>CM069598.1:18970437-19570437 GCA_035771175.1 Paratinospora sagittata
TTCGGTCACTTGAAAATTAGAATTAATTTGGAGAAATTTAATTCGACATGGAGAATTTTTTGTAAAAATTCGCTAAATTAGAGAAGTTTAGAGAATTTTTGCAAATATGCTTCAATATCTAGATTTATTGTAGTATAAGCTAAAAACTAATATAAATAGACACTTTTAATATATAAAAATACCAATAAGTGACCTAACAAAATCAGTGGGTTGATGAATTTGAAATGGCGACTTTTGGTCTTAATTCCTTTTCCTTGTTTTGATATTTAATTTGTGCATGGTGGCTTGCTACTCGACCATATACTTTGCTAGTTTGAATTCCACCATACATTAGTTTGTTATTTAAATGTATTGTTTTTCAATCTTGTTTTATAAGAGTTAACTAAAAGAAAATGGCTTTAAAAACTTTTTTAATTTATTTTTAAGTTTTTAATCTTATTTCAACTTTATTTATTTATATATTTATTTTCTTTTTTTCTTCTCTTTTTGGTAAAGCGTATCCCAGAAACTACATAATTTGTTAGCTTGTTAAATTATTTTTAAAATTTATATTGCTATGTTGGTTGATGAAGGTGAAAATAATACATAATTATTGGTATTTCTTTGTTTTCTATTGATGAAATAACATTTTTTTACTTCTCTGTTGAATTTTATCGAATTTTATCAAATTTTTTGTCGAATTTTTGCATTTTTGAATTGAAAATGATAAATTTTATCAAAGTTTATCGAATTTTGTCGAGTTTTTTGAATTATTTCGACGAATTTTTGCATTTTTTATTTTACATCCACTTTTCCCTTCGATGGTAAAAAAAAAAGGGTAAAAGTTCGTGGAAGTTTGCCGACTTTTGGGGAATTTTTGAACCATGCTATTAGCTACCCAAAAGGAGGATAATAAATGAGAAGACTCCCACACTTCGACAGCCGAGAGAAACTCATCATGAAAAAGACCATAGAACTGCCATACAAACCACCTTCCAATGATCCCTCCATTGTGACTGAATATTGTTCATAAATGGGAAAAGTGGATATTCCCTCCTCTACTACCTCATCGTCACCCATGACAGGAAAATGGGTTTGCCATCTGCACCAAACCTCCTTAGCAAAAGGGCAATACCAACTTAAATGTCACACAAATTTTGACTCTCGTCTACAAAGGTAGCACCAATGCGAAGATAAACACATATGTGGGAACCTTTCTTACAGCCTATCCCCTGTGTTCATCTTCCCATGAGAAGCTACCCACCCTAAGAATTTAACCTCTGATGGCACATGAGCTTTCCAGATTAAACTATGATTTGGAAAAGGAGAAACACGAGGCTCATCGATGATGGAAGATTGAAAGGATTTGGTGGTGAAAAGGCCAGACGAGTCCCATGGCCAAGAGATTCTATCGTGGCTTTTGAATTGAATTTTTTTTTTTTTTTTTGAGAATAAACAAACAATTATATTGATTATGAAAGCTAAAGCAGAGCACTAGAAATGCTCAAACAAAAGAAGAGGAAACACATAACAACAAGCACTCACAACACCCACAACTTACAACAGACATCCTCCCCGATTTCTAATCCATTCGTTCATAGAATAATCTCCATTGATTCTATAAGCCATCAACCAAGAACTCGCCATTAGGACAACATCGCACCACACCTCTCGCAACCCAACAAAAATACGATGGTTACGTTCCAACCAAATACACCATAGAGTCACGAAAGTGGCAGACCTCATGATTTTGACTTGATTTCTTTTTAGACCTCCTATATGATCCACCAGAACACAATCAGTAATCGTTTGCGGAATGACGAACCTATCCCCAATTCTTGCTTTCCATTCATTCCACATCCTCAAAGACAATGGACATCTAAGGAAAAGATGATCTGCGCTATCTACACTATTACAACATAAAGCACAACAATGAGGAAGAAGTGTTAAGAAGGGAAGCTTTTTTTGAAGAATATCACCCATGTTGAGCTTGTTATGGACCATAATCCACCCAAACATTTTAACCTTAGATGGGATATGAGCTTTCCACAATAAAGAGGCCAAAGGAAAAAGGGGGATAGACGAATCATCAATCATAAAAGATTTTTGAATTGATTAATGTATCTAACATTTTTCTCTTTATTTATTGTGAAGAGTTTATGATTATTGTAGTATTATTGAGATCCAATTGCCTAAACTTTTAAAGATGAACTATTATTCTAAACCAAAACTAATTGGGTTAGGACTTTCAAAGGCCTATTTAGTTTGGAAGTCAATTTGTTTGTATCTAGATTTATATGCACCTAAAATAAACTTTATCTAGAAAGAATAACTTGCACGAGATGGGAATAATACATTACAATTATAATAATAAATTTTCCAAAACAATTTAATATTATTTCAATTTCGTTGTTTTGTAATCAAGTTTAAGTAATTGAATGTTTCGAATACTATTAAGTGGTATGAAATCTTTAATTATTCCTTTCATGCTATAAAATTATTTTAAATTTTAATTTCATTACTATTGTAATCACAACTTTATTTATTAGTAAAAATATTATCTAACTAAAAAATTTGAACCATGTTAAGCCAATTATTAATTCTTTAAAAATTTAGTCATGCTCCAACGAGAAGAGTTGTTGACATGAGAACATATGATCATGCGTTCAAGTTGTGGAAACAACCTCTTGCATTGTAAGGTAGCGTTGTATACAATAGACCTAAAAGTGGTCCAACCATTCCCTTGGACCCCATGCATAGGTGAGAGCTTCGTGGACCAGGCTGCCCTTTTATTATATAATGTTATTATTGCTTAAACAACAATTTTAAAATATTTTTGTTTTTTGAAAAAAAAAACTAAATATATACGTATATAAAGAAAATATGTACAAGGTGCAAGATACACCCCACAAAGACAAGCAGACACTGAATACCTAACCCCTAGCATATCGAAACAATAGGCCCCTAACCCTGCCAATCACTAAAAGTCCACTTTTGACACCAACATGTAGGACTTCTCCCAAACACCAAAATCATCTTTCACCTTACCTTCAAAGATCCTACAATTCTTTGCCTTCCAAATGCCCCAACATTCGCAATAATAACTAAATGTCAATAGTTCTTCCACCATTGCCCATGATGAAAAAAAGGATAGTAAGTGTAAATTATGAAAATGCCACAACCTCTATAGCCTTCAAATTCCACAAAGGAAAGTCTACTAAGACCCATGGACATAGAACCAGTTGTAAAAAATTAAAAAAATTAAAAATGTCATCAATTATCATTTCAAAATCTACATAAACCACCTCTCCTATCACCATTTGAAGCAACTACCTAAGAAAACCATCCTAACCAAGAGCTAAACCCCCACACGTAGATGGCAAACCCGCAAGAGGTCTTCCTCCACCCACAACATTATATATTTAAACAACCAGTCTCTTCAAATACTACATTATTATCTATATTACATAGACTTGAGTATGGGTGTCAAATGCAGTTACGTCTCTAGATGTTTGATTTGTTTATTTTTTATTTTTTTTAAAAGAAACTAGAAGATAGTATATATCTATGAGTAAAATAACGAACAAAACAAAGAAACTGTACACCAAGTACAACATATCAGCACAACCAAAACTCTAATCTAATACAAAATTGCCCCACCCTCTAATCCAATCGCCTAATGCATAACCTTTTGACAAATTACTACGGAGACTCGACTAAAAGGATTGGGTACTTGGACAGGGTTATGTTTATGACTACGCCTATATTTTATTCTCTTCTTTCCTTTTTTTCCTTCTTTCCAATTGTTTATTTTGTTGTTTTTTCCTCAAGTAACTAAATTTTCAGCTATTAGGTACTCTCTTATTTTCTGCTTTCTCTTCTTTCTTTGGGGGATCTACATAGAAGTATTTGAAAATCTAATGTCTGGAACACCATAATTCATAATTTCATACCTGTGTCAACACCATGAACCCCACACAGTTACATCGCTAAAGTAAAGAGTCCAAGTAAACTTTTTTTGAGAGGAAACAAGAGAAAAATATTTATTAAAAAAAGAAACAAAGAGTACAAAAAAGGGGGAGCACCAAAAGTACTCAAACCCTCCAACAGTCAAGCACCCTCACCAAGTTACATTATAAAAAACCAGTTCCTAAGCCACTCAGATAGACAGTAACCATTAGCAAAATTATATGAAAGAATCCAGCTAGTGGTTGTGAGCTTGGTCGACTTCCACATATTAGAGGCCTCCCTAGAAGAATCAAAGTAAACATAGACTACTACAACATATCTAAAAGTGATCGAGGAAGGACTACTTCTCAATACAGCTTGAAGTACTTGTATTTCATCCTTTCTTTCTTTTTTTTGACAAGAAACAATTTAAATTATATTAATATCATGTACATGTACAGCCTAAATTATATCAAGGACAAGGAGTCCTTGCTGCTATGATCACAAACAGTGTAAAATTGGTTCCCAACCCCTTAACCAGTCATTTAACCCTAAACCATTTGAAAACTTACTCACAGTAACCCACAACGAAGTAAGGAAAAAGGAGCTCTCCCAAACCGCAAGTTCATACTGTTCTTTATCCTCAAAAATCCTAGCATTTCTTTCCTTCCAGACCGACCAAATAACAGTGAATATTACTACCCATAGGTTTTCTACATTTGGGAATATATCCCATTGTAGCTTGTCTTTTCACTTTCCCCATATGTGTTTAGTAAAGTCACATTCCAAAAATAGATGTCGTGTGGTCTCATTCTCTCTTTTACATAGACAGCACCAACTTGGAGATATTAGCCAATGTCGGAACCTTTTCTGAAGCATGTCTACACAGTTGAGTTTACTGTGTGCTGCCACCCATCCTAAAAATTTGACCTTTGATGGTATATGAGCTCTCCATATGAATCTGTGTGGAAAGTGGGTTATAGTATTTCATCCTTTGAGAGGCTAGAATTAGCAACTAGTCGTTATATATTTCTATCCCCTTCATTACGCCACATCATTCAATTTTTTGTCTCCGTTAGAATTCTTCTAAATTCATCATATGGAGAACGTTGTATTTTCATCCTCTTCCCAACCCACCTCAACTTCAAATTCTATCTCCAGTCAAATCTCTTCTAGATTCAGCACTTTCGATAAGCAATCAGAAAAATTCTCTTTTGCCATTGATCTATCCAAAATATACCACTTAGCTCTTCCTTATTAATATCCTCAATATCTAAACTGGAAACTTCTTTTTTCTTTTTTTCTGTTTGGGTCACCAAATTACTCTTTATTCCAAACCTCCCAACCCCAACCCCAACCCCAACCCCAATTTCAATAAAAACCAAGTAAAGTACAGCAAAAGTATCATGCAGAACAAGCATATCAGCCTTCTCAAAAAGTTCAGACCAACAAGCATATCAGCCTTCTCCATGTCCTTAGACTAGAGCAGACCTCATAATCATAAATTTTTAATC
Source organism: Paratinospora sagittata (assembly GCA_035771175.1). NCBI lineage: Eukaryota > Viridiplantae > Streptophyta > Magnoliopsida > Ranunculales > Menispermaceae > Paratinospora > Paratinospora sagittata. The sequence goes on from CM069598.1 coordinate 18,975,879, forward strand.
CTGCTTCAATTTGTTTGACAGATTCTAAATTTCTAATGATACATAAAAGAGCTTTCTCCTAAGCTTTAAGGTCAATAGGGCGCCATTCACTAGCACAACACCTACCCAACTACATACAACCATACAAGTAAGAATCAGACATTATCCACACCTTACATAAAAATACTAATGAGAACAAGCCAACACGGTATTTGGCAAACCCTGGGGTAAGAAAACTCCTATTGTCAAATCGGAGCAAACCTTTGGCTCCTTTCGCGATAATTTTCCATAAAAAAGTGCATAGACACCCATTGGGAAGTCTGAGGTAGTGACAATATTCGCAACCTTACCTTCACATTGAAAAAAGAATTCCCTATTCAAACCCATGACCTCCAGGTCACTTGGAGCAACCTCAACAATTGTCATAATAACTCATCATGTGCTAAAAATAGATGAAAGGAGAAAAAGAAGAAAAAATAAATGAGCAAATTCACTTCTCCCTTTGTTTCTTTGTACTTCTGCTGCACTTTTAATAAAGTTTTTGTTTCTCTTCATAAAAACAAAAGAAAGAAAAAACAAAAAGAAGAAAGAATAATGGCGGAAAAAAAAAAAAAAAAAAGCAAATGTACCTCAATCTGATTCTAATAAAAACTTACAATGCTTTCCTTCTCCCTAGATTCCAATTCTCCCAAATTAGCCCAGCAATCGTTCGACCTTTCCCTACACCAGCTCCATCACCAATAAAGAAACCAGCCCTAGCACCATTTGGAAGCTTCTGTTTGTGTCTCTGTAATCAATTCAGAAAACATTTCCATAAGTGGAGTGCCAAAACATACAGATATAATGTAAAGGTTAACAAATATACAAAAACAGTCCATTTTCTCAAAAATTGTTCTCTATTAGATTTCACATACCCAGCACACTAAAAGTAAGGTTCAAGCTTTCACAACGTCATAGAGAAAGAAAATTACTACCCAGGTCAGATACCAAATTAAGTGTCAGTGCTTTTGTTAGAAAGGTAAAAAGTATGCACCTGACAAGCATAGACTATGGTCTCAATTTGCAAGCATGACAAAGCTTTGGAACTCTCCAAATCATCCTTGATTCTTAGATCATATGTAGGTTCTGGTGGCTGCACAGCGGATAACGAAGATGTTTCTACAACAGGATCTGGATGAGGAAGACCAATAGAGAGCTTGGGAGGACGCTGCAGAATAACTCTATTCATAAGAAATAAGCTTATTTTAAAGACCTAATACTTCTCAGACAATCCGTCAACGATGCAAGTGGAGTTTTAAAAGTTAAAACATAGAAAGAAAGAGAAATATTGCAACACCAAATTAGAGGTATAAACACCATAATCACATACATAATCCATAAATGTTTCTCCAGCCATGCCACCTTCATCTTCTTCTCGCTCCACATCAATTGCTACCTGACAGGTTATTAGAAGAGTAAAAGATATGAGACAAACATAAGAATCTAAAGGTCTAAAGGCATCATTAGCAGAAATTAAAAGCACTTCACTCTGAAAGATCTAAGACCTAGTTCCAGCGGTTAATAGCTAATAATACACTTTTCATGGCTAACAAAAATATAACCTCCAGAGAAAACCATTGCAACTGTCGGCTTTCAAAATTCCAATGATTAATGCAGTCAAAGAATACTTCTAAAAGAATTCAAAAAAAAAAAATGTCCTCTCATCAGCAATAAAAATTTGTCTCATCACAAAATTGTATTCCAGGTGGACGAGCACATTTATTGTAGAGAAAACTGAATTGTCTACCAGAAAGCGAAAAGAAGTTGAACTAGGGATCAGGATACTAATTCCAAGTTCTTCCATCGGATCCTACGTAATAGTAAAACAAGAAACTCTATCGCAAAGATCAAAAAGGAGGGCGGGACTTTGGTTGATGATGGACCAGCAGTATTAAATGAAATTCTGGGATATTTCCAGATGCTCTATGAGAGTGGTTTGTGGGAGTTAGAAGATATTGATTGGAAGTCCTTTCAAGAGATAGAGAGAGACTAGCCAGAGAGGCCTTTTGTGGTGGAGGTGAGGGAGGTTGTATTCAGTTGTGACGCAGGGATACCATCGAGGCTAGATGGGTTCACTGTGACATTTTACCAGAAAAATTGTGATGTGGTGAATGGTGATTTGATGAGGGTGATGGAGGATTTTTTGCACAATGTGGCGGTTAATAGATGCAATAACAAGACCTATATATGTTTGATCCCCAAGAAAGTGAGTTCTATAAAGTTAGGAGACTATCGGCCAATCAACCTTACTATGAGTCTATAGCATATACAAGGTTATTGCCAAAACCTTGGCCCTTAAGCTGAGGTGGTCATTCACCATACGATTATTGAGACGCAGATGGTGTTTGTCAAGGAAAGACAAATAATGGATGCTATTTGAAATTTTTAATAGCTAATTAAGCGTACAGATGCAAGCACAGAGAAGGATTGTTTTGACTATTCAAGATTGACTTTGCTAAGGCATATGCCTTAACCTATCGCACAATCGCCTTGGCTCGACCTTAGTATCAATTTTGCTCATTGGTTGCAAAAAAATACTCAAGGACATAAGTTTCATCCTAGTTGTCGTGGATCACTTCTCAAAATGGCACACTTAATGTAATACCCTGTATTTCACAAAAAAAAAAAAAAAAAAAAAACTAGTATTTGGGCAACGCCCGAATGTTCAGGCGCATGACAGAACGTTCAGGCGCATGCCAGAACGTTCAGGCGCATGACGTTCAGGCGCATGCCAGAATAGTAATTTTTTTTTTTTTTTTTTTTTTTGTGAAATACAGGGTATTACACTTAATCACTTGCAGCAAAACCATCGAATCCACTTTTTTAACCTACTTCCAAGAATTAAATAAACTTTAGTTATATTACAACTTACAAGTAGTTAAATCTTTCTGTAATTGTCTCTATCCAAGTTTTAGGTCTCTCCTCCTCCATCAATACCGTTGACACTTAATAATTAATATGCTATCCTTCCTAACTAACACATCTAAAGGTCTTAAATTAATTATATGCATGCAAACCACTTTAATCGGTTTTTTTTCATTTTATGAAAGTTGAGGCTAGTTTTAACCAAAAAAAAAAAAAAAAAGCAAGAAAGAAAGAAAGTTGGGGATACTCCTACCATTTTTTAATATGTTTGTTTTTTAATTTATTTTTTAATGTTTTATCACAAATCTACTTAACATCTGCATTTCTACTACACTTGATTTATCAACATGTTATTTCTCTATTACTCAACACTTTATTCTTAGTGGCCTCACAAAATTTTCCTCCATGAGCATGTATCCAATACCTATTAATCATCTAAACTTGAATAGCAAGAATGAGAGAGCAATAAAGATACTTCGCCATGCTCCATTTCGCAATATAGTCCACATGCAACAATCCTTTTAAATCCACAACCAACAATTGTGGTGTCATGCTCTTGCTTTAAAGCATGGATGGCACCATTAATGATAGTATTTCAAAAACATAAGCCATTTCCAGAAAAAAAAAAAAAAAAATTGAGAGTAAACAAAGCATATATTAATAATGAAAATCAAGCAAGAGCTACACCAAAAAGAGTAAGAGTACCAGTAGTACTTAAATAGAAATTGAAAAGACAAAAAGCGAACAATCAAAGCCAACGAAAAACCCACATAACAAGCATGCACCCCAATTCCTCATCCAATCATTAATAAAGAAGTCCCCAATTAATTTGAAAGCCACAAGCTTGAAAGAAGAAGAATGTCATTCCACACCTCCTCCACCCTTCTAGACAGTCCATCAAAAGTACGATGGTTGCGTTCCATCCAAATCATCCACAATGATGCTAGGTTCGCTGCTCTCATAATCTTGATTTGCCTGCCAGATAGTCCTTGAATGTGTGCCACCGAGAGGGCATCCTCCACCGACCTTGGGGGCGAAAAGCAATCCCCAACTCTAATGTGCCACTCATTCCACATCCTCAACGAAAAAGGACATTTGAAAAAGATGTGACCCACGTCATTTGCACTAGCAATACATAACGAACAACAATGAGGAAGAAGGAAAATAAAAGGGACTCTCCTCTAAAGATCATCACCAATGTTAAGCTTGTTATGGGCCAAAGTCCACCCAAACATTTTAACTTTTGATGGTGCATGAGCATTCCAAATCAGATTAGCCAAGGGAAAAGGAGAGTAGGAGGGGTCATCAATTAAGAACTGGACGAAAGATTTACAGGTAAAGTGTCCCGATTGGTGAAGGGACCACTTAAAGGAATCAGGATCCGAGGACAGATGGACAGAATTTAAAAAGGAAAGCAAATTAACTAGTTCAACATGCTGGCCAACGGTAAGAGAATTTGGGATAAAAAAATTCCAAAGGCTATCCACCGATTGGGCATCGTTACTATAGAAGTGAGCTATAGGGTGGTTAGGAAATGGGGAGGGGTGGTAGATTCTAGGGAACAAATCAGCAAGAGAGGTATCACCAATCCACCGATCCTCCCAGAACTTAAAGGTGCACCCATTTCCAGCCATAGGTTGAAAATGAGGAAACATATCAGGGAGAATGGAGAGAACGAATTTCCACAGGCTTCTAAACGAGGAACAGATTGAGGGGGATATTCTCCTACTGAACTCAATAGATCCAAATCTGCTAGCAATAACTCTTGCCCAGAAAGAATGATGCTCCTTGTAAAACCGCCATACCCATTTTCCACAAAGAGCCTTGTTCCTCTTCAAAATGTTACCAATTCTCAATCCAGCTTTAGACACCGGCTTTTGAACAGTCACCCATTTAACCAAGTGCAGCCCACAACCTTTGTCAGCTCCTTTCCACAAAAAAAAACTTTAATTTTTCACTCAATAGCTGTGGCAACTGATGTAGGCATCCGAAAGAGTGAGCGAAAATAAGTTGGGATCGCAGTCATTTCCACAAATGACTAAGCAGTCCTTGGTGTTATGCACCTTATTTATGTCGAAAGAATCAAGCTTCCCAACTGATAAGAAAGATCTTGGTAAAATCCATTTCCAATGGGTTTTCCATCAATGTTAAGCAAGGAATGTACACTATCGTTCAATAAGGTAAAAGAGTTGTAAATTGATGAAGGGTATTTTTGGAGGCTTTTGAAACTTATTGATTGGAGAAAAAATAATTACAAAAATCCCCAGATAAAAAGAGGAAAATAAAAAGAGGAAGCCAAGAATTGTACACTCGCCTAAATTTCATTTGCAGTAAGATACAACTGCCTCCACCAATAATATTACATTTCACTAGTTTCAAATTGTTACCCTAACCAATCCATCCAATCCAAGAACTTTCATCACCTATCGTGAACAACCTTCACATATATTTCTCCTCCGTTGATCAACTTGTTTTCCAGCCTCTCAAAGTATTCATTTGAACAAGTAACCTTAACCACATCAACCCTGGGAGTTAAACCCTCTTCCCACCTTGTTCTCAGACACTACCGGCAATTTCCTACAACCAATCGAGAAACACATCTTTTTTTTCTTTTTGAGGAATGGACAAGGGTGAAGACAAGGTTTGGAGCCTATCCCCAAGTCTACACCAAAGGAAAAGGCACCTGTGAAAATAAGTCTACATTATGTTATTTCCAATCAAGAATTTTAGTACAAACAACATTTCACACTCTTTCTCCATCACTATTGTTTGGGGCCTTCAAAGTCTTGAAAATATAATTGGAATTTATCATACCAATCAAAATCGAATGGTTTTGATCTGTCAATTCCTTTTAAATATGCCTTGGACCTAAACTTGCCGTTATGGATACCCTCAAGAGTGAGCCAAAAGCCATCCATACTAACTAATTAATCTATATACCCCACTATGGTCCTTGGCCCAATGCAAAAATTGTACAATCCCAACCTAACAAGTATTATTTCCCTCAGCTTTTAAAATGAACACACATAGGATATAGCCAAGCTTCCAACGTGAGTTGACACCCATCATCACGCCGTCTACCAAGAGTTCCTAGTTCCATGTGTTCCTAGTTGCTACTGGATAATTGCGAGCCCCTCTTTATTCTTCAATGCATTTCTCGTGGTCCCAATGCCATGAGTTTCCCCCCCAAGGAATTATTGCACGCCAACAAGTGAGCTATTATCATGAACTCCTCAACCATCATCAAGAGCTCTTCCTTACCTTTATCTTCAATTTCTAAGTCTAAAAGCTTTAACAAGAGTTTCATCTCTCTTTCTAGCAGTTTGGATCTTTTTTTTTATTTTTTGAGAAGAAACGAATAATTTATTAACTGTAGAAAAAGGTAATATAAATGTCAAGGCCTCAACCATGAGATGAGACCCCATCAAGAGCCCACGCCCCTACAACAAAATCCTTTGATGATCACAACCCTTTAACCAATCACTAAACGTATAGCCTTTCAACAATTTGAAAGTAGCAATCCAAAGTAAAGTTGAAACCAAGGAGTTACGTCAAATAGACAAAGCCTCCTTCTCCTCACCCTTGAAAATTCCATCATTCCTTTCTTTCCACAAACTCCACAAAACTGCAAAATGAATCACTCTGGCCTCTAGTCCTCCACATGTATTGGCAAGACTACAATATTTTTATCAAAAAGTGTCTCCAAAAACTGTGGAAAAGCTTATTCAATGAAGTTAACAGTCAAACTCCATCTTGTCTAAATAGCCTTGGAAAAGGTGCAATGCAGCAATAATTGGTTGATAGTACTCTACAATTACAAGTTGTCATTTCTCTAATTTGGAATTATCCTAGAGTCTAATGATCTGGGGCTTTCCCTTCTTAACAATCACAAGATGGATTTGAAGTAGTAGTGGGCCCACGATCTGGAGAAGAGGATGATTCACTACCAAAATTGAAGGAATGAGGTGATGATGATGCACTTGATCATGTTTAAATGGCGCAAATGGGCTTGTTTAGAACTAAAACAATATCCCCAAATCAAGAACAATTGCTAAAGAAAAACCCTAGTGAAGTGGGTTCAATTCTCAACTCAACAAAACATTTTCCCAACTAAATGGGTTGGCTACATAAATTTGTTTGATTCACTGTGGTCAGAAAGAATGTAGTCAATAATTATATTACAATTAGTTAAAATCTTTCTTAATTATCTCTATAACCATCTTATTTTAAGTCTCTGACTACTACTATCTTTGGGTTCAATTCTCAACTCAATAAAACATTTCCCCAACTAAATGGGTTAGCTACGTAAATTCGTCTGATTCACTGTAGTCCGTAAGAATGGAGTCAATAATTATATTACAAGGAGTTAAAATCTTTCTTAATTATCTCTATAACCATCTTATTTTAAGTCTCCGACTACTACTCTCTTGGCCATTAATTGTCAATAGGTCACTCTTCCAAACTTGTTCATTTAATGGTCTTTGTTGAAATTGAATTTGTCCAAACCATCTTAATTTGTTCTATCTCATTTTATTCTCAATTGAAGTTATTGCTACTATTATCAAATATGTTCATTTCTAATTTTATCGTTCAATGTCTTACTATATATGCATTCGAACATTCCATCTTTATTACACTAAATTCGTCAAAATGTGTTGTTTTTTATTGGTTAACATTATTCCATAATGCAAACCTAGTCTAACAATAGTAGAGTAAAATATACATTCATGAAATGAGCCCAAATACTGATCAATAATAATTGAAATAGCAGCCCAACCAAGTTGAACAATCTTTACTCATTAATCAAGATTTGTGGCTATTCAAGGGCCCAATTATGCCCAAATGACAGGTTTCATTAGTTTCCCTATATGATCAAGTTAGTTGGAAGTTAATTTTAGACCTGAATCCAACCAAACTCAACCCAATTTCAAGCATAACTACTTCCTTAATTCAAATCACTTAACCACCTAACTTATGAAATCCACCACCTACCTCAATATCAATTTTGAATTCAAACATTTTCACTCTCGTTCAAAGGCCTATAATCTTAATGGATTTTGACCCGGTTTTCGAAATAATAATGTACCATACAATAATCTTAATGTTTTTAAATTCAATTAGAATATTTACAATAGCATAGACTCTAGTACAAGGATATAGAATTGTATGAGAGGAATAACCACAACCTACATTGGACATAGAAGTCTAAAAAAAAATTCACTACCTCAATTAATGAATGTTTCCAATCGCCTCCCCTCATTTTAAAGCCTCCAACCAATACAGGGAAACCACTCATTTTACTTCAATCTATTATTCGTCCAAATATGTTGCTCACAAATTCGACAAGATAAGTCTAAAACCCCTGTTGAAGACACTAAAATAGATTCTATTGGCCCACCTTGAAAAAGGATGTTAAATGAAATACACAATTTTGATCTCTCTCATTCTCTCTTTTTCTCCCCGGTTGCCTACCTGGAAAAACTTTCCACATTGCCCCATATTATATCCTTTTCGTTTGTTCCACCTCCTCTTATGAGAGCCTCTACCCTAAATGTATGTGATCCTTCACATTGGAGTTGTCAATCACCTCATGGCACACGAGAAAAACACAGCCAATGACTTCCTTTTTTGTACATAAATGTTCCTTTTGTAACATCACCCAAGTAGAAAACTTGAACCAACGCCTAACTTCCTATTTTACCATCTTGGATCCTCAATATTCATTATAAAGAACCATCCATCCACATTATACTCTGTAAAGAATAGCTGGTCTTAATATTGTCTTGCAGAATTCGGCTTATGCTACTTACAAGTCCCAGACATACTTATTCTTAACAAGAGAAAGTGTAACACTAAATTTGATCAAACCAGAACCAATTCAATCATTTTGACCACAGAGAATCAATTATGGAAACATGAACTAACAATAATTAGGTCAAACACGATTTTTTTTTCCAAAAATGTAAGAACAACTACATCACGAAAGTCAATAAAATCTCTGCATATAGAGCAGTAATAGCAAAGAAAAAAAAAGAAAAAGAAATTCAGTAGAAAATAAGAGAAAGCAATTGAAAACCTCATTGACTTCTTCCGGCGGTTCCAAGTACTGCTTGAGCTTGGAAACATCAACAGCGAGATCGATTCCGCACTGCGGACAAGCAAACCTAGACAGTCCATGAGGAACGTTGAGAAGGGCCTTACAGTGAGCGCAAGGAAGCTGGATCTTAGTCGGATCGATACCCTGGGCCTGCGGCGACGGACGCAGGAGTTCCGGCGGAAGTCTCTGAGGCAATTTGCAGGTCGGACATCCGAATTCGGTCATTCCCGGAGCCACCGTCAAGATCATCCGGCAACCGGCGCAGCGGACCTGGCAGGGGACTGGCGACGGCGACGGAGACGACGCCGGCGGTGGCGCCGGCAGCGGAGGTACCGGTTGCCGGCCCATTTTGCCGTCCGCCAGTCTTGAATCCGCAGGGAGAGTGGAAATTTGGGTTGTGTGATGAGGAGAGGAAGAGGAGGGTTTTGAAGAGGAGAAGCGTGTGAGAGAGAGAGAGAGAGAGGAGGGAAGAAACAAGGAAGGTTTCGGTTTAAGAGCGCCAAAGGTTTTCGTTCGGTTAGCGCCCTTTCGAGTTGTGGTTTCCCGTGTTGTTGTAGTTTCTTGTGTTTGGTTTTGGTGGAGTGGCGGGTTGCTTAGCTCGCTTCCGGTTCATTTTAATCGCTGAAACGAGAGATAATCTTGTGAATTATCCGACGGTAAATGTGAGAGTGGAATCTTGTAAAGCTTGGACTCGCTTCCGCGCATTTAATAACAGGGAATGCTAATTTAACTTAAAAAAAAAAAACTGTCACACATTTATATTTATTAAATTATTTATTATATATTTATATTTTATAATATACAAAAGTTCTTTTGTACTTAAAAAATAATATTTTATTAAATCTTTTCACCTCCTTATTTTTTCAAACTGCCGGTATTAAAAATTAAGTAATAATTTTCATTTAAAAGTGATTAAAAGAAAATTGTAAGAATTAAGTTTTTTTTTTTAATCATAAGTGATTTTTTTCACATGGCTGGATTAAAAAAATAAAATATAGCAAGATTGAAGGATTAATGGTAAGAAGAGTGAGATTTTGAAATTGGTAATTTCAATTTTTTCTATAACTTTGAGAAGAGTTGCGTAGAAGTTAGAGACATTGAGGAGAGAAGTAGTTTGTCATGTTGGAAGAGAAATAAGGGGAAAAGTAGTTGTATATGGTTGGAGAAAATTCAAGTATTTTGAGATAATCTAAATATATGATATTTTAGATTTTGTGTTGAATTATCTACATACTGTTCAAAAGGAAAAATTTGGATTTTTAAAATCGTTAAAGCAGGAGAAAAAAGTTAGGGCAACATACAAATTATTTGTAAATTGATAACTTGACACGCGTGCGTGCACACACACAAATATATATATATATATATATATATATATATATATATATATATATATATATATATATAAAAGACTCTGAAAGAAACAAAAATAAAAATCTCACGTAAGTCAATTGAATATTTGTTCTATTTCCCTAAGACACTAAATAATAAATAAATAAAATTAAGGGGAAGTAAAATAACAGTTTTATTAAAATCAAAACAGAGGAGGCAAAGAGTAAAGGAAAGAAAAAATAATAAACTAAAACAACAGGGGCTTTTCTCAACATCGGTGGGGGTATTTATCCAACTTTTCGAAATTATCTCTCTTCTGTCCTCTTCGTTTCTCTCTCTCTCTAAAATAAGCAGAGATTCCAAAAACACACACTTCTCTTACTCTCTCTCTCACTACTTTCTCACTCTTAAAACCTCTTCTTTTACAACTCTTTTAAATAGGGATATCAACGGTTCGGTTTGAATCGGTTTAATGCTCAAACTTAAACCAAATCAAATATAATCGGTTTCGGTTTGGTTTAACTTAATCGGTTTATTTCGAATTACCAAACCGAACCTAACATAATCGATTTGGTTCAGTTTGGATTGATCGGTTTGAAGTTTTATATGTACATACATTAAATAAATTAAAATAATCAATTATATATGTATGTATATAAGGTAATTGTAACTTTTTTAATGCATATTTTAAAAACCTGAAAACTATCTTTACTATATAAAGATGATTATATAATTTTTTAGTGAGAATGTTTATATCATAAAAGAATCATACACATTAAAAATAAATATTAATACTTTTAATTTTAGAATCGGTTGGTTCGGTTAAGATCGATCGCAATCTGGACCAAACCTATCGGTTTATACTTTTCTCAAACTTAAACCAAACCAAACATCTCGGTTCAGTTCAGTTTCGCGGTTTGAACCAATTCATTGACACCCCTACTTTCAAATCTCATCTTCTCCTCTAATTGTTTTTTTTCTCCAAAGATCACTACTTTATTGTCATTCATGGCAGATTCCAGTAAGCAACATATTTCAACATCCACCGAAAAGCTCTTCTTTTCCGATTTCTACAACTTCATACTTTCTACAGGGTTTCCTAATATTTTCGCAGCATTTTTCTTTCAATATTACAATTATCATTTAGATGAGCAAGAAAAGAAACACCAATAGGTATTTGAATTGTAAAAGGGATGAACAATCAAATATAAAGAACCCACACAGGTTATCCAACAGAGATGCCATTACAAATTGCCAAAACTGCTTAACGCAAGAGAGGCATGTTGAAAGTAATAAAATAAAATAAAATAAACTTCTATAAGAAAGCAATAAATTAACCCATCACGTAAAAAGTCTCAATCTCTTTACATATGATCTTCATATAATCTTATCTTCTCCTTATTTTCTTCTTCCTTGGCAAAAGGTGCAATAAAAACCACTTAGATGAAACACTAACCCCTTCTACGCCTGTCAAATAATTCAAATTTGAGAGACCTGTGAAGATTTGCGTTTGGGCACTCTCTTCAAATGTCTCTTCTCCATTTAATCTTTTTTTTTGTGTTTTTTCTCATTTTGCCCTGATTTCTTCAAATTGAAGAAGAAATAAAACTAAAAACTAAATGTTGAGAGTTGTGGGTATAGAAGAAAAGGAAGAAGAATTTGGAAATGTAAAGTGGCTTGTAACTGATAGGAGTGGTGTCGTGGGTGTTCTGCAATTGTTGGGAGTGGTGTAATTGACAAAATTGTGCGTTTTGCAACCATTGAAGAAATTAGTTTTATCTTAAATTCTATTTTTGAAGTTCTTAAGATTATTTTTTGTTGTTTAATTACTTTATTGCCTATCAATATCTATAATTTTAATTTTTGAAACAATTAATGTACTGAGAAAATGAGGGGCGGTCTTGGTATTTTTAACAAATTGATCACACGATGAGTTTTCAAAAGTATTAAGTATAGATTTAATTTATTTTAAAAAATATTAATTTAACTATAACAGTTGCAACTGCATGTGCAATTATACATGTTTATCTGTTAGATATTAGTAATTTACACATCTCAAGCTTTGTAATTAATGATCCAATAGATATATGTGTAGTTATACATGTAGTTGTAATTTTTTGCATTTAAATTTGCATTTCCCATTTATTTTATCTATGATATTACAATTTTAAAAGGTAACCATATTTTAAATTCTTTGTGACTTTAAGAAATGCTCTATACATGAATTGTATCCTAAATTGTACTTGTTTCGTTCTCATTCAAGATAAAATGTACACAACATATACTTTTCTTTTTTCTTTTTTGTTGAAAGGGTACACAACATATAATTGACATGTAATAAACATATATATGTGATTGACTCTGACATTCATGCGGTATATCACACACCTTGTCATAAGTCAATGTACCTTGTGTCCATGTATTTGCAATATTTTTTACTCTCATTTATTAGTTTATGCAATGTTATTTATAGACCAACTGATTTTCGTCCTATTAGCTTAGCAATGTTATTTATAAAATTATGGCTAAGATGCTAGTAAACTGGATGAAATACATTTGCCCCTACTAATCTCAAAGAACCAAAGTGCCTTCCTTAAAGGTCGACTTATCTCTGATAACATAATCTTTGCCTTTGAACACCTCCATCGCATGAAAACTCTTAGGAGGGGAAATCAGGATTATGTTGTCATTAAAATGAACATGAACAAAACTTATGATGGATTGAAGATGTTGGCCCAAGTGGGGGTCTCCACTTAGCAGTCTTCTAAGTATTTTGATGTTAACAAACAATATTTAATTTGGTGCTAACATTTGAACTAAGTATATTTCAGCACCTAAAATGAAAAAGAACCAATACAAGATTAAAGTACTTCAAGTCCCTCGAGCAAATGATCAAAACAAAAGATCAACGACATTCAAAGCTTGGACAACTTGGATGAAAGAAGAAATTATGAGGTTGAGAGCCTTTGTGAGTCTAGAATTAAGATGTAGCTTTCCTTGACTCTAGCTTGCCCAATCAATATCTATAAAATTCATGCATGCATCAGATTTTGTCCAAAATGATTTTTTCAAATATTCAAACATGTTTGTTTTATGTTCTTAATGTAATACCCTAGGTTTGCACAAAAATAAAAAAAATAAATTTGCGCCCGAACCTTCAGGCGCATGTCCGAACCTTCAGGCACGCCGCCTGAACCTTCTGGCGCCATTTTTCCTATTTAAGGAACCCCTCCCCTCCTCATTTCTCACACCAGAATCACTTTTCCTTGTGATTTTCCTTCTCTTTTTCACTCATTTTAAAAGAGAGTCTCAAAAGAGAAGACAAAAACTCAAAATGAGTGAAAGAGAGAAGGAAAATTACAAGAAAAAGTGATTTTGGTGTGAGAAATGAGGAGGGGAGGGGTTCCATAAATAGGAAAAATGGCGCCTAAAGGTTCGTGCATGCGCCTGAAGGTTCGGACATGCACCTAAAGGTTCGAGCGTTGCACCTGAAGGTTTGGGCATGTGCCTAAAGGTTCGGGCATGCGCCTGAAGTTTCAAGCGTTGCGCCTGAAGGTTCGGGCATGCGCCTAAAGGTTCGGGCGCAAAATTATTTTTATATTTTTTTTATTTTTTGTGCAAACCTAGGGTATTACACTTAAACTATTTCAAACTTGTTTGAATCATATTTGCATTTGTTTTAATCAAAATCAAATTTCTACAAAGTTTTTTAAAATAATCAAGATTGTTTTGATTTTCATCAAAATCTCGTTTGATTGTTTAATCATTGATTTCAAAGTGCTTTAACCATCAAACTAAATCTATTTCAATCATATTTTGATGACCCAATAAGCCCATAAATTTAGAATTTCGAAATATTATGGCAACCCAAGTTTTTACATTCAAAGTATGCCCAAATAAACTTAAATCCTTTAAAAATGTTTGATAGCTTTCTTCGATTGGTTTGGAAATATAATCCAATGGTTCCGGAACATTCTTTCCATAAATTTTAAGCTATTATATGCCTATATTTGGTTTAGGATAAGAGAAATAACATTCATAAAAGCGCAGCGCACAACAGTGCGATAGCGCTCTATCACCACCAATAACGCGCTATTGACCCTATTTTTCTACAATAGCGGGCTATTGAAAAGCTATAGCGCTCTACAACTGTTCTGGGGTTTTTGGGTGCGTTTCCAACGGCCAAAAACTCAATTTTTGTCCCCCTTAACGGCTATAGTCTCCAACGGCTAGTACTCATTCCTAATCTATAAATACACCTTCTCTAGCCATTTTAAACACAAGAGAACACAGGAGAGACAAAAAATGTGAGTGCATTGAATGATTTCCCAAATCAAACCATTTCTCACGTTTTGAAAGCCCTAGAGCAAAATGTTGGAAACCAAATGAGTTGATTTCAAAGCTTGCATTTCGTGCATAATTTAAAGCATCCTCAAATTAGTTTTTATGAGAAATCTTATGCAAGGAAGGTAAAATCTATGATTGTAAGATCTCTCTTCTCATGAGCTTAAATTTCATATCTTGTATTTGAGTATTTGTATTTTGAGCTTCATTTGTATTTGTTCTATTCACTTAGAACAAACATTATAAATATTGTACTTAGTCTTTTTGGTTTATTTCTAGTTGAAATAAACCAAGTAAAGTGATTCAATATCACTTGTGATTTCAAGATTGGAATCAAGGTCGAGTTTCATCCTTTATCTTGAAAAGGGTCAAGCGGTTCTTCCTTAGCCCGCGAAAAGGATACCGACTTTCCTTTGCCCTTGAAAAAAGAACTAGTGGTTTGTCCTTAGCCCGTGAAAATGAGGTACGGGCGTTACACGATTCTCAAAAACAAACTAGGAAATGAAGATTTTGATAAAAAAAAATATTTTTTTCACGTGGAACGCACGTGCTCATTACCTAATAATAATAATAATAATAATAATAATAATAATAATAATAATATTATTATTATTATTATTATTATTATTATTATTATTATTATTAGTAGTAGTAGTAGTAGTAGTAGTAGTAGTAGTAGTGGTGGTAGTAGTAGTAGTAATCTACTGGCACATATATGTGAATTAAAGGGATGGAGAGTTAACAAAAAGAATAAAAGATAAAATGGGTTAAAAGTTATCAAATAAATAAATAGAAGAGGTTGAAAGTTACCAAAAAAGTATAAAAAGGGTTAAAAATTACTAAAAAATAAATAAATAAAAGGGGCTAAAAATTACCAAAAAAAGGAGCTGAAAATGGTAAAAAAAAAAATAATTCTTAAAATAAGTCTTACATTTACCTAGAGGTGGCAATTTAACCCGTGACCTTAGACCTCCACTTGGATTAGCTCGCTTGGACCAGCCCAAGTTGGGGCTCGACTAATTGGCGGACCGACTCAACTCAATCCAATATTTTAATTGAGCGTATCTGAGCCGACCTATCAAAAATCAGCTCGACCCGAAAACTTGGCTTGTAGGCTCGAAAGTCAACTTAGTCATAGGCCCAGTTCAAAAGTCCATTTTATAATTTAATATTTATTTATACATTTTAAAAATGAATCCAAAATGTAAATTTTTATTTAAGAAATCGTGAAATCGTGAAATCGTGATAAAATCCACCAATGTACTTATTTATATATATATATATATATACAAATTCTTTTGACAATTCATATTAAAAGTAACGGGTAATCCAAAAATCTATGATAAAATTAGCACACGTGAGTTAACAAGTTTTGACTTTATAAATAGTATAGATAAGAATTTTCGGAACAGGTAGGTAGAATTTTTTTGTAGTTAAAATTTTATCTGGATAAAAACTTTTAGTGTATAATTACCTTTATATCCTTAAAAATGAAATCTTTAATATATAAAGTAAATAAACTATTAATAAATGAAAGATCATTTTTTGGATTTAGACTAAAATGATCCGCGATGAAACGGTGCAAGTATCTGCATCATAATGGTATAAATTCTTATCGATAATACTAGAGGTGTAAGCCAACCTGACCAATTTAACCAAATCGAACCAAATTCTATGGGTTGGGTTGGGTTGGGTTAAAAAATTTCAGTTAGAACTAGTTTGGGTTGGGTCACGGGCTAGGAGCCTAAAAATTGATCCAACCCAACCTAAACTGAACAAATTAATAACCCTAACTCTAAAAATCCTTTCTCTCTCGTTTTATATAGAGATTGAAGCTTGAAAATGACTCAAACTTATTAATTTTTCGCGTTATTAACAACTTGATGCTACTTTAAACTGTCTTGAATTTGTATTTATAGTTGTAATAAAACTTTTTTAAAATTTTTTTTATGAAACTCTTCTCAATTTATATTTGTCATATTATGATATGGTGGTAGATGAATGTGATTTATTTAAAAGATCTTGATATTTATGGTTAATTTGAAATGGTTGTCAAATTTACATGTTAATATGATTGTATTTAAAATTGAAACATTACGTGTTTAATGTCTATTAGTGTAGAATTTATATGTAAATTTACAGGTATAACTTAACTCATTTTAAGATTCTCAACCTGAATGATCAACACAACCCAACCCAACCCAAAGTAGTTCGGATTAGATTGAGAGGCGGTTTGGTTTGGGTTGGGTTTTAATTTTTCTAACCCAAACTAGTTTGGGTTAGGTTGGGATTTGGCTCCAACCCAACCCGTTACACCCCTAGGTAATACCTTGAAGGGCGGAGATAATGAACTAACAAGCTCATTGTTGACATGATAACCCCTTCAGGTCGTCAAAAAAAGCAATATATGTTTTTTTTTTTTTTGAAGACTTGGGTATCGGGGTCAGTTTGCATGCATCCGGCTAATTCGGGCTAGGGGTGCAAGTCCTTAGATCGCAAAGAGAACACCCCCTAAAACCTTGGAAAAATTCTCCATTCGGGCTCGTATGTATCTTGGAGGAAGAATAAGTAGATGGGGCTTAAACTGACAACCCCTCGGTTACTTGCCCTTTTTCCCAATCACTTGGCCATTGCGTCGTTGGTGAAAATAATATATATGTTTGACACATCAAATGCCTCTTCTGTAGTTAATTGAGAAGCATTATTCCTCCTCAGCTGTAGTATTCTAAGACCTATATATTGTTGGCGTGAGTTGTAATATATTGGTAGATGGGAGAAATTATAGGAAGAGGGATGGAAAGAAATCATTTCCTTATCACGAGTGCATGATTATAGGAACTGGATTTGTATATTGGTAGATGAGAGAAATTATAGGAAGAGGGGTGGAAAGAAATCATTTCCTTCTCACGAGTGCATGATTATAGGAACCGGATTTGTATAGCCAAAAATAGAAGATTTATTCTAATCTTATATATTTGTAACTAACGATTATGAAAATTATTATGAATGAAATACAGAGGAAATATTTTTGACATGGTATCAGAGCCTAATCCTATGCCTGGTTCTTCTCCTTCCTGAAAACCCTAATACTTGCAGTTAGTTACCTCCCCAACCATGTCATCGGGCTCTGATACAGAGCACCACACTGGTGCATCTCAGCCCGATTCCATGTTTACTGAATTCACCACAAAAATCACTGAAGCTCTTAGCAAAGTCCAAACACCAACCATGTCCACCGAACTCCCTACTGCTCCGATTGGCATCAAGTTGGACGACACCAACTATGCCCTCTGGTCCCAAGTTGTCGAGATGTATATCTAGGGCAAAGACAAGTTGGGATATATCAATGGCGATCTCCCACAACCACCAACGACGGATCCTTCCTTTCGCAAATGGCGCACCGATTAATTCAATGGATTCCTCTTTGATCGGGAATTTCATTCGGTTTCCTACTGCTAAAATGGTGTGGGACTCCATTGCTACCACCTATTTTGATGGTAGCGATACGTCTCAGGTATATGACCTCCGACATCGTGTAACGCAGCTTAAACAAGCTGGAGGCTCCCTGGAGAATTACTATAACGACCTTCAGGGATTATGGCGTGAGATTGACTTCCGGCGTCCTAATCCAATGGAGTGTGCAGTTGATATTCACAAGTACAATACTATCTTTCAAGAAGACCGAGTGTACGTTTTCCTGGATGGCCTTGATGACCGACTGGACAAGATCAGGGGGCGATGTGCTGCAACTTCGTCCATTCCCTACTGTCGAGCAAGCATATGCTCACGTTCGCCGCGAAGTAATTCGCCAGACGGTTATGATCACTGGCAATGCAGAGGTTGTTCCTGGCGTTGT
The DNA here is from genome assembly GCA_035771175.1 of Paratinospora sagittata. Lineage (NCBI taxonomy): Eukaryota > Viridiplantae > Streptophyta > Magnoliopsida > Ranunculales > Menispermaceae > Paratinospora > Paratinospora sagittata. Next base: position 18,994,391 of record CM069598.1, read on the forward strand.
TCTCGCCACCAAAGGGCTTCGACTTGGGCCTGCCAACTCTACCCCTCCCGTGCACAATGGGAAGCAAAAATCTCGTACGGCATCTGAAGGCTTGAAATGCACCCATTGTGGCAATCAAAAGCATACACGTGACACGTGCTTTAAGTTGCATGGGTATCCTGATTGGTGGAATGATCTCTAGGCTAAGAAACGTCGTGACACATCTAGCAAAGACGAAGCTCTCGGTACCGCAGCGGTGGCTCATACAACACCTCAGTTGTCTTTTACACCACCGGTTGCCCACGGTTTGGATATTTCCTCCTCTCCTGACCCAGGTAACCTTGGTTATGTTTGCTTTAGTTCACTTGGTGATGCTGAACGTGGTACATGGCTGCTGGATTTCGGCGCCACTGACCACATGACGTTTGACGCTAAGGATTTCACACATACCTCCTTACCGAAACGTACCAATATCGCCAATGCTAATGGCGTTATTTCCTCTGTCACTGGCGCAGGCACTGTGACCTTAACCCATACTCTGTAGTTGCCCAATACGTTACTTGTTCCCTCACTTTCTCACAAACTCCTCTCAGTAAGCCAAGTAACATATGACCTTAATTATATTGTGCTTATGTACCCTGCCTCTTGTCTTCTCCAGGACATTCTCACCAAGGAGATCATTGGGCGTGGTACTAAGAGAGGGGGGCTCTATTATATGGACGACTTTAGTGTGGGCAGAGCACATCACATGCATCATTCTGTTGGTGTCAAAAAGAAGGAGATCTGGCCTTGGCATCGTCGTTTAGGACACCCGTCCTTCACCTACATGAAACACTTGTTTCCGGATTTGTTTTCTCAATTGAAACATATTGATTTTCAATGTGAAACTTGCATTTTAGCAAAACGTCATAGAGCTTCTTATCTTTTGCGTATGAATAAAAAGGATACTCCTTTCAGCTTGATACATTCCGATGTATGGGGTCCTTCTCCAATTACTACTGTGTCCGGGTTCAGATGGTTTGTGCTATTTGTTGATGATTGTACCTGCATGACTTGGCTCTATTTACTAAAACATAAAGATGAAGTTTTTGGTGTGTTTAAGTCATTTCATGTTATGGTAACCACACAATTTTCTTGCTAAGGTTCAAGTGTTTCGATCGGACAATGGTGGTGAATATGTTAATCACCAATTTCATGATTATTTCACACAGCATGGCATTCTCCATGAAACGCCTTGCCCCCAAACTCCTCAGCAAAACGGTATTGCCGAGCCAAAAAATCTGCACATTCTTGAGACTGCCCGAGCTCTTTTAATCGGTGCCCATGCTCCTCCACGGTACTGGGCTGATGCATTTACTACTTCTGTGCATCTCCTAAACCGAATGCCCTCTAAAGTGTTGGGGTTCCAAACACCATTACAAGCTCTTGCAGCCTATACTCCCCTACCCACGGTCTTGATGCTTCCCCCCACATGTGTTTGGGTGCGTTGCTTACGTCCATCTCCATAAGAACCAGCGGACTAAGCTAGACCCGTGTGCTCGTCGGTGCTTATTTTTGGGGTATGCATTTCCTCAAAAAGCTATAGCTGCTATGACCCCACTTCTAATCGCACCTATGTCTCCATGAATGTCACCTTCATGGAAACCGAAACCTACTTCCCACCCAAATCTCCTCTTCAGGGGGAGACTGGAAAGGAAGAGTCAAAATGGATGGAACTAGACTGGCCAGACTTGTCCGAAGTAAATGTGGAGCCGATGCAATCAGTATGTGTTCCTCAAGCTCCTGAACATCAACCAGTTAATTATCAAGAAGTCAATCACGAAGCTGCAGTTTCTTCCCCCTCTATAGTACCCGAAGACCCAACTCCTGAGAATGATCCTGAGGTAAACTCTTTGAACGCTAATATCATAGAATTTCCTGCTGGTTATGTATTACCTCACAGGCACAATCGTGGCAAACCACCAAGCCGCTACTCACCAGACATTGAGGAAAGAAGATCAAGATATCCCATTGCCAATTATGTGTCCACAAAGGGGTTGACCAAACCTCTCAAGACCTTCATGCATGAAATCTCTACTCATCATGTTCCAACAAGGGTGGAGGAAGCCATGGAAGACCCGAAATGGACTCAAGCCATTAAAGAAGAAATGGAAGCCTTAATGAAAAATAAGACATGGAACCTAGTACCATTACCGAGAGGAAAGAAAACAATGGGGTGCAAGTGGGTGTTCTCTATCAAGCACAAAGCTGACGGATCTATAGAGAGGTACAAGGCAAGACTCGTAGCAAAAGGGTATACACAAACTTATGGTGTAGACTACCAAGAAAATTTCTCACCAGTAGCTAAACTAAATACTGTTAGAGTGTTGTTATCTCTTGCAGCGAACTTAGATTGGCCACTACATCAGTTTGACGTAAAGAATGCATTTCTTCATGGTGATCTTGAAGAAGAGGTGTATATGGACATTCCTCCAGGTTACTCAGTGACCATGGGAACTAATGAGGTGTGCAAGTTGCAGCGAGCTTTGTACGGTTTAAAGCAATAGCCGCGGGCGTGGTTTGGGAGATTTAGCTTGGCAATGAAGAAGTATGGTTTCAAACAAAGCGACTTAGATCATACTTTATTTCTCAAAAGAAAGCTGGGCAAGGTAACGACTTTAATTGTCTATGTCGATGATATGATTATTACCGGAGATGATAAAGAAGAAATATCACGGCTCCAAAGGCAATTGGCAAGTGAATTTGAAATGAAAAATCTAGGTGGGCTCGAGTATTTTCTGGGAATCGAAGTTGCCAGATCAAACCGAGGCATCTTTTTATCCCAAAGAAAATATATCCTAGATTTATTATCTGAGGTTGGATTGTTGGAGTGCAAACCAGTAGATACCCCGATTGTCCAGAATCACAAGCTTGGGATTTATCCAGACCAGAAACCAGCTGATAAGGGGAGATATCAAAGGTTAGTTGGCAAACTAATTTATTTATCTCATACTCGTCCAGATATTGCATATGTCGTGAGTGTGGTGAGTCAATTTACGCATTGTCCAAGTGAGGAACACATGATAGTTGTAGCTCGGATACTGAAATACTTGAAGTCGTCCCCAGGAAAAGGGCTCATGTTTTCTAAGAATGATCACTTGGAAGTCGAAAGCTATACAGACGCAGATTAGGCCGGGAACATTTCAGATAGAAGGTCGACCTCAGGGTATTTCACATTTGTTAGTGGAAACCTTGTGACATGGAGAAGTAAGAAACAAAAGGTGGTAGCGCTCTCTAGTGCAGAAGCAGAATTCCGAGGTATGGCCAAGGGTTTGTGTGAACTTCTTTGGCTGAAAAAGTTGCTAACAAAGTTTGGTTTTGCACCCACATCAGAAATGAATCTTTTTTGTGATAATAAAGCTGCCATAGATATTTCTCATAATCTGATTCAGCACGATAGAACTAAACATGTGGAGGTGGATCGGCACTTCATCAAACATAATCTCGAGACTAAAATAACTCAATTCCCATTTGTCAAGTCTAAAGACCAGCTAGCAGATATACTTACCAACGTTGTGTCCAGCAAAGAGTTCTACAACTCACTAGTCAAGTTGTTCATAAGGGATCCGTATGCATCAACTTGAGGGGGAGTGTTGGCGTGAGTTGTAATATATTGGTAGATGGGAGAAATTATAGGAAGAGGGATGGAAAGAAATCATTTCCTTATCACGAGTGCATGATTATAGGAACCGGATTTGTATATTGGTAGATGGGAGAAATTATAGGAAGAGGGATGGAAAGAAATCATTTCTTTCTCACAAGTGCATGATTACAGGAACCGGATTTGTATAGCCAAAAATAGAAGATTTATTCTAATCTTATATATTTGCAACTAACGATTATGAAAATTATTATGAATGAAATACAGAGGAAATATTTTTGACATATATATATATATAAAGATTCTAAGACCATATTCACTAAGAACAAAGCCCTTGCTATGTTTACATCCGAAGATCATGCAGTTTCATTGTAGAATCTCCCAGTTTAATTTAAAATTCAAGTACAATTTTTTATATTAAAAACTTAAAAGTATCTACATTTATCTTATTTTAGATTTTTAAGTTTAAACACAGTACTTTAATGGTTTAAGGGCATATATAATAAAAGGGTAGTCTGATACATGAAGCTTTTGTTTATGTACGAATTACTAAAAAAGAAGTATATATATAATAATTTAATCAACTTGATTTTTCTTCTATTCCTACTTTTTCTCCAATTTTTAGTACTCAAGTAGATTTCTCTTTTTTTTTCTTTTTTTTTTTAAATTTTGTCCCCTTTAATTATAATATTTCACATTTATTTACTTTCTTTTTTTTTTTCAAAAACTAGGCAAATTATATACTTGTTTTTCAAATAAAAATAACCATACCAAAAAAAATCTAAAAAACTAAAAATTTTACAACTTTACACATGCAACGTAAGTGCACGAATAAAAAACATTTGACTGGTTGAATTTAAAAACATTTTTTTAAATAACGTAAATAATATTATTAATAAAATTTTATCTTTTAGATCGTATTGCAATTTAAAGAGGGCAGCTAAATAAACTATAAAAAGGCTATTTTTATCACATTTTATTCCTATTACAGAAATATGAAGAAATTATATCCTTACTACATTGAATTTTTCTAAATACCCTTCTTATAATTTCAAACAAATTTATCTCCTCCAACCCAACCCTATCCTACAAATTTCAAACATACTCCTAAAAACCATAAATCACTACATTCAAAACCCTCAAAATCACTTACTTTCTTGCTATTATCTCATCTTCAGTCGAAAAATCGATGGTTTTGACGGATTTTGTATTATTTTTTTCGACACGAAAGGCGGTTGCAATCCGAAGTTTTATGAACAAAAATCACTAAATCAATAAGAGATCTGTTGTTAAAATAATATGTTTTTGTGTTTTTGTTCGCGAAAAACGTCGTCGAGTGTCCGAAAAAATCACCATAGAAAGAACTGGACCGCGATCAGTTCGGACTTGTGATACCGAACCGATTGCGGTGGTTCGGTCGGAGACGACAAAACCTTACGTTTTGGGTTCTGTCATCGCCAACCGAACCGTACATTTTTTCAATGTATTTAAAATATAAAAAAAATGGATGGTTCGGTCGTATAAACCTAACCAATAGTTATAGGTTCAGTTTATATGACTGAACAGATACATTCTGGTACGGTCACGCAGGACCGAACCTACGACGAAATTGGAAAAAAAATGCAAAACATGGGCATTTTGGTACAATCACAGGAGGATATTATTGAAAATCGAAATGGGAGCAACTAAACATACCACAAGTTTTAATGTCCTACCTCAAAAAAAAATATTTTTTTTCATAAAATGCCCTTGTATGATTTGGCTAAACTATCCTCAAATTAATTTTATTTCCACTTAACCCTATCTTTACTAAATTTACCACATCATAAACTCTTACACTATTCATCATTTTCATCCCACAAACCTTAAACCCTTCATCTTCATCTCCTAGACCCTAAACCATTCTTTTATTTTGATGTTCCTACAGCTATCTTTATACCCTTCTTCCCCTAAACACTCTTTATAAGATTTTACCGCCATTTTTGAGGTGTTTTTTAGTAGTTTCCTCAAATATGTAAAAACCTCCAAACAATTAAAACATTCGATCTTCACGCCATTTGAAAGCATAATGGCAAATGATTCAAGTTGGGACGAAGTTTAGCAATCTTTGATGCATTTTTTGCAATTTTTTTTGTTTTTTTTGTGCGAATTATGCGTTTCAAGTGAAAAAAATCGTCATTGATTCAGGCCTGCGTGCCCGAACTTGTGCATTGGGTTCGGCCGGACCAGTTGAACCTTTTATTTTTGGGTTTTTTCGAGGAGACGACCCCTCTAGTAAGTTATGATGGTGGTCTAATTTGTTTGTTGGTGTTTTTTGTGATTTTTTTATGCAACTTGTATGCCAACGCACCGTTAATCCTTGTATTACTGTCTATCGGTGGCAAACAGTACACCGACGCTCAAATGAGGTAAAAGGTACGTTAGAATGGGATCATATGTCACACCCCGCCCGGACGCGCCTAAACCGGCGGTACACTCTCGGACGGGGCACGCATTTGGAACAATCATAATGGTAATAACAGAGTGCACAACGGAAATACAGTACATAGTACAAATCTGATTTCATTTAATTCAGAATACTTTTGTACATAAAATGGTCAAGGGAACATACTCCCAAAATTCCCAATGAATCATACAAAGGGTATAAATTGTGGGCCCCATACCTGCACCCAGTCCACCCTAATTTCCTGTGAAAGATTGGATAATAACGCGCCCAGTGGGTAAATAGTGCATGAGTATAACAATTAATAAAGCATACTTCAATATCAAATATCTTAAATACACATGTAAGCATCATAATCAATCAATATGTATGTATGCATGACACCGTCACGTATTAATGGTTTGATGAGCGTACATCGCCTGAGTTCACGTACAGGTGTCCTTCCCCGGGCGTAGCCAGGTTCTCTTTGTACGTCCCTCCTCAGGAACGATGCTCTGGATTCACGTACTGATGTCCCTCCCCGGCGTAGCCGAGTTCTCATGTACGTCCTTCTCCAGAGAAATAATATGAATAGTGAGCAATGCTTCTAACTATTCTATGAGTCATAAACCATATACGTCCCTAGGTGGTGATATGTATGATGCCAATGCATGAACTAAGTCTACTGGTCTGGTCTTTTCTTGACATTTAGACTGACTTTGGCAATGTCTGGTGATCCTTATCAGGGTCGGTATCACGACGTGCAAAGTTAGGACATTCAGGTCATAAACATTATTGACATAATGCAGTGTAAATGAATAGTAGACATAATAATAATTGAATGTAAACTTTAATAAAAGTTATGAAACACGCAAACCTATGTTTCGTTCCCCACCTGAACGTTTAGGCGCATGCCAGAATAGTAATTTTTTTTTTTTTGTGAAATACGTGGTATTACATCATATCGCTTTAAGAGACATGAATGTATAATTACCACACAAATATCGGTGGAAATATAAATATATATTCTGAAGACTTGGGTATCGGGGTCAGTTTGCGTACATTCGACTAATTCGGGCTAGGGATGCAACCCCTAGATCGCAAAGAGGACACCCCCTAAAACCCTGGGAAAATTCTCCATTCGGGCTTGTAACACCCCGTAGTTTTAATTAAATACATACGTTAAAGTATGCATATACCGAGATATATAATATACGTATTTTATACGTAAGAGGCAAATATATGCATATATGAAAATACATGCTAGATTTAAGGGGTATTAGTAAATAAATAAAATTATTAACTGAAGATGATACATATGGGATCATCCTATATGGGTGCTTACAAGTTAAAAAATGGAGTTGAATTAAATTGATTAATTTATGGGGTTGGTTAATTAAATATGTGGATTGTAGTATGATTTAATGAATGAAAGTTAAATATTACGATGGAGAAGTTGCTTTATTAAGTTAGATGAGGTGCATAGGATCATTTTTTATATATACTTATCATCTCATTTCTAATTTAATCTAATATCTCAAAACCTCACCAACGTCCAAGAAAAGAAATAAAAAAAGAAAAGAAATAAAAAAAGGAAAGAAATTGCAGAAGAGAAAGAGAAGAAAGAAGAACGGAGAAGAAAAAGGGAAAACAATGGATTTGCAATGAAATCTGACGTGCCGGTAAGCTATTTTTGCTATTTTTCATCGTAAAATTGATCTTTAATTAGTGTACGACGATTCTAATGGAGTAATTTTAGCTATGGGAGCCGTTTTACGGCGTTTTCAAAATTGGGGTTTTGACCCAACTTTAATTAAAATTTGTTCGAAAGGTTGGAAAACACTCCCTAGACTGTAGGAAATATCTAGATTGACCACAGAAATGAGATAAGAGTTTCTTCAACTGCTTATGAGTCCTAAATTGAGTTGGAATCTAAATTCACAGAATGTGTATAAGATTTTTCAGGTTGATCTTTATTATTAGTGATTTGAAGTGAGTTGAGAAATTAAATATGTAAATAGATATGAATAAATGAAATTGAATTATGGAGTGGTTGTGACAGGTTGAGTTAGTTGGATTAAAATTGGAACTGGACTCGAAAGCGGCGGTGAATGTATTTAAGTACTGTGAGTATATTTTCTTGATTTGGTTCTTGTATGACATTATATATATATATGAAATGTTTGAATGTAAATATGCTATGCATATATTGCTGCATTATGTTTTAATTTGCATTCATAAATAATTTTTTTTAGCATTGGAGCATATGAGACTTGCAAAGGCAAGTTGGTGTCATTTCGTTAGGAATTAGACCCGAATGAGTGTTATGCGTAACCTCATTGTCAGTAGGCCTGTCCTAACAAGAATTGGAGATCTTTGAAATGACTGTGAATTGAGTAATGTGAGGTCCGAGCGTAGGCTCCTTATCGGTGCATAATAAAGAGTTCGTACCCGCTCCATTACGAGAATGAGGGAGATTGTGGTTTTAGTTGAAAAAGATGCATTGCTTTCTTGAAAAACCATGAAATCTATGTTGTTGACATGTATGGTATATTCGTTGAATGATGCACGTCTTTAATAATTGTTTTAAATGATTTTAAATGTCATGTTTTCCTAAATGTATATGATTGTCATATCAAGAGATATATTCACTGAGCTTGTTGATTGCTCACTCCATTTCTTTAATATTTCAGGTACAGAGTTAAAAGGAAAAAATGAAAGTTAGAGAGTGATCGACTCGTGACCCGATCTTTATTTTGTTGATGTATGTATGCGTTGGAGTAATTGATTATACTTGTGTTAGTTTGATATATATATATATATATATATATATCATACATTATATATATGCATTATCATCTAGATAGGATGTGTGGGCATATACAAGATAGCTGAATATAGAGGATTATGAAATGGAGTTCGTACCCGCTCCATTACGAGAAGGAGGGAGATTGTGGTTTTAGTTGAAAAAGATGCATTGTTTTCTTGAAAAATCATGAAATCTATGTTGTTGACATGTATGATATACTCGTTGAATGATGCATGTCTTCAATAATTGTTTTAAATGATTTTAAATGTCATGTTTCCCTAAATGTATATGATTGTCATATCAAGAGATATATTCACTGAGCTTGTTGATTGCTCACTCCATTTCTTTAATATTTCAGGTACAGAGTTAAAAGGAAAAAAGGAAAGTTAGAGAGTGATCGACTCGTGACCCCGGATCTTTACTTTGTTGATGTATGTATGCATTGGAGTAATTGATTATACTTGTGTTAGTTTGATATATATATATATATCACACATTATATATATGTATTATCATCTAGATGGGATGCGTGAGCATATACAAGATAGTTGAATATAGAGGATTATGAAATGCTAATGATGATGTACATGATTACATAATTACATGGTGGAAAGAAGAGATGATATTATTTGATAAATGAATGAAATGAGAATGGCTAGATGTGTGGATGAATTAACTATATATATATAATTTGATTTTTGGTATATCAGAGAAAAATGTGAATTGTCCATTTTATGGGGAGATGCTGTCAAAATTTTTATAAATTTTGAGAATTATTGTGAATGTCCGTTGAGGTTGACAGTGTATTGTATACTATATGTGGGTATGTACAGTATATAATACATTGTGTCGGTCATGACGTCAGAGGAGGAATAAGTGGATGGGGCTTGAACTCGTAACCCCTCAGTTACTTTCCCTTCTAACCAATCATTTGGCCAACACCTCTTTATAAAAAGCAATATATGTTTGACACATCAAATACCTGTTCTGTAGTTAATTGAGATACATTATTCCTCCTCGGCTGTAGTATTCTAAGACCTATATATATATATATATTTAACAGCAAAGATTCTAAGACCATATTCACTAAGAACAAAGCCCTTGCTATGTTTACATCTGAAGATCATGCAGTTTCATTGTAGAATCTCCCAGTTTGATTTTAAATTCAAGTACAATTTTTTATATTAAAACCTTAAAAGTATCTACATTTATCTTATTTAAGTTTAAACACAGTATTTTAATGATTTAAGGGGCATATATAATAAAAGGACAACCAAATACACGAAGCTTCTACCTATGTATGGGGTACTAAAAAAGAGGTATATATATATAATAATTTAATCAACTTGATTGTTCTTCTGTTCCTCATTTTTCTCCAATTTTTAGTACTCAAGTAGATCTCTCTTCTTTTTTCTTTTCTTTTTTTTTTTAAATTTTGTCCTCTTTAATTATAATATTTCACATTTATTTACTTTTTTTCTTTTCAAAAACAAGGCAAATTAACCAATCATTTGGCCAACACCTCTTTATAAAAAGCAATATATGTTTGACACATCAAATACCTGTTCTGTAGTTAATTGAGATACATTATTCCTCCTCAGCTGTAGTATTCTAAGACCTAAATATATATATATTTAACAGCAAAGATTCTAAGACCATATTCACTAAGAACAAAGCCCTTGCTATGTTTACATATGAAGATCATGCAGTTTCATTGTAGAATCTCCCAGTTTGATTTTAAATTCAAGTACAATTTTTTATATTAAAATCTTAAAAGTATCTACATTTATCTTATTTAAGTTTAAATATAGTATTTTAATGATTTAAGGGGCAAATATAATAAAAGGACAACCAAATACACGAAGCTTCTGTCTTTTTATGGGGTACTAAAAAAGAGGTATATATATATAATAATTTAATCAACTTGATTGTTCTTCTGTTCCTTATTTTTCTCCAATTTTTAGTACTCAAGTAGATCTCTCTTCTTTTTTCTTTTCTTTTCTTTTTTTTTAATTTTGTCCTCTTTAATTATAATATTTCACATTTATTTACTTTTTTTCTTTTCAAAAACAAGGCAAATTATATACTTTTTTTTCAAATAAAAATAACCATACCAAAAAAAATCTAAAAAACTAAATACTTGACTGGTTGAATTTAAAAACATTTTTTTAAATAACGTAAATAATATTATTAATAAAATTGTATCTTTTAGATGTCATTGCAATTTCAATCAAGAAACCGATGCAGCCGATACTTTAGATTGTTGCAATAGCAAGCATTCCACAAAATTTAGCAACTCTCTCAAGCAAATTTTTTTTTCTGTTATGTTATAATTTTCCTGGTGTCCCCACTAACCTCTTTACGAAGACGGATTTAGAAAATGCAAAGGTTATTGGACGTTTATACCTACGACTTATACATCGTTGGGTTATAATTCTCCTTTTACCTCCACAAAATATTCAATAAGACTGCGTTATACTTCTGATTAGAGATTAGAGATTAGAGACTAGAGATGAGAGGAATTTCAGACCAGCACAATTTGAAATCCAGATGGATAATTCATCTTTTTTTAAGATGCTAAAATTTAAAAACAAAATGGTACCATCTTCTCAACTCTTACGCCTCCAAGAATGGTTTACTCAGTATAACTTTACTGTTAAATATATTTCAGGCCAGAAGAATGTTTTAGCAGACTTTTTAACACATCCAATCCAAAAGAACAAGGTTCAAACCTCTTTACTCACAGGCCCGTTTAACCTTCCTCTATTGTTACAACCCAGCCTTGTAACAAAGCCCAACCCAATTCAATTATATAACCAATTTGGGTTCATTCCTCTCATTTATACCATCACTGTTCCACCAAACAGTTCTCAGCCCAAAACAGCCCATGAGGTTAATGAATTAGCCCGGTCAGAGTTATTTTATTATGCCCATCGGCATATAATGGATTTCCCAGAACAAGTGGAACATGGCAATCCATTTCATCAGACCCGACCATATCTGTTTCTCATTCACTACCATACTTACTGAAAATCTGTATTGATATATTTGGTGTGTATCTTGTCTCTAGAAGATTGTTGTAGCATTTCTGCAATTGCAATTGCTGAAGCAAATCTAGAAACCTCACCCTTCTTGGATAAAGGACTGTTTACAACTGTTTGCTCCACTGTCTACCTGGACTACCCATATCAACAAGATCAAACAACTGCAACCTCGCCGCCATACTACTATATATATATGCCATCACCCATATGCTGATTCAAATCATGGTCTCGTCGCAGAACATTATCTTCAGCAGTTTCAGTCATACTCATGCCATCTCTCTGACTTCGTTATATCGGGTCTCTGCAAATTCTTGAATGACATCAACAATCAACCAAATACGACATCACCAGTGATCCAAGGTCCTTGTGAATTTATTCTAGACGAACATCTCACGTCTCTCATCCAGTCCTTGGCACTCTCCCGTCCAGAATCTTCGTCATCGTCTCAGCCTCCACCTCAGCGAGACAACACTCCTCTGACGTATGAACAAATTCTTGCGGAACAAGAAGCACATGATGTCGCCTTAGCAGAACTTGAAGGTCCTCCAGTCTACGATTATTACGAAGATAGTCAACCATACTGGGATGACCTTGATGAAGAAGTCGTAGAGAATTTATCCCCCTCACATTCATACTCCCATACGCCGCCGACGTCTCCCTAATCATCTCCGGCAATATTTGTATCCTGGCTACCGTCATCGTCATCTCCTCTGCAAGTTCATACCGACCTACCAGCAATTCGCTCATGTCTTCATCAAACTATCATACTTCGTTTTCTCCAGGTATGTCTTCCTCTTCTTTGCAGGTCTTGACTGCCATGTCTTCCCCAATAATACATGCGTCCACAGTGTCTGCCACGTCATCATCAGCAGCTACCACCATTGCCTTAACTTCTCCTTCACCTGTCATCATCGCCAGCCTTGAAGATTCGGTCTTATCTTCAGCTCCGCCTTTTGTCTGCCACTCCAGCATATCCTTTGTCTGCCACTCCACACGTCTTCGTCAACTTTGTACAAAGTAATGACATCTTTCGCGACACATCACTGTTCATCTAAAGTTCCAGACAAAAGCAGTATTGTACACTTTTGACAAAGCATCCACAATTTTCCGCACTCAGCCGACATCAACTCTGTTCATCAGCACGCCTCACATGCTGACAATCATCCCGTCCACATCCAGTTGCTCCTTTCCAGCTGTTCGGGATTCAAAACACTTGAAGTCCGTGGATTCTATCAATGTTCAAATCCGCCATGTCCGCCAACATCTATAAATAATACTCATTTGCTTTGTTGCAGATCATCGAGTCATTCATAGTCCTAAGAAGAGTTATGTTTACTATTCTGAAAAAAAAAGAAAAGAAACTCAAACGTGTAAACATTTTTTTCCCCAAAAAGGCGACTTCAAATTGAGTTGGATCTCGACAAATCAAACCAAATTTGGCATATTATATAGAATCACTTTGATCAAGTATACCAGATGATGGTTACCCAAGATTATAAAGAATCGATTTTATGCTGCAGACTCTTTCAATATTTTTAATAACATTTATCTCCATATTCAGGGGACTCCATACCAAAATTATCTAAAATAAACCTTGGAAAAAAAAAAAAAAGTTCCAAATCTTCTGGAGAATCACTCGCATGCAACACTCTAAACTTTCTCTTGCAAAGACAAAAAGCATTTCATGGACAAAAGAAAAATGTCACTATTAGCCACTTATGTGATAATCTTAAGATTCGGGGTCATGTTTCATTAAAGATTTTCTTCTGATTAGATCCCTAGACAGACGTGTGGATTCATCTCCTTCTTCGTGTTCTGTTTCAGAGCAAGTTTACTTCACTGAAGGAGGAATCGGGTTCCATTTCTTTTCTTTTTGTCGCTTTTACTCTATCAAATAGAAAGGATAAAAGGCCGTGGATTAACCACTATGTCTTCTGATACGAGCTTCTCTGATCGTCTTCTTCTTCTTCTTATCCTGAGTTTTACGCTCAAGTGTGTGGTAGCTGATGGGGAATCTTGTTCGCCGCCCAAAATCGAATGCAAATTTCGTGCTTAAATCAGTAGCGAAACCTTACAATCCCTACCTTTACGTACCCGATAACTTCTCCACCATCGAACAGGTCTAACCTTCTTCTTCTTCTTCAGTATTCCGTGTTTTATAGATTGTCTTAGTTGATTAATTATTCAATAAAAGGGCCTGTTTGATAGCGGGGAAAATTTTTCAGGAGAAAATGTTGTTTTCTCGATAAATAATTTGTTAAGCACATTTAAAATATATATATATATTTTTTGATATTCATGTCGTGCAAAGAGAATGAAAAATAAAAAGTTTCATTGAATACAAACGTGAGCTTATTAATAATGCTATACATGTTTTTCATGGGAAAATTATATTTTCTCACATTTATAGGTGGGAAAATTTGGATGAAAAAATAATGGGGTTGAGAAAATTTTAATAATCAAACACAAATTTTTTTTTTTTTAATTTTCTCGAGAAAATTCTTTATTTTCTTGAGAAAATTGTTATTTTCTCACCAACCAAACTGAGAAGATGAGTATGGCTCTGCTTGGGATAGCTTTTCTAAAGTGCTTTTGATCGAAAACACTTTTAAAGGTGTTTGAGAACACGTGTTTTTAACCAAACTAAGGTAAAGGAAATTGTTTTTAGCTTTTAAAAGAAGCTAGGCAAGATTAACTTTTTCCAAAAACGTTTTGTGTGGAAGTGTTTTTTGAAAAAAAGAAAAATTATGGAAAACAATTATGAAACTTGGAAACACCATATGCCTAGAGTTGGGAAATTTTAATACCATGGAGATCAGTAGGAATAATCAGCTTAAACAAAAATTGGGTGTTGAAAGATATATTTTGTCTTCTCTTTCGGTAAAATTCTATGTTCTTTGGTCAAGGTTGTCACATGGATGCTAGTGAACTTAACTTTTTTGAGGTGAACCATATCAATTTTAACTCTCTTTGTTTGATTGTTATATTAGTGCTAGTCTCTTGTCTACTTTGCTACTAGCTTGTAATATTCGAGTTTTAAATTGCATTGGTAAACTATCATGATGTTTTGTCCTGGTTGAACATCAAAGTGAATCCTTTCTATTTTTTTTTTTTTTTTTTTTGGTTCTTGGCATGAACCTTTTGACATTTAAGGGAACGTTGGGTTGTGACTTTTGGTTTGAAAAGAGTTGACCATCGAGGCTTCACCTAAACCATTCTACTAACTTGGTCACCTTTTGTTAGTGCAAGGTCTCATACTTAGTGCTCGTTGGCCTTACGGTTGACTTGGTCATTACAGTTCCTTTTGGTTTGAAAGGAGTTGACCATCTGAAAAATCTCAATTTTAAATTATCTTCTGTGGTTTAACCCTTGTCAATCCCCTCAAAAATAGGGAGGGGGGAGGGTTCGCCAAATTGTACTATTTTTATGGCAATAGTCATCCCCTTTTTTTGGTCCTTGTACAGTTTTCTTTCTTGCATGAGTGCATTCTTTTCTTCTATATTTTTGGTCTAGTCTTTTAAAAATTTACAGTTAAAAAAGTTTTTTGTAATAAGCTTGACTAAAAGCGTATGTTTAAAGCTAAATGGTGAAATAAGATTCATGGTGATGTATACTTGTCTCGGAAGCAAGAACGAAAATATCCAAAAGAATAACCAAAATATATTCTATTCAATTGAATACTCGAAGAGATAAATAATTGAAATATTAATTGGTTGATCTAAATTTTCATAACTGAAGCTCCTTATATACACAACTCCATTGAAATAACTTAAAAACTTCCAAAACACTTAAAAACAAGTTTCCTATGCTATCTATAACATAATAACAACTTTCTAATTCTATTATAACTCTATTTAAACACTTCTAAATATTTTCTAATACACCTTAAATAACAAAAAAGAATTTTAGAAACTATCTTGAACTACCACTTAATTAGAAATCTACCAAAATTTGAATCTTCTTTAAAAAAAAAAAAGGAAACTTAAATAGAAAACATAAAAAAAAAAATTGCTAAAACGCATTATGCAAGTGTGTCATGCATCTCTGCATCACATATTGGTTGTCTTGATAATATAAGGATTGATGATGATGATTGACAACTTAAGATGATTTAGTAAAGTCATAACTCTATATTGGCATTTGTCTTTTAAAGGTTACACAAGCCTTGAGGGAAGAAGGTCTGGAGTCTTCAAACCTTATAGTTGGAATTGATTTCACAAAAAGCAATGAATGGACAGGTTAGTTCACTCCGAATAATGATTTTTTTCTTATTTAATTGTGCATTACCATTTGATGATTTTCTTATTATGACATTTGTGAGTTGAAACTCTTCTATCAGTAGGTTTCACATGCATGATGCATTAGCTCCCTTTGACTTCTTTAAAGACCTATTTTAGTCGACAAATAAATTTTTGGTTAGTAGTTATAGTTGGTAAGCCAGCTTCTCAACCAAGTTATGTTGACATCAGACATACTCCAACATTGCAAGTTAGTGTTTCAATTTTTACAAAATTTAGGTCATATATTATGATATTCAATATCTATCAGTGAATGTTGTTTCTCTGGATAGTTAGGCTCCATTTGGTTTGTGATTCGGATAGTTTTTTTTTGTATCCAAGGATCTATAAACCAAAAAACTGCATTTGGTTGATTGCATCTTAAAGCAGTTTTTCAACGTTCTATTAAGAAAAAAAATCATTGTCTGAATTTCTCTTTTTGGATTGTATCCTTGTTTTTTAATCATGAACTAAATACTACCTTAGTTTCCTGTTTCCTTGAGCAATATTATTTTGGGCATTGAATAATTTATTGGTGGATCCCATTGAATGAAGGGTACCATCATGCCACTACATCTAAATATGGAATAGTTTTGCACTACAAATTGCTTTTGATGCACTCTTGCCTGTATGATTGTACCTCATTTTGAGTTTGAACTATAATTCAAATGCCTCAGCTGGCTTACCATTAGAAACCATGTCTAGGCCTTGGTTTGGTTGACAATGATGCCTTGCTACCGATTTAGTCATCATGAATTCAATTCCATTTGACTATTTTGGATTATACATGTTGGCAAGAATATGCTGCCATTAGCCTTTTGTTTGTATGATTGTTCTCCTCTCCACATATAACGTGCCAAGCTATTTCATTTGTGTTTTGTTGAAGGTTAATACTCATTTGGTGGCCAGTGTCTCCACACAATTGGTGATAAACGTAACCCATATGAGGAAGTAATTTCTATAATTGGAAGGACCTTGGCTCCCTTTGATGAAGACAGCTTAATTCCTTGTTTTGGATTTGGTGATGGTTAGTCATCATTCTTTATTAACATGAAGAGTTTTTTTTTTTTTTTCCTATATATCAATCTCTTATGTTTTCCATTTGTGATGCTAATCACTTGTTTGTTTTTATCATGACAGCCACTACCCATGATCAAGAGGTCTTTAGCTTTCACAGTAATCATTCACCTTGTCATGGGTTCGAAGAAGTTTTGGCTTGCTACAAAAAGATTGCTCCAAATTTGCAGTTGTCAGGTATGCATATTTGTCCATTTCTGGTATTGGAAACTTAAGATAAACCTTTAATATATATATATATTCATGTGTATAATCAGTCTATATTTATGAGGTAGTTTAGATTACTCTAGGTTTTTCTGACTAGACCATGATCCAAAGACTACAAGGTAATTTTTATGAGTGAAGTGTTTCTGGAATTAACACACTGCTGCAACCTGGAATTCTCAGTTGAATGTTGATCAATGCATTTCCATCTATCAATATATACTCCCATTGTTATCAAAATTTGCCTTTTACTCACCTGACATGGGAATGTATAGGCATGCTCAGTATCCTTGGTTTAATTTTCTCCTTACAAGTAATATATTATCTAGTTTCAATATCACTTTGTTGTTGCACCCAATTGTTTCTTGTTCTTCATATCTTGATGATCTCTAGATGCGGCATTATAATTCTGCTATGCTTGGTTTTTGAAGGGCCAACTTCTTTTGCACCAATAATTGATGCTGCAGTGGACATTGTGGACAACGGTGGTGGACTATTCCATGTTCTACTTATCATTGCAGATGGCCAGGTCATCATTGAAATTTGAAACGTGTCATTCTTTTATTTCTCGATCATCTTTTCCAACAAACCATCTTTGTATGCTGAAGATCTCTAGAAGCAGTGACACAAATGCTAGACCCAACAGCATGAGAAACACAATTAAATCAATAGTCGCTGCAAGGTATGACTTTCTAAATAATCATTCCTATTTTTTACTTGGAAAAGATTAAAATCTTTGAGCCTGTTTTAGGATTATTGTTCTACAATGATGGAAACTATTTTGGTGTAAAAAGTGCCTTGTGCTATTCAAGGCTGGAACTTTCATGTCCCCGTGGCATTTACCAGTTCCATTTAGGCTCCATATTGAACCATAGAAATTCTTTCCTTTGAAAAATTCCTTAGAAGTTATGTTGAACAGAAATTTGTGGGCTGAATCAGTTAGGATTTCACTAGATAAAGCAATTTTGAAGGAAAAATTAGTTAGTTCCTTTGAGGGGATTTTGAATTTTATAAACTTACTCAAGATTTTATAAAGTTACTCAAGACTTTTTTTTTAAGGGAAATTTACTTGAGACTTGACAGACATTACAGAGAAAACAGTTACAGTACTATTTGATATGAGTGTTTTAAAATTTTGATACATATTTTGAATCAGGGGTTGCCCTATTGGTTATTAGATTCATCGTGTCACAATGTAAACTGGTGGCTATTGTTTGAAATGCTGGCATGGACATAATGTGTTTTTCAGTTGTAACCTCTTGGTTGGGTCAAATCAAAATCATGATGAGGTGTCATTTGAAAAAAATATAGAATCTTAAACCAAAATTTGTTGAAAATAATAATGACTTTGATGGTGCTAGAGCCTATACACTTTGCTGTAAATGTTCATTAATCACCCATAATTTCTATAAAACAACGTAGGCTAGACTATATTTTGCTTTCCAAATTGTATTATGTACAATTAGATATAGCTGGTATTCATAAATGATGGGAGTATATGGAGATTCACCAATGTAAAGCTTGTTCATATGAAAGATGAAAATGCTCCTAGTTTTGAATTTCTGCATTCTTTGAATTGTATGCAACTAATAACACTTGTTGTCATCTCAATCAGCTCCTACCCACTCTCAATTGTGCTTGTTGGAGTTGGTGATGGACCATGGGATGGTATGAAGGAATTTGATGATAAGATTGTTGGACGTGAATTCGATAACTTTCAGGTATTAGTTATCAGTATCTCCAAATCAGCAGTTCCTAAAGAAGAATATGTAAGTCAAAATGCTAAAAGCCTAAAAGGTAGCTTATTGCTTTAGTATCATAGATATCTTCCTCATGCAGTAACCACGATTTTTTTGGGGGGGTATATTTTCAATATTCATCAGTTCTCTAGTCTTGTGTTTCTATTTGAAGTTTGTTAACTTCACGACCCTCATGTCGAAAAAACCAAGCAAGTTTGTGATAGAATCAACATTTGCTCTTGCTGCACTGATGGTGATCCCTATTCAGTATAACGCATGCTTAGAACTTGGCCTCCTTGGGTATGACATCTAAAAGAAAGTCAAGTACCAATTGTTCTGATACTTGAAGTTGGCCATATGTCTATACTTATCCAATGTATATTTTAATTGCACAAAAGTCGTGTAACAGGAAAAACAAAAAAGGTAGTTCCAGGCCCACCACCACGTCATTCTCGATACCAACAACCAACAGCCATTGCGGGGTCTCCCAAAATTTGATGCAGATGTTCGCATTCACCGCGAAGTAATGATGATTTTATTAAATGTTCATAGAATTTTATTACTCGGTCATGTTCCAAACTTTCTTCTTGTCGATGTAGGCATGTCCAGTTTGCGCGGCTAATGGAAAAGGTTTGGCTTTAGGTTGTGGGCATGTGGTAAGTTGCAACAATGCTTGTCCAAGTTAAGAAAGATGATTTCCTTATACAAAGTTGTTTCTAGTATGACCTTGAGTTGCACTTGTTTGATTTTAGACCTGCCAAGAATGTGCAATGTATTTATCCATTTGTCCCATATGACGCACAACGATACTGTCTCATATATTGTCAATGAAAGACTTTATAAAAAAAGAATTAAATATCAAAATAAAAGGTGAGTACCTCTCCATCCCCAGATGGGACCAGATCGATGACGGGCCTGCAACGACAGTACAGATGGATCTAAAGGGCCTGGATCCATCTAACCTAGATGAAATAACATTACTTTTAATTAGCACATAGTAGCATCAAAGATGATAAAATATTAGAAATAGATCAAAATGAGACAATAAAACACTATATAAAATAGTAGAAAACACTACAACTGCATGTGATAATCATTAAAACAATAGCTCGTACATGACAAAGTCTATCCAAAAGTGTCATATTACATTGCAAAAGATACATGAGACTGAAAAATTAGAAAACATGAAATATATGTGGGCAAACAATAGCTTATGCAACCCCTCCACGGAGGGTTGGACAACTCCGCCTGTTGTGGCCTTCGTGTCCACAATGTCCACATCTAATCTTAGAAGAGGGTTCCCTTATATCCATCTCATTTCTTATGTGCGACGACCTCGGTCGACCAGATTTGCGAACATGATCAAAATCAGGTATCACCCTATACGAAATAGTACACTGTGGCCAATAAGATTCGTGCGGAATGGGATGAAACTGTGGAGTATTGATCGAGGCTGTACCAATGATCAATGTATTTGTCACAATTGATCGAAGTATAACGACATGCTGCTTGTACGTGTGAACAAGGAATCCCATAACATTGCCATTTGCTATAGCTGCAAAGACGTTCTTTTAGTCGAATGACCTGCTTGTTTCCCCTGTTGCTCATGCAAGCATCCTGTATACCGGTAACAACCTCAAATGTCTCAAGCTATCGATTGATCAACGTAACAGTGTGGTTCCCTGCCTTAAGCCCCCAATTTCTCATTTTCTCTACGACATACTTTGTGAAAACTTCTCCTTTACTAATTGCTTCGTCTATTTCTTGTCGTCTAACGATGAACCACGCAACACATCTATAAAACGCCAACTGCACCAATGTTGTGACCGGGTAAAATCGAGCCCCCTTCAATACTCCATTGAAACACTCTAAAGAAAAAAAGAGGAAAAAGTAAATAGCTAAGACAATGCAAAGAAGTAAATGCATAGACTAACCAGCTACACATTGGTAGTCATCCAACCATACCGCACCCCACCATTGTAAGCCATTGTCCACCACTCTCTGGGAAGGGTAATGGGATTAAACCATCTTGTGCAACCCTCTTTCTGGTGCTCTAGTTCTTTCATTAGTGCCTCAAACTTACGTGGTTGGTATTGTGACCCTGCTGCCTTGG
The DNA here is from genome assembly GCA_035771175.1 of Paratinospora sagittata. Lineage (NCBI taxonomy): Eukaryota > Viridiplantae > Streptophyta > Magnoliopsida > Ranunculales > Menispermaceae > Paratinospora > Paratinospora sagittata. The sequence goes on from CM069598.1 coordinate 19,015,695, forward strand.
CCAAATCTCTCAACTTCTCGTTATGAAACTTATTATTGAAATTACTACCCACATGCCTCAAACTTAACCTATGATATGCCTCAGGCTCGGTCCAACCATTCTCTACTTTTTTAACAACATTCAATATGCCAGGGTGATGATATGCCTTCTCTGTTCGTCATGCTATAACGAAGCTTCCTAAGAAACCATGCCCAGTTGTCAGTATTTTCTTGATGAACAATAGCAAATGCGAGAGAGAATATGTGACTGGCTGCATTGATTCTCGTGGCGATGAGCAACTTACCACGGTATTTTTCATATAAGTGTGTGTACCATCTATTTGTATGATAGGCCTACAATGCTTAAAACCCTCAATTGAGGAACCAAAAGCCCAAAAAGAACGATGAAACGTGGCAGTCCCATTGTTGTCAGGTTCGTAGTGATTTACAAATGCGTGCGAACTTGGATTACTAGCATTCAATGCATCCATCCACTTTGGGAGCAGGTTATACGATCCCTCCCAATCACCAAATATCTTCTCCATCACCTTCTTTTTTGCACGCCACACTTTTTTGTAATGCACATCATATTTGTAATTATTTTTAATTACTTGATGTAACGCCGACACAGAAGTAGAAGGATCTCGCTTTACAATATCAAATATATCGCGATATGTTAGCTTTAAATCCAATTGTCTATGATCTTGCGAAATTTGGGCGAAAACACGTGTGTGGGAATGGACATTTTGTGATCTCAAACAATCCTGATTTCTTGCGTTTAGAAGCCCTTAGCCTCCACTGATAACCATCTTTCCATTTCTTACACCTAATTGACCAAAACTTGGGTTCTGAATCGACCACGACATATTCTTGTTGCTTGGCTATGCAACATCGTTTTACTCTATGTTGCAACTCTTCCTTACTAGGAAATGTGAGTCCTTTGCAAAGATCTTGTGACTCGTTCCACCCCATAGATATGTTATCATGGTTGTCTGATAATGGGGTCATAGCTTCATGATTAAGTTCCATGAAATTCGGTGATGGAGCCTCAAAACTTGCTATGGTAGGTTGTGGTGTATCCCCCATACTATGCAACTCAGTGTCTTGTAACTCGGTTTCCTCAATGCTTACGCCATTGCCATCTTCTCGTAGTGGCGATGCATACATAGACCCATCATGTTCAATTACCCTCAACAAAGTACCACGCATATAAACAAAATTAGACATCTCATGTCCATCATTGTCATCACTGTCTTCGTCGAGGTGGGCATTGCCGTCTTCATAATTGAATTCATCATCAGACAAATGTACATTGGAAGGACTAGCATCTTCAGAATCATTGGTCATGTATTCGATTGTAGCATCAATAGGTGAAGTTGTACTCGGACCAATGTTCTCCATTGATCTCCGTGCATTATGACCGCCAAAATTCACGTGGCTTCGGCGACTCTCCGTTTGATGACCTTGGGTTGAATTTCCACCAACAACTTCTACATACACCTCCATATTATTAGGAGGTGGGAGCTCTTGCAACATGGAAAAAATATCCCTTAGCGCTTGCTCAGTTCTAATCGGAACCACCGTATAATTGAAATCGGTATCGCCAAAAAACAAAGGATATCTATAGGTGATATTGATCGTTGCACAAATTGAAATCCCTAGTGCACCTCCAATAACCCCTTCAAATTCTTCAAGACCAACGCCTAATCGGACTCTCAGAACCCCAACTGGCGGTCTATCGTATGATGCACCTTGCGGACCATGTACTACAGAACCACCACTATAGCATATTGTAAAAACAAACCTATCTGTCATCTGGACGTAATAAGCAAAATATAATCATCATTCCTTCAAACAACGAGGACTCAAAAAGAGGGGTGCAACACGAGGACTCAACATGTAACCCTTTCATTTGCTTTATCATAAATCCAATGTTTTATTATTTGAGATTATACATGCAGTAACCGGTGTTGTAATTAGTCTTTTGTGTATAATACATTCTTAATGCTTTCAAGGTTTTGAATTTTATTGAAGCCACTGCATTTGTGTTCTATTGAAGGTCAACGCTCGTTTAATTGCCGGTGCCTGCACACAATTGGCGATAGACCGAACCCATACGAGCAAGCTATTACTATAATTGGAAAGACTTTGGCCCCCTTTGATGAAGACAACTTAATTCCTTGTTTTGGATTCGGTGATGGTTAGTCATCTTTCTTTGTTAATTTGAAGAGCTGCCATTTCTTCTTATATCATATGTCAATTCCAGGGCATTCTAATTCTTAGTGCTAATCCCCCTTGTTTATTTTATTATTGGCAGCCACTACCCGGGATGAACTGGTCTTCAGCTTTCACGATGATCATTCACCATGTCATGGTTTTAAAGAAGTTCAGGCTTGCTACAGAAGGATTGCTCCAAAATTGCAGTTGTCGGGTTGGCAACTTTGTCCTTTTCTGTTATTGGAAACTGATAAAGATAAACCTGATTTTATAAACATGTTATTGGTATAGTGCCCATATTTGGTTTATATTTTTGAGGGAGTTTTGGTGCTCCAAGTCTTTCTGAATAGACTTGATCCAAAGATTTTCAAGCTATTCTTTATGAGGAAGTCTTTGTGGAATTAACATACTGCCATAACACGGCATTACCCATTGATTCATATATTTCCATCTACCAATACTTTATATGTTCCACTTTTAATATAATAACATATAATACAATGTAATGATGTACCTAGAAATCCTTTATATAATACTAGTATAGACATACTCAATACTTTTATGTTCCATGTTTATGTTGTGCAAGCATGGTAAATATATGTATAGACATAACCAGTATCCTTGTATTATTTATCTGTTTATAAGTGATGATTGCACTTATAGAAAGGACAGAAGTGGACAGATTTCATTAGTGGCAGAGAAAAGATAAGAAGGTTTATCAATTCCGGCCCCTCCCTTATGTTTGGTTGAAGCAAGATAAATGTGATGACGAGCATGTGACATGTATGCACTGAAGCAATAGCTCTAATCTAACATGCTACCATATGAATAGTCATATTAATCATAAACCATGACATGGTAAATAATGTCTTGTACCTTCTTCAACACAACTGTGTTAAGGAGAAAGAACAACTCAAATTGCTGAACACATTTGTGTTTCCTCCAAACATTCAGTCCCTTTTAACCTTTTTCTTTTTCTCTTCTTTTGCTTATATTACTCTTTGCGCTTTTTTGCATTCTAACATGTACATTTAGTATAGTATCTTTCTGTTGTTGTCACTTTTGTACCCAGTGATTTCTTGTTCTTTGTGATTTGGTGATCACTCTACATGCAGCATTGAAATATTGTTACATGTGATTCTGTTTCCAAGGGCCAACTTCTTTTGCACCAATAGTTGATGCTGCTGTGGACATTGTAGAAAAAAGTGGTGGACAATTCCATGTTCTACTAATCCTTGCAGATGGCCAGGTCATCACTGGTAATCTTTGTGATTCTTTCATTTCTCTTTTGTCTATCATCCTTGCCAACAACCACATTTATTTGTTGAAGATCACTAGAGGGAATGGAACAACTGCTAAAGTGCTCAGCCAGCAACAAGAGGAGGCAATTAGATCAATAATCACTGCAAGGTAGAGAGCTCTCTGATTTTGCCTCCTTTTTCCTGTAGGAAAAGATTGGATCTTTGAGCATGTTTTAGGCTTACTTTCAAGGAAGAAACTTTTTATGTATGACCTCAGTGGTTTATGCTTTTCAAGGCAGGAACTTTCATGTGAGCTGAACTCTTTCCTCAAAAATGACACCTTAAGGGAAACTTTTGTATTGGAATTGCTGAGAGTGCCCAAGAAACTTCATCCTTGAAAAATATTTGCAAGGAAAAACTTTGAAGTCCTTGTGCTGGGATTTTGAGTTTCATAGTCCTCCTTTGATACATTGTTGGGAACAAAAATTATAATGCTATTTGGTATGAGCATCTTACATTTTTTATGCTCATTCCAAATCAGGGATTTGTCGGTGGTTCATTGTATTCCTCTTGTCACAATGTAGCGCTAATGCCCATTCTTTGAAATGTTGGCACATACATGATCGTGTTTTTCAGTGGTATCCCTTTGGTTGGGTCATAATCATTGTATGCGTAGTTTCCAAAACTTAATATGACGACTCTTGAACAATATCTTGGAGAACAAGAAAGAATCTGATGACGCTGGCAGTCTTCTACACATTTCTAAAATTCTTCAATGCTCAGAGTAAATTCTACAAAACAGTGTAGGCTATATTATATGTTGCATTCCGTATCAAATAGTGATCAACGCAATAGTCCTGCCATTTCGAGTATAATTTGTGTTCATGAATTGTGTATATGAGTCTATGACGAATTCACCAATGTAAATATGTAATTTTATATTCGTATAGAAGAAAGAAAATGCTGTTAGTTTTGAGTTTCTGCAATCTTTGGATCGTATGTATGTCTAATCATAGTTGTTTTCATCTCAATCAGCTCCTACCCACTTGCAATTGTACTTGTTGGAGTTGGTGATGGACCATGGGACGGCATGAAGGAGTTTGATGATGAGTTACCAACACGTGCATTTGATAATTTTCAGGTATGATATCAATAACTTATGGAGCTTATGGTCTGATAGAAATTCTAGGATTTTTGATAATAGATGTAAATATGTAATATGGAGGAACAAGTTTGGAACAACTCTGTTTTTTGGTTCGGTTACTGGGTGAGCAGTTGTAAACTCTCAAGGGGTTATTCTATCGTGGAATGAACTAGAAGTTGAGACTCTATTCTAGAGTCTTTGTAATTCCTTCCTTGGCACACCTCGTCCCTAAGGAGGCCTCTTTTGTTTCTTGGTTCTTGTTTTTGTTCAGTTGTACTTTCCCCTTTGATTTATAAAATGCTCAGTTTCTTGTTAATATATATATATATATATATATATCAATAACTTTATGTCAATGGTCAAATGGATAAGATGCTGAATCCAATGTTAGCTATGTTGTTCGTTCTGTGGAGAACAAAGGAAAAAGTTCTTGTATCTTTCCAATATTTAACGGGATATGATTTTGTCTTTCCATTTGAAGTTTGTCAACTTCACTGCAATCATGTCACAAGAAAAGAGTGAGTCAAAGGATGCTGCATTTGCTCTTGCTGCACCAATGGAGATCCCGTTTCCAGTATAAAGCATGCTTAGAACTTGGTATCCTTGGGTATGTTATCAGAAATATACTTTCAACTGCCAATCATTCTAATACTCGAAATTGACCATGTATCTTTGTTATCCACTTGTATCGTATTGCTATTGGATGGCAGCCGCGAAACAGGGGGAGTAAAGAAGGTTGTTCCACAGCCACCTCCACTTTTTTCACGATATCAACAATCACTGTCATCAAGTGATCTCCCAGCGTCTAATGCAGATGTTCACAGCGAAGTAATGATAAATTGTGTTAATTATTCTTCAAAGTGTTGGAATTAGAAATAATCTAGATTATGATTTTATTATATTTTGTTTCTAATTAGAAATTATGATTATATTATATTTTGTTTCTAATTAGGAATTCGAGATGTGTTAAATTAGAAAGTTTGAGTTGTTTGAGTAAGTTTCTTATTGTTAGTGTTTAGGAATTATACTTTGGTGTCTATAAATACACCGCATCCTAGGTTGTAATACATAAGTTTAAGAGAAATATAGAGTTTGATTTGTGGGCGATGTTTCTTCTTTGTGGGCGCAGATGTGTCCAATTTGCTCCAACAATGTAAAAGATTTGGCCCTTGGTTGTGGGCATGTGGTAAGTTGCAGCAGTGTTAGTTCTAAGTAAGAAAGATAGTTTCCTGAGATGTTGTTTTCTTCCTGCATTGATCTTGAATTGCAATTTTTTGTTGCAGATCTCCCGAGAATGTGGGATGCGTCTGAACAATTGTCCCATATGTTCCAATAGGATCTTCTCTCGCGTCAGGCTATTTACAGGTTGATGAGGCACAATAAGCTCAGAAAAATTCTCTGGTAAAGTACTAGTTTCAATAGGATCTTTTTTGAAGTTTACACTGAGTGAAGTAGTCTTGTTGATTCCTATCATGGTAAAATACTACTGCAGTCAGTATAAGATTGTAAAAATAGTTTGCAAATACTTTGGTTTGGCTTGTCAGAAAAGAGGTTTGGTGTGAGTTTAAACTTCTGCTGCTGCACGCTTTAGTGTCAAATATCTTTCTTCCTTCTTTATCTTCTGTGATTTTCACGTTTTCTGATTCGGAGAACCATTTCATCTGAAGGTCTTTGATATGTGCGGAAAACAAGAAACACGAATTACACTATGTGACATGAATATATATCTGATTTTGTTTACTTATTGAAGCCAATGAGAAGAATAGGAAACTTATCTCAAATTGCTGTTTGAAAGTTCTCTATTTAAACTTTCATTTTCTTGATCACGCGATAGCATTTTATAATTGCAAATAACTAATATAAGGTGGAGAAGAGCTTTAAATTCTGGCTTATATTTCCATAACTCTGGTTAGCAAGTCAACTATGGTTACAAAGTACATGAAGATTTTCTCGAAATACAAGAACATTACGAATAATTACTTTCTTAATCAATGGTGACCGTACCAAAAAACTTGCAATTTATGGGAATTAAAAATAATCTAGATTATATTTCGTTAGAATTTGTCTAAATAGGAATTAGGAATTTGAGATGCGTCAAATTAGGAGGTTGAGAAATTATAAGTTTCTTATCCTAAGGATTTAGGAATTAGATTCGGGTGTCTATAAATATACCGTTGTAATCAAGGTCGGTCCTGATTATTTGGGGGCCAGAGCGAGAAACATAAAATGGGGCCTTTTATATATTAATATATAAATAATTTTTGTAAATGTTGCGAATGCATTAAAGTTATCAAATCAATACAATAAAATTACAAAATTAATACAATAAAAGTACAAGATCAATACAAATAAAAAAATATTTTTAATTTTACACAAATATCAAATAATAACAAGTTTAAGAAAAAATCGATTTACTATTTTGGTAACGTCAACCTTGTATTTGTTGATAAAATTATTGTATTTAATTCAAATATAAAATTATATAAAATTAGTAAACAAAAAAGAATATGATTGAATTATAAAAGTAGTTTTTTTATTAAAGGAGGGAGAGGGGGGGGGGGGGGGGGGGGGTTGGCGGACAGGTGAAAAAAATGTAAAAAAAATGTAGTTGAATTATAGTGTAGAAGTAGTTAAAAAATAATAAATAAATAAAAATAAGTGGTTGGCGGACGAGGCAAAATAATAACTGGAAGAAGAACAAGAAGAGAGAGTCATCGGTCACGGGATTGTCGTTGTCGGATTTTTTTATTTGAAATTGCAAGTCACTTAACACTTTAGGGTTTTGGATTGAGATATGATTTACGGGATTGTCGTCGACGCCGGTCACGAGATTTTCGTTATCAAATTTCTTATTTTAATTTTTTATAAAGATAAAAAAAAAATTAATATTTTTAAATTTTTAAATTTTTAAATAAATTATAATATACTTAAATAAAAATTATGATATAATAAAATTAAAAATAAATAAATAAAAAATGATATAAATAAATTAATAAATATTTCAATAAAAATTATAACATAATAAAAAATAAATAAAAATTATGATATAAATAAGTAATGAATTAAAATTTAAATAAATTTATAATAATTTTATTTATTATTGTAAAGCATGGTAAATATTCAATATAATTATTATATAAATATTATTATTAAGTTCAACTATTATAATAATTAGAAGTTGAAATTTTTAATTGGAAACATTTTATCTTTAAAATAAAATTAAAACAAGAGTTTGGAATAGTTACCAACCAATATGTTTAAACTAAGCTCTTATTAAAGTAGAGCTAATTTTTTTAGAGCTAAAAAAAATTGAGCTACCAAACAAACACTATCTTAGATTGAGATAAGATTTTTGACATAAATAGTAAGTAAAAAAATAATTTAATTAAAAAAATTTAAAAATATCTAAAAATGAGTTTAAATGATATTTAAAAAATAAAAAATATATAAAATTAACCTATATATATATATCTATATTAATTTTAATTCAAAATTTGAGGCTCAATAATTTAATTAAGAAAAAGTTAAAAATGATATATATATATATGGGGTTTTTTACATGATTACCCTTCCCAAAAAGAATAATTTCACAAATGCCATCCACTACAAAATAATGTCACTTTTGCCTTGTTTTACTGTTCATTGTACAATCAGCGCACAGTCAGCTGTCCACACAAGCGCCACGTCGGCGCAGAGTTGGAATTTTTTACCGTTGAAGGGAAGGCGTCTTTTCAAAAGACGCCTTCCCTTCAATGTTTTTTATTTTATTTTAAGGGAAGGCGTCTTTTGAAAAGACGCCTTCCCTTCCCCAAATTTTTTTTTTTTTTATTTTGTACTTGTGTCACCCAAACCATGTCATTTTTTTCAACCCGACCACTTCCGACACGTCCCACTATCCTCCCCCGATCCCCCGGACTCGACGGAATCCCATTCCCATGCCCGGTTTAATTTTTGGACCCCCATGCAGAATTCAAGTTAAAATGAAAGTTGAAGGCTATTACTAAACTGTTCGGCCTCACCGAAGCCAAACCACGTCGTTTTTTTCAACCCGACCACTTCCGACACGTCCCACTATCCTCCCCCGATCCCCCGGACTCGACGGAATCCCATTCCCATGCCCGGTTTAATTTTTGGACCCCCATGCAGAATTCAAGTTAAAATGAAAGTTGAAGGCTATTACTAAACTGTTCGGCCTCACCGAAGCCAAACCACGTCGTTTTTTTCAACCCGACCACTTCCGACACGTCCCACTATCCTCCCCCGATCCCCCGGACTCGACGGAATTCCATTCCCATGCCCGGTTTAATTTTTGGACCCCCATGCAGAAGTTAAAATGAAAGTTGAAGGCTATTACTAAACTGTTCGGCCTCACCGAAGCCAAACCACGTCGTTTTTTTCAACCCGACCACTTCCGACACGTCCCACTATCCTCCCCCGATCCCCCGTTTTCGACGGAATCCCATTCCCATGCCCGGTTTAATTTTTGGACCCCCATGCAGAATTCAAGTTAAAATGAAAGTTGAAGGCTATTACTAAACTGTTCGGCCTCACCGAAGCCAAACCACGTCGTTTTTTTCAACCCGACCACTTCCGACACGTCCCACTATCCTCCCCCGATCCCCCGGACTCGACGGAATTCCATTCCCATGCCCGGTTTAATTTTTGGACCCCCATGCAGAAGTTAAAATGAAAGTTGAAGGCTATTACTAAACTGTTCGGCCTCACCGAAGCCAAACCACGTCGTTTTTTTCAACCCGACCACTTCCGACACGTCCCACTATCCTCCCCCGATCCCCCGTTTTCGACGGAATCCCATTCCCATGCCCGGTTTAATTTTTGGACCCCCATGCAGAATTCAAGTTAAAATGAAAGTTGAAGGCTATTACTAAACTGTTCGGCCTCACCGAAGCCAAACCACGTCGTTTTTTTCAACCCGACCACTTCCGACACGTCCCACTATCCTCCCCCGATCCCCCGGACTCGACGGAATCCCATTCCCATGCCCGGTTTAATTTTTGGACCCCCATGCAGAATTCAAGTTAAAATGAAAATTCAACGCTATTACTTTTTATACAATGTAATTTTCTTTAAAGAAATTAATTGAATTGAAGTAGCAAGTATACATACATGTTTAGTACAACATTATCAAAACATATACAAGTTACAATGAGATACAAGTTGTCAATCTGTGCCACATATTGGCCACTTACGTCGTTTATTGCGTCGTAAGTGATCTCTCGTATACTGCTGCAAAGGCAGCTGAACAACTTGCTCGACTGATGGTGCTGGATCATCGGCAACGGGCATAGCTGATATGTGGTCATCCCCACGATCATCATGCGCCTCAATAGCCGTATGTGCTATAAATGCACGTCCTCGCCTTGGCATTCTTTGCCGTCTACCTATCCAATGCCCTTCACCCAAGGTTGGATTGTCCTCGAATGAAGTAGCTGTCGGGTGGATATGAACATCGGGTATTTCATCGGCAAAGGAGGATGGATCGTGACGCAATGGTGACGTGTGGACATCTGTGAATGAATCAGCACGACCGGAAGGAGTGATGGGACTCTGATGATATGCTGATGATTGTCCCTCTGCTGTGTCCCTCCTAATCATGTAATCAGCATGCACACTTTGTAGCGTAGTCATTGATATCCTGTTAATGTCCCTCGCTACAGTCATATCATTCACCTCACTGCGCAAATGCATTTGAGCCACGTTGCAAACCTAAATAAATTAAAAGTGTCATACGTTAGCGAAAATAACTACAACTTAGGTTACCAATAAGTGAAAATGTGAATTGCATAATGTACTTTCTTACCAAGAAATCGATTGTTGCACCGCTTTCAGTCATATACCTCCGAGTTATTGATCTATACCAAATCATATATGGATCATTGTACTCCATAGGCACCGAATAATTATTTTCACCAATTGCCAAGTTATCGACACGGCGTTGCCATTCATCAACGTAATATATGTGCTTTTCAATCCAATTACTGTCACATTGGCTTCTCATATCACACTTGTGAAGCTCAATACTTGTGTCGCATGGCTCCGGAATCGTTTGTCTCATGCCAAATTGACGTAACACTCGATCTGGTCGATGTAACTCAACTATGGCAAAACAAATGAGTGGAGAAATGGTGTGCCATATGTGTCGCCCATGCTTGCAATACTCTGGCAAGGCATCAATCAAATCATCGGTGTATGAAGTCCAACTGACCTGTACATGGACCCCTAACATCAAAATTGTAAAACATTGGAAAAAAATAAGGAATACATTAATGTAAAATGTTTGGAATATTGTACCTCTTCGAAACCTTTAGTGTCCAACGTCTCTCTATATTTATTCAATACATGCGTTGAGACTTCTTTCTTTATTAACGCATGTCTCCACCTGAAAATAGTAAGGAGAAATTAATAAACGTTAACAGTAAATGTTGAAAAGGAAGATCGTTGTGGACTTAAGTAAGGAATTACTCATTTACCTATATGCCAATGGTGGTGGTGGCAACAAATGTGCATTTGGGCCCGCACGATCCTCGCGTGGAATGTTCATTCTTCGTGGAGCCAAAAAAGGAAATCTATCCCATGCCCATAGTTGTAGTAGTACAAGTGCTCCTGACACACCTCGTTTTTCATAATCAACTGCACGACACAATTGACGATATAACCAGGCTAGCACTGCACTGCCCCACGCATATGTACCGGCAACATCGAAGTCCGCAAGAAGAGGCAAAACACATAGGTGTACAAGGTTGTTTGATTGGTCTGACAACAACCCACCTCCAATTAGCTGCAAAATATATGCGCGTGCATACTGTTGTATTTGAATTTCGGTTGCTTCTTCGGGTAAATTTGGAACTCTTTCTCCAAGGGTGACGAGACTCAATCGTCCCCCGCGTCTTTCTTTTCCAACTGGTATGAACCCGAGCAACTCAGCACATAATTCTTCGTAAAGAAGGTTGGTCGATCCCGTCACAGGTAGACCATCGACGCGCAAGCCCAATTGGACCTCCACATCTTGGAGTGTAATAGTCGCTTCTCCGCAAGTAAGGTGGAAGGTATGAGTCTCTTGACGCCAACGCTCTATGAAGGCAGTTATTAAGTGCCAGTCTAACTGAATGTATCCCACACGTGCAACCCCATAAAAACCAGCGCGCTGCAAGTATGGAATAATACGCGGGTCAAGTGGAAGTGTGCGGTGGACAACGGCTTCCCTGCGCCGACAATGCAACTCTGGAACTGGCTGCAAAAAAAAATTATTATATTGTCAGTCAAAGATTTAATTCAAAAGGGATTAAATATCAAAATAATACGTAATTACCTCTCCATCCCATATGGGACCAGATCGATGACGGGCCTGCAACGAAAGTACTGATGGATCTAAAGGTCCTGGCTCCATCTAACGTAGATGAAGTAACATAACATTTAATTACCACATGTTAGGATCAAACGTAGATAAAGAAATATTACAACAAGATGTAAATGTGAGAATAATTATTAGACAATAGATCGTACATGACAAAGTCTATCCCGCACAGTGTCATATTACATTGCAAAAGATACAGAAGACTTAAAAAGTAGAAAACATGAAATATATGTGGGCAAACAATAGCTTATGCAGCCTCATCACGGAGGGTTGGACACCTCCGCCTGTTGTGGCCTTCTTGTCCACATTGTCTACATCTAATCTTAGACGACGGTTCCCTTATATCCATCTCATTTCTTAAACGCGACGACCTCGGTCGACCAGATTTGCGAACTTGACCAGAATCAGGTATCACCGTATAAGGAATAGTACATTCTGGCCAATAAGATTCGTGCGGAATGGGATGGAACTTCGATTCGTAACACTTAGAGTAATGCTGGAGGAGGTACCAATGATCAATGTATTGGTCACAATTGATCGAAGCATAACGACACGCTGCTTGGACGTGTGAACAAGGAATCCCATAACATTGCCATTTGCCGCAGCTGCAGAAACGATCTTTTAGTCGAACCACCTGCTTGTTTCCCCCTTTGTTCATGCGGACATCTTGTATACCGGTAACAACCTCAAATGTCTCAAGCTGTCGATTGATCATTGTAACAGTGTGGTTCCCTGCCTTAAGCCCCCAATTTTTCATTTTCTCAACCGCATACTTTGTGAAAACTTCTCCATTAGTAATTGCTTCATCTATTTCTTGCCGTCTAACGATAAACCAACGAACACATCTATAAAACGTCAACTGAACCAATGCTGTGACCGGATAAAATCGAGCCCCCTTCAAAACTCCATTGAAACACTCTAAAGGAAAAAAACAGGAAACAAATCAGACGGTAATTGACAATTACATAAATAGCTAAGAGAATTCAAATAAGTAAATGCATAGACTAACCAGCGACATTCGTAGTCATCCAACCATACCGCACCCCACCATCGTAAGCCATTGTCCACCTCTCTCTAGGAAGGGTAATGGGATTAAACCATCTTGTGCAACCCTTTTTCTGGTGCTCTAGCTCTTTCATTAGTGCCTCAAACTTACGTGGTTGGTGTTGTGACCCTGCTGCCTTGGCCAAATCTCTCAACTTCTCGTTACGGTACTTATCGTTGAAATTACTACCCACATGCCTCAAACAGAACCTATGATATGCCTCCGGCTCGGTCCAACCATTCTCAACTCTTTTAACTGCATTCAATATGCCAGGGTGACGATCACTGACAAGGCAAATGCCTTCTCTGTTAGTCACGCTATAACGAAGCTTCCTTAGAAACCATGCCCAGTTGTCAGTATTTTCTTGATGAACAATAGCAAATGCGAGAGGGAATATATGACTGGCTGCATCGATTGCCGTGGCGATGAGCAACTTACCGCGGTACTTTCCATATAGGTGTGTACCATCTATTTGTATGATAGGCCTACAATGCTTAAAACCCTCAATTGAGGGACCAAAAGCCCAAAAAGAACGATGAAATATGGCTATCCCATTGTTGTCAGGTTCGTAGTGATTTACAAATGCGTGTGAACCTGGATTACTAGCATTCAATGCATCCATCCATTTGGGGAGTAGGTTATACGATCCCTCCCAATCACCAAATATATTTTCCATCACCTTTTTTTTTGCACGCCACACTTTTTTGTAATGCACATCGTATTTGTAATTCTTTTTAATGACTTGATGTAGCGCCGACACAGAAGTTGAAGGATCTCGCCTTACAATATCATAAATTTCGTGATATATTAGCTTTAAATCCAATTGTCTATGATCTTGCGACATTTGGGCATAAATACATGTGTGTGGAAATGGGCATTTTGTGATCTCAAACAATCCCGATTTCTTGCGTTTCGAAGCCCGTAGCCTCCACTGACAACCATCTTTCGATTTCTTACACCTAATTGACCACAATTTGGGTTCTGAATCGACCACAACATATTCTTGTTGCTTGGCTATACAACATCGTTTTACTCTATGTTGCAAGTCTTCCTTTGAGGGAAATATGAGTCCTTCGCAAAGATCTTGTGACTCGTTCCACCCCATCGAGATGTTATCATGATTGTCTGATAATGGGGTCATAGCTTCATGATTAAGCTCCATGAAATTCGGTGATGGAGGCTCAAAACTTGCAGTGGTAGGTTGTGGTGTATCGTTCATACTATGCAACTCGGTGTCTTGTAACTCTGTTTCTTCAATGCTTACGCCATTGCCATCTTCTCGTAGTGGCGATGCATACATAGACCCATCATTTTCAATTACTCTCAACAAAGGACCACGCAAATCAACAAAATTATCCATCTCATGTCCGTCATCCTCATCACTGTTTTCATCACTGTCATCGTCTTCAAAATTGAAATCATCATCAGACAAATGTACATTTGAAGGGGTGCCATCTTCAGAATCATTGGTCATGTGATCGAAGGTAGCATCAATTGGTGAAGCTGTACTCGGACCAATGTGCTCCATTGATCTTCGTGCACTCTGACCGTCAAAATTCATGTGGCTTCGGCGATGACCCGTTTGACGACCTTGGGTTGAATTTCCACCAACAACTTCTACATACACCTCCATATTAGTAGGAGGTGGGACCTCTTGCAACATGGAAAAAATATCCCTTAGCTCTTCCTCATTGCTAATCGGAACAACCGTATAATTGAAATCCTTTTCGCCAAAAAGCAAAGGATATCTATAGGTGATATTGATTGTTGCACACGTTGAAATCCGTAGTTTACCTCGAATAACCCCTTCAAATTCTTTAAAATCAATGCCTGATCGGACTCTTACAAGCCCTACTGGCGGTCTATCGTATGATGCACCACGCGAATCATGTAATACAGAACCACCACTGTAGCATATTATAGATACAAGTCTATTTGTCATCTCTGTGGGAATAAGCAAAATACAATCGTCATTATTTCAAAGAAAATATGAAATTAAAGCCTATGACTTGAACAAAGTAACAATTAAAAGGAAATGTAATAAGGCTAATTTGTTTGAATTGAAGTCATCAACTTTTGGAGTCATCTACGTACTAAAATTCATATAGATAATCAGTAGAATTTTATGCTAACAAGTGTCATCTAATGACAAAGAGAAAATATGTAGAGTTTTCACGGCGTGTAATTCTAGCACTCTTAAAGAATTCCTCATTCTAATATGACTACACCAACATGGTTTTCCTTATTCAAATATAAGGAGATCATAAAATACTTATCCATATTTAGCAAGTTCTAATTACTTTCCAAATACATATTTCATGTTCTAATCTAATGAGGAATCCATGTTTCAGCTAAAATCCAACAAGGAGGATTGGTAATAGCTAATTATATACTGATATACTTATAATGCACGTTGCAATATACACTTTTTCTTTACATATGGACTAAACACACTCCACTTTTACTAAGATGGTTAATGATGAACATAGAATCTTAAAATTCCTTTCCCTTATTGGATTAAAAAACATCGTTTCTCTCCCCTTCAATTTGTCTATTGATTCCAAGCTTCCACGTTATCTTTGCAGCTTCAATTATGGTTGCTTGTTTTTGTTGTACATGCAAGAGATAAAAATGAACTTATTACATAAAACCTTAACTTTCGATTTTCAACCTATAGTAAAGATATACTAGGTTTTGCTTTGTTGAACTAAAAGGAGTTGGATGCATAACATTAACTCATAAAAAGATAAGGACCAAAACTTAAATATTCATTTTATGTTCTAAAACATATAAATGGAGCAAATTGTTTCTCGTCTTTTCCGGCAAAGGTGGCTTATATTGCATACTACAACATCTAGACACCTGGTTCTTGCAGAGTACCACTCCATAAAGTGTAAAATTATTGATTGAAGGGCTTGTAGAGTATAACAATGCAAGGTGTATGGAGTTGGCTATATGAATTGCTTCCTCCAATCTGCTCTAAGGAGTAAACATTCAATCATAACAAAAAAATTTATAAATACACTCTAGAAACCATATAGAAAGAAATACTACAACAGAGACTTCCCCATTCTTAGCTCTACATTTCTAGCCAACCACCAAAATGAATCAATGTTCAAAATTCATTTTCAAGTTACAAGAAACAGTTCATTTTAGTTAAAAAGGTTAATAACAAACAAAAGGGGAAATATAAGTTCAACAAACGATTTATGACAGAAAAAAAACTTTGAAACCCCCCATTATAAAACGAATCACACAATTCAACCAGCATTACTCCCATGTTTCGCATTGCAATCACAGATTTCTCCCAATAAGCTCCTAATAATAAATTCAGAATATGACCGCATTAACCAAACAAAAAAATTACAAACCATTATAGAATCAAAGCAAGAGAAGAAGATCAACAGAAAAAACCCAAAACAAAAACAAGATCATTTGGAAACATCAAAAATTATCATAGAATGGTAAAAATTAGTGAAAGGGCACACAAGTTTTGAACCGAGATCGAGAATGGCGAACCCTATAACAAAAAAAAGAAAATGAAAAAAATAAAATAAAAAGTGTCACCTTTGTTTAGTGATCGAGAATGGCAACACGGAGACGGAGCGAGACGACGGCGAAGGAGCGAGACGACGGCGACGAGTTCTTCAGAGAGGGCGACGAGTTTTTCAGTTCAGAGAGGGCGACGAGTTTTTCAGTTCAGAGAGGGCGACGAGTTTTTCAGTTCAGAGAGGGCGAGAGGGCGGTTTAAGTAGGTTTAAGGGAAGGCGTCTTTTGAAAAGACGCCTTCCCTTAAAATAAAAAAAAACGTGCAAACTTGCCTGAGGAGAAGGCGTCTTTTCAGTTTAAAAAAAAAGGGGTGAATGGAAGGCCTCTTTTGAAAAGACGCCTTCCCTTCAGTTAAAAAAATAGCGTTGAAGAGAAGGCGTCTTTTGAAAAGACGCCTTCTCTTCAACTAAAAACAACCAGAAAAAAAACCTTGAAGGGAAGGCGTCTTTTGAAAAGACGCCTTCCCTTCCACTTGTAAAAAATCCACCTCCGCGCCGACGTGGAGCATTGTTTGGCCGCTGACTGTGCGATGACTGTGCAATGAACAGTAAACTGTGGCAGTGGTGACATTATTTTTGAGGGGATGGCATTTGTGGAATTATTCGTTTTGTTAAGGGTAATCATGTAAAAAATCCTATATATATGTATATAGGGCCTTGTGGGCCTTGCCCTAGGATTGACCCTGGTTGTAATATAAAAGTTTAAGAAAAATAAAGTATTTTCGCTTTTTTTTTTTTTTTTTTTTTTGATCTAACATGATATCAGAACAGGTATAGGTTAGATATTGGGATATAGAAAAGAAGGGGATTAGAGAATTCTAGGTGCAAGAAGATCTACAAGGTTGCTCCTACTGCGAGTTGCAGCTATATATCGTACTGTTGGAGTGCGAAGCACAAAAAGGACCAACGCGGGCATTGTTGATGGAACAAAGGAAAATCAAAAAGAAAGTTTTCTTCATTGTGTGCGTGTTCAATTGCAAAGAGGTGCAGAGAACCGTGATTGTATGTGTGGGTGAGTTGTCTTAGCTGAAGTGTGTCGGTGGAGTTGTTGCACTTGTCCCACAACACCTCCATAATGTGGAAGGTTAAAAAAGAAGAGAAAAGAAAAGAAAAGAGCATCCAGTGGTTGTTAAAGAATTGCAAGTATGCGTTGTTGTGTATTGCTATGCGTTGTGAGTCTGTGACTCGGTGGAAGAAAAGAGACCAAAGCGGTAAAAAAAGAGGAAGAAAGAAAAGAAGAGGGAAAAAAAAAGGGAAGCGATGAAAAAGAAATGTCGCAAGCAAAAAAAACAATATTGCAACAATTTTGTTTCCGTCGAAAAGGAAAAGAAGTTTAGAGAGCATCTAACTATCTCTTTGAGGCAGTTGGTTATATTTTGGTGTGGTTAGAGCTATTTAATTAATCAACTCTTAGGTTTAGAAGGAATGATGACTTTCCAATGGGCTGAATCAACAGTTAATTCCAATTTTTGATGTGAAAATGTTTAATCAATGGCGTACACAGATGAAAAAATCGTGTGCATATCTTACATTATTGGAAGTTATTCATAATAAATAGGAAGACCCTAATGAGCATCTTCGACATTCACGAAGAAGGAAAAAGAAGCAATGAAAGAGAATATGCTTAAAGTATGTTGAATCTGAATTATGGGGGGATATAAGTTTAATTCAAATAATCTAGATTATGGGAGGATGCTGGAATTAGAAATAGTGTGATGCAATCCAACAAGAGTTGGAATATTTGTATAGATTTGAACATCCCAAGAAGGAGGGCCTTTTGACATGATTATCCCTAAAAAATAAAATAATTTTACAAATATCATCCACACACAAATAATGACTCATTTGCCATACTTTACTGTTTATAGCACAGTCAGCGCGCCAAACAAGCGCCACGTCCGCGCCCATGTGGTATTTTAAGGAAGGCGTCTTTTGAAAAGACGTCTTTCCTTCACATTTTTTTTTAACGTGAAGAGAATGCGCCTTTTGAAAAAAGTCAAAAAGACATCTTCCCTTAATTTTTTTTTTTTTTAAGTACGACGTCTTCCCTTCACAATTTTTTTTATATATGAATGAAAAATCAAAGTTAAATTCAAAGTTATTACTAAACTGTTCGACCTCACCGAATCTAAACCACTTGGTTTTTTTAACCAAACCACTTTCAGCACGTCCCACTATTCTCCCCCAATCCCCCGGAGTCGACCGAAACCCATTCCCATGCCCGGTTGAATTTTTGGACCCCCATCCCGAATTCAAGTTTAAATGAAAAATCAAAGCTATTACTAAACTGTTCGGCCTCACCGAATCCAAACCACGTGGGTTTTTTCAACCCGACCACTTTCACCACGTCCCACTATCCTCCCCCGATCCCCCGGAGTCGACGGAAACCCATTCCCATGCCCGGTTGAATTTTTGGACCCCCATCCCGAATTCAAGTTTAAATGAAAAATCAAAGCTATTACTAAACTGTTCGGCCTCACCGAATCCAAACCACGTGGTTTTTTTCAACTCGACCACTTTCACCACGTCCCACTATCCTCCCCCGATCCCCCGGAGTCGACGGAAACTTATTCCCATGCCCGGTTGAATTTTTGGACCCCCATCCCGAATTCAAGTTTAAATAAAAAATCAAAGCTATTACTAAACATATACAAGGTAATTTTGTTTAAAAAAATTTATTGAATTGAAGTAGCAAGTATACATACATGTTGAGTACAACATTATCAAAACATATACAAGTTTAAATGAGAAACAAGTTGTCAATCTGTGTCTCATATTGGCCATTTACGTCGTTTATTGCGCCGTAAGTGATCTTTTGTATACGCTGGACAGATGGTGCTGGATCATCGTCAACGGGCATAGCTGATATGTGGTCATCCTCACGATCATCATGCGCCTCAATAGTCGTATCTGCTATAAATGCACGTCCTCGCCTTGGCATTCTTTGTCGTCTACCTATCCAATGTCCTTCTTCCCCCAAGGTTGGATTGTCCTCGAATGAAGTAGCTGTCGGGTCGATATGAACATCTGGTATTGCATCGCCAAAGGGGGATGGATCGTGATGCAATGGTGACGTGTGGACATTTGTGAATGAATCAGCACCACCGAAAGGAGTGATGGGACTCTGATGATATGCTGAGGATTGTCCCTCTGTTGTGTCCCTCCTAATCATGTAATCAACATGCACTGTTTGTAGCGTAGTCATTGATATCCTCTTAATGTCCCTCGTTACAGTCATATCATTAACCTCACTGCGCAAATGCATTTGAGCCACGTTGCAAACCTAAATAAATTAAAAGTGTCGTACGTTAGCAAAAATAACTACAACTTAGCTTAGTAATAAGTGAAAACGTGAATTGCATAATGTACTTTCTTACTAAGAAATCGATTGTTGCACCGCTTTCAGTCATGTACCTCCGAGTTATTGATTGAAACCAAACCATATATGGGTCATTGTACTCCATACGTGATGAATCATCATTTTCACCAACTGCCAAGTTATCGACACGACGCTGTCATTCATCAACATAATATCTGTGCTTTTCAATCCAATTATTGTCACATTGGCTTCTCATATCACACTTGTGAAGCTCAATACTTGTGTCGCATGGCTCAGGAATCGTTTGTCTCATGCCAAATTGACGTAACACTCGATCTGGTCGATGTAATTTAACTATGGCGAAACAAATGAGAGGAGAAACAGTGTGCCATATGTGTCGTCCATGCTTGCAATACTCTGGCAAGGCATCAATCAAATCATCGGTGTATGGAGTCCAACTGACTTGTACATGGACCCCTAACGTCAAAATTGGAAAACATTGCAAAAATATAAGGAATACATTTATGTAAATTGTTTGGAATATTGTACCTCTTCAAAACCTTTAGTGTCCAACGTCTCTCTATATTTATTCAATACATGCGTTGAGACTTCTTTCTTTATTCCCTTGCCTTAAAAAAAACGGCAAAAAAATTTGTAAAGAGAATGCGTCTTTTGAAAAGACGTTTTTCCTTCAGTTTAAAAAAAAATTGTGAAGGGAAGGCGTCTTTTCAAAAGACGAAAAGTCGCCTTCCTTGTACAAATGCCACCTCCGCGCAAATTCTATTGTTTAGGCCTTCAAATTTACGTTTTTACTATTTTTAAAAAAATTTGTTTTGAGTATAACTCGATGTAGGAAAGTCCGATTTTGTTTTCATTTTTTTCTACGCAATATACATCGCGAGATCTTTCTTTTTAGATAGATTTTGACGTACTTTTTATTTTTGGCAAATATTGCTATTTTTAGTATTTAATTCGGATTAGAAGTTTTGTTGTAGGTTTAGCAAGGCCATTGTATGCATTATTAAAAAGGAATTTAATAGAATTTGAGATTTTAATATTCTTGTGAATCAACAAGTTAGAGAAAGTGTGTTTATTGTCTTCCTTATTCACACCCTGCATCATAATCTTGATTATAATTTGTTAGAATTTTTGTCTAATTAGGGATTAGGAGTTTGAGATGTGTCAAATTAGAAGGTTGAGAAATTAGAAGTTACTTATTGTAAGAGTTAATGATTTAGATTTTGGTGTCTATAAATATACCATATCATAGGTTGTAATATACAAGTTTAAGAGAAATAAAGTATTTTCCCCCAATTTATTTTTTAAGATCTAATGTTTGGGGGAGAAAAAATTATTTCTCTTAAAACTTATATATATGTTACAACCTTTAATGCGGTATATTTATAGACACCAAAATCTAATTTTTAAACTCTTACATAGGTGGTTTAAGGATGGCGATGCCAATTCTAAATTTTTTCATAGGTTGATGAATGGTAGAAGGACTGCTAACTTTATAACTCGATTGGAAAGACAAGACGGGGCAATTGTGGATGAGGAGGAGGAGGAGATTGTGACAGAGATAACATATTATTTCAAAAACATCTATTCAAATAGAGGCATCGTGCTTGGGGTGTGGATGGGTTGGAGTGGAGTCCTATCAGCAGGGTGTCTAATGATGAGTTGGAAACACCTTTTGACGAAGATGAGGTTTGGCAAGTTGTGTTTGAGTGCGAGGTTCAAAGGCCCCAAGGGCCTGATGGTATGACTATGTCATTTTTTCATAGTTGTTGGGATGTCGTCATGTTTGACCTAATGAAGGTGATTATGGAGTTTTATCAAACAGGGATTGTCAATGGGTGCACCAACGAAACATATATTTGCTTGATTAATGCATCCAAGATTGTAAAATGTTTTTGCTGGATGTCTGGCATGGTTGTCAACATAGCAAAGAATCAGTTGGCGGGTGTATCAGTGCAAACGAAATGGTTGGACGATATGGTAAGCAATGTCGGTTGTTCTATGGGTTGTTGGCCTATGAAATCCTTGGGCATGCCTTTAGGCGGTAATTCATCCAAACTCAATTTTTGGGAGCGAGTGATTGCCAAGGTGTCGAGGAGACTAGATGGTTGGAAAAGAAGTTTTTTGTCCAAAGGTGGACGGCTTACCCTTATTAAATCCGTGCTAGATGCGCTGCTTACATATTATCTGTCAGTATTCAAGGTGCCTGTGAAGGTGGCAGATAAAATCAAAAGGCTCATGAGGGACTTCTTATGGGAAAATGAAGATAAGGTGCAAAGGAAGATTGAGAATGGCGGGTTGGGTGTCAGGAATATAGTTAATAAGAACAGAGACTTCGTCGGCAAGTGATTGTGGAGGTTCTCATGAGAACATGACCAATTATGGAGGAGGGTCATATGCAGCAGGCACCGACTTCGTGACAGTCGTAGGGATGTTGAGCTTGTAACTAGAACGACATATAGGAGCCCATGGAAGTTCATTTATTTTGTTTACCCTTCCTATTTGCCCTTGATCAGACTTAAGTTAGGAAGGGGTGATACCATTCGGATTTGGGAAGACTTATGGTGTGGGATCGATGCCTTTCAGAATTTTTTTCCTAATCTCTACCAACGTTCTTTATACCATAATAAACCCATATCGAAATTTAGAAGAATCCAAGTCCCCGTGGGCGGAACCAATGGTGGGTGGGATCTGCACCTTAGAAGTAATTTTTATCCTCGGGGGGGGGGGGGGGGGAAACAACCTGAGCAACGAATTTCTCAATCGAATCGAAGCTCTAGACAGGGGGTCTCTTACTCTGGATGTACTCGAAAAAAGAACTAGGATGATTGCGAACTATCTGGGGAAAATGATAGAATTCTTTGGCCATGGGACCCTTCAGGTAATTTTGTCACTAAGTCATTCCTTTCAGTCATCCTAGAAGATCCAAATATCCCTTCATTCCCACACTATAAACTCATTTCGAAAGCACAGGTCCCATCTAAAGTTAAATTTCTGGGTTGGGTGGTTGCCCATGGGAAGATGAACACTGGCGATGTGTTGCAAAAAAGATTTTCGACTATGTGTTTGTCTCCATTTTGGTGTTATTTATGTAATCAAAATTTGAAATCTATTCAACATTTATGTTGGAGTTGCCCATTCTCTAAGGAAGTTTGGCTCAGATGATGCCAATACTTTCCAATGATGCATGTGGTGGAGGTAGAAGAGGAGCATGCCTACTTCCCTTTCATGAACAGTATTCAGCCTGTTTGGAGAGGTCATTGGCAGGTAGTGTGCTTGGCGGTGCTCTGGTCCCTTTGGAAGGAGAGGAATTCAAGGGTTTTCTATAAGGAATTGCACCCGATTGCTTTAGTATGGGAGAGATCCCATCTGCTCATTTTGGGTTGGTAATAGCAACTTGTCTATGGGCTTCGCTCTAAGTGATTGGCTTAGAGGGTGGAAGAATTTTGTACAACCTTAGGGTGCCTTGGTTGGCCTCGATGTACAGTTGTCTTGAAAAGTCTTCATCAATATATACAACACTCTTTTGCTTTATTTTTTAAAAAAAAGCTCTTACAATAAGTAACTTATAATTTCTTAACCTAATACAAACTCAACCTTCTAGTTTGACACATATCAAATTCTTAATTTTTAGTTAGACTCAAACTCTAACAAAATATAATTTAAATTATTTCTAATTTTAACATTTTCCCATAATCTAGATTATCTGAATTAAAACTATATTCCCCCATAATTCAGATTTTGCTTACTCTTAGCACATTCTTCAACTTAGATCTTTTACAAATCTTCCATTGCTTCTTTGTCCTTCTTTATGACCGTTGAAGATGCATGTCAGGGGCTTCGTATCTATTCTAAATAACTTTGGATGATGTTTGATATGCACAAATATTTTAATCTATGTATGCCAGTGATTAAACCTTTTCGCATCAATTGTTGATTCAACCCATTGGAAGAAGCCATCTACCTTCTAAACCCAAGAGTTGATTAATTAAATAGCTCTAACCACACCAAATTATAAAACAACTTATTGTGCTTCCAAACAGAAGCAAAATTGTTGCAATATTGTTTCTTTTGCTTGTAACAACTTTTTTTTTCACTGTTTCCCTTTTTCTTTTTTTCTTTTTTTCTTTTTTTCTCTTCCTTTTTTTTTTCACCACTTCGTTCTCTTTTCTTCAACTGAGTCATAGACTCACAACACGTAGCTATTCACGACAACGCAGACTTGCTGCGCTACTCCTTTCTTCTTTTTTAATCGTCCATGTTCTTGAAGTGCGACAAGCGCAACAACTCCACCAACACTCTTCAATGTGGGGCAACTCACCGACACATACAATCGCGGTTCTCTGTACCTCTCTGCAATTGAACACACACAACGACGAAAACTTTCTTTCTTGATTTTTCTTCGTTCCAGCAATGATACTCGTACTGGTCCTCTTTCTGCTTCACACTCCAACAATATGATATACAATTGTAACTCGTAGATCTTCCACGTAGGAATCTCTGTCTACCCCTTTTTTTCTAATCCAAATTTTAAACTATACTTGCTCTAATACCGTGCTAGATATTAAAAAATAAATTGGGGGAGAATACTTTATTTCTCTTAAACTTGTGTGTTACAACCTATGATATCGTATAGTTATAGACATCAAAATCTAATTCTTAAACTCTTAAAATAAGTAACTTATAATTTTTCAACCTAACACAAACTCAACCTTCTAATTTCTTTCTTTAAAAAAAAAAAAAACTTATAATTTTTCAACCTTCTGATTTGATACATCTCAAATTCCTACTTCCTGATTAGACACAAACTCTAAGAAAATATAATCTAGGTTATTTCTAATTTTAACATCCCCTATAATCTAGATTATTTAAATTAAAATTATACTAAAAAATAGAGTTTCATGTTTAATATATATATATATATATATATATATATATATATATATATATTTTAATGAAAATATCAAAACCTTCTTTCATGTGATTTTGCTAATATTATCTCCAACCAAAGCTAAAAATATATGTACTCCATAATTAGGGGTGACAAAAAATTGAATACGGACGGGTGCGGGTACGGATACGGATATGGACAACGTCTCATTAATGGATATATAGCATGTTCGTACTTGACTCGATTTGAAAAATGAACAATACATATTCGTTCGTACCTATATGTTTAAAAAACTGGGTAGCCTCATTTTGTTTGTAACCGTATATATTTTTAAAAACATATGGTGGTGAAGTGTTTTTTTTTTTATTTAAAAAAAAAAAAAGAGATCTCATGTCGATAGTGATGAAGAAGGAAGAAGAATAATAATAAACTAACAAAATGACAAAAAATTCAAAAAAAAATATAATTAAAAAAAAATCAACCAAGCTAAAGTGTACATAAATTAAAATATATGTAAATTTTACTTTTTATATTAAGTATGAACCAGATACTTGATTTTTTAAGCATATATTCGGACTTGCCCTGATTTTTAAAATAAACACATATTTTTTTGTCCATACGTTTTAAAATGGACCGGACGGGGACAAATGAGTCTGGTCCATTTTGCTATCCGTACCCCTCATTTAACTAGTTATCATAATTACAAAAAAAAAAAAAACAAAAAAAACGAAGAAACTGAAACAAAGCAACTTTTACCGAAGGAGTCTGTCAAAGCAATTGAAATGCTGCGGAATCGTACTCAATGAGAGACAGGTAACGGTAGTGGCCTACATTGTTGGAAAGGTTTGGGTTCCACATGTTTCTTGTCACACTGCTTGTCTACTGGTTCTGTTGGTTAACGCTGCTACATCAGGTCAGTAGTAGATATTAAAAAAAGAAAAAGAAAAATCATTTTGTGAATTGAGTTTTATGAGAATGAAATAACAACAAATCGAACAATAACGGTCCAAATTAGATGGAAAAAAGCGAAGTTGATTTGATGTATCATATTAGTTAAATTTAGTTGAAAGAATGTGCAGTAAAGTAGTCCAAATTATCCTTTCTTGCTAAGATTCCTCATTAACTAACTGGCCCTTTTTTGAATGGTTGAGGGAATTGCAACCAAATCCCATTGAAAAGAATTGTTAGGGATCCAATTCCACAACCATATATATTCATTATCCTTGCTTCATTTAACTCTTAAAAAGATTCCAGATTTCTTTCTTCTTCGTGTTTTAGAAATTATTCTTTTGGGTTTTTTATCATCTAAGAAGCTTGAAACCGTGCCAGTACCAAGCTACCCAAGACTTGCTTGCTTCTCTGCTTGGTATCATCTGCCACTCTGTTACTTAAAATATTTGAAAAATTATTAGAATACACATTTTCAGCATACATCCTTTATCGTACGTTAGATGCCCTTAAATCATATACTGATGTGTGATTCGGAGACATTAATTGTGCTAAATGAATTGTTTGTTGAATTTGAGTGCTGAAAATGTATATGATTGCATTAGAGTTCCACTAAGCTTCTATGCACCAGCACTAAAAAAAAAAATGGTTCATCACAATTTGACAATGTGGACACCTGCATTGACTCTCTATGTTGATCTAAGGGACACCAGTTATCGGTGTTGAAGTATATTTTTCGAGTTCATTTCTAGAGTCTCTCCATTCTAATCCAATTCAAAATTAAAATTAACACTTTTTGAGACAGTGGTATCCATTCCCAGAGGCACCACTCCATATAGTCCAACTAATCCACTGGGACCTACAAGCACTAACCATGCATCAAATCGGGATACTCAGGGAGTTAAACTCGCCAAACCACAATTTGAACTTCAGATCTTTGCCTCAGTCAGTGTCTTTTGTCTTTTGTCTCTCCTCTCGACCATCGAGCCAATACCCTGATGGGTAGCATCTCATACTATATTAAGTATATTGAATATCAATCTCATATCAATATATTATTTTAAGACATATCTAACATATGTTAATGGGATGTGTGCTAAAAATATACTCGGTAACCGGTCAACTCAGTGATTTTTGGGTCAACTCGGTGACCTATCGGTGATTTTTGGGTCAACTCAGTGACCGATCGGTGATTTTATGGTTAACTTGGTGACCGATCGATATTTTTTGATATATCGTTTTACTTATCGATAATAAAACTTTAAATAGTCATAACTTTTTCGTTTTAACTCAGATTTGAGTCATTCAAGATTCGTTGGAAACAAGAAGAAAAGATCTACAACACCGAGTGGTTTAACTGACTTTCCGATCATTGGTGACTGGTCACCGGTGAATGAAAATCAGTGATTTTACATACATTGAGGGTTTAACAGCCACCGGACCCGTCATCGGTGACCAAAAAGTTACTTAAAGTACCTTTATTTGTAGATCTTTTTTTCCTCTTTCCAACATATCCTCAATCACTCAAATCGGAGTTAAAACGAAAAAGTTATGACCATTTAAAGTTTTCTTATCGATTAGTCAATTTGGTAACCGATCAGTGACTTTTTAATCAACTCGGTGACATGTCAGTGATTTTTGGGTCAACTCGGTGACCGATTGGCATTTTTCGGTATATCGTTTTACCGATCGATAAGAAAACTTTAAATAGTTATAATTTTTTTTGTTTTAACTTCGATTTGAGTGATTCAAGATGCGTTGAAAATAAGAAGAAAAGATCTACAACACCGGGTGGTTTAACTGAATTTCCAATCACCAGTGATCGAAAATCGGTGATTTTACATACATTAAGTGTTTAACAGCCACCTGACCGGTCACCGGTGACCCAAAAGTCACTTAAAGTACCTTGATTTGTAGATCTTTTCTTCATCTTGAATCATTCAAATCGGAGTTAAAACAAAAAAAGTTATGACCATTTGAAGTTTTCTTATCAATTGGTCACCGATCGGTCAACTCGGTGACCGATCGGTGACTTTTTGGTCAATTCGATGACTGATTGGTATTTTTCGGTATATCATTTTACCGCCTGATAAGAAAACTTTAAATAGTTATAACTTTGTTTGTTTTAACTCCGATTTAAGAGATTCAAGATGCGTTAGAAACATGAAGAAAAGATCTACAACACCGTGTGGTTTAACTTACTTTTCGATCACCGGTGACCAAAAATCGGTGATTGTACATACATTGAGGGCTTAACAGCCACCGGACCAGTCACCGGTGACCGAAAAGTTACTTAAAGTATCTTGATTTGTAGATCATTTCTTCATATTTCCAACACATCTTTAATCACTCAAATCAGAGTTAAAACGAAAATGTTATAACCATTTGAAGTTTTCTTGTCGATTATTCATCGATCAGTCAACTCGGTGACCGATCGGTGATTTTTTTGTCAACTCGGTGGCCGATCTGTATTTTTCGGTATATCGTTTTACCGATCGATAAGAAAACATTAAATAGTCGTAACTTTTTTGTTTTAACTCCGATTTGACTGATTCAAGATGCGTTGGAAAAAAAAAAGATCTACAACACCGAGTGGTTTAACTGACTTTTCGATCATCAGGGAGTGGTGACAAGTGATCGAAAATCGTTGATTTTATATTCATTAAGTGTTTAACAGCCACTGGACCTGTCACCGTTGACCGAAAAGTCACTTAAAGTACCTTGATTTGTAGATATTTTCTTCTTCTTTCTAACGCATTTTGAATCACTTAAATTGGAGTTAAAACGAAAAAGTTATGACCATTTCAAGTTTTCTTATCAATTGGTCACTGATGGGTCAACTGGGTGACCGATCATAAATTTTTTGGTCAACTCGGTGACCGATCGGTGATTTTTTGGTTAACTCAGTGATCGAACGGTATTTTTCGGTATATCGTTTTATCGATCGGTAAGAAAACTTTCAATAGTCATAACTTTTTCGTTTTAACTTCGATTTGAGTTATTCAATATGCGTTGAAAAAGAAAGAAAATATTTACAACACCGGGTGGTTTAACTGACTTTTCGATCACCAGTGATTTTACATACATTAAGCGTTTAACAGTCATCAGATCGGTCACCGGTGACTGAAAAGTCACTTAATTTATCTTGATTTATAAATCTTTTCTTCATCTTTCCAACGCATCTTGAATCACTCAAATCGGAGTTAAAACGAAAAAGTTATGACTATTTAAAATTTTCTTATTGATGGGTCACCGATCGATATTTTTTGGTCAACTCGGTGACCGATCGATGAGTTTTAGGTCAACTCAGTGACCGATCGGTGATTTTTTGGTCAACTCGGTGACCGATCGGTATTTTTCGGTATATCGTTTTATCAATTGATAAGAAAACTTTAAATAGTCATAACTTTTTCGTTTTAACTCCGATTTGAGTGATTCAAGATGCGTTGGAAACAGGAAAAAAATATCTACAACACTGGGTAGTTTAACTGACTCTCCGATCACCGGTGACTAAAAATCGGTGACTTTACAAACATTGACCGTTTAAGAGCCACCGGACTAGTCACCGGTGACCAAAAAGTCACTTAAAGCACCTTGATTTGTAGATCTTTCCTTCATCTTTTCAAGGCATTTTGAATCACTCAAATCGGAGTTGAAACGAAAAAGTTATGACCATTTGAAGTTTTCTTATCGATCGGTCAATCGATATACCGAAAAATAACCGATTGGTCATCGAGTAAACCAAAAAATCACCGATCAGTCACCGAGTTGACTGAAAAATCACTGATCGGTCACCGAGTTGACCCATCGGTGACCAATCGATATGCAAACTTCGAATGACCATAATTTTTTTTGTTTTAACTCCAATTTAAGTGATTCAACATGCGTTGAAAAGAAGAAACGAAGATCTATAAATTCATATGCTTTAAATTACTTTTTGGTCACCGTTGACCAAACGATATGCCAAAAACTCACCGATCGGTTACCGAGTTGACCGATCGGTCACTGATTGGTTATCAATTTGTCTGATCGTCAGTCAGTTTTTTTTTTAATTTTAACTCATTTTGAATCACTTTAACCCTAATTTAAAAGATGGTTATAATGAGAAGGACAAAATGATCAAATATACTCTTTGACAATTTATAATTTGATTAATTTGTGACAAGTTGATTAATTAAAGACCTAAATATTAATTTTAAAAATTATGAGACCGCTGGAGTAAATAAAGATAACCAAAGAGCAGATGCACAGTTGAAAATTTCCTAGTGGATTAGACAACGGTAGCCGTTAGTTTTACCATATGCTCCCTATAAAGATTCTAATTCCCACCTTTGTTTAAATTAAATATCTACCTGCTACTTGACGAGTGTCACATCTTCACACGCACGCAACACGCTCTTCAAAAGCAAAGTAAAATAAAAATAAAAATGAGTGAATTAAAAGGGAGGCGTGGAACGAAGGAAGAAGCTTCATCCACCTACTCCGTCACCTCTTCCATCCGACTAAAACAAAGTTTTGTTCTTGGAATCAGAGTTAACGGTATTTTCGTTTTAACTCCGATTTGAGTGATTGATGATGCATTAGAAAGAGAAAAAAATATCTACAAATAAAGGTACTTTAAGTAACTTTTTGGTCACCGGTGTCTGAAAATCAGTGATTTTACATACATTGAGGGTTTAACAGCAACCGGACCCGTCATCGGTGACCAAAAAGTTACTTAAAGAACCTTTATTTGTAGATATTTTTTTCCTCTTTCCAATGCATCATGAATAACTCAAATCGGAGTTAAAACGAAAAGGTTATGACCATTTAAAGTTTTCTTATCGATTGGTCAACTCGGTAACCGATCAGTATTTTTTGATCAACTCAGTGACCTGTCGGTGATTTTTGGGTCAACTCGGTGACCGATCGGTATTTTTCGGTATATCGTTTTATCGATCGATAAGAAAACTTTAAATAGTCATAATTTTTTTTTTTAACTCTGATTTGAGTGATTCAAGATGCGTTGGAAATAAGAAGAAAAGATCTACAACACCGGGTGGTTTAACTGAATTTCCAATCACCGGTGATCGAAAATTGGTAATTTTACATACATTAAGTGTTTAATAGCCACCGGACTGGTCACCGGTGACCCAAAAGTCACTTAAAGTACCTTGATTTGTAGATCTTTTCTTCTTTTTTCTAACTCATCTTGAATCATTCAAATCGGAATTAAAACAAAACAAGTTATGACCATTTGAAGTTTTCTTATCGATTGGTCATCGATCGGTGATTTTTTGGTCAATTCGGTGACTGATTGGTATTTTTCGGTATATCATTTTACCGCCTAATAAGAAAATTTTTAATAGTTATAACTTTTTTGTTTTAATTCCGATTTAAGTGATTCAAGATGCGTTAGAAAGATGAAGAAAAAATTTACAACACCGTGCGGTTTAACTTACTTTTCGATCACCGGTGACCAAAAACCGGTGATTGTACATACATTGAGGATTTAACAGCCACCGGATCGGTCACCGATGACCAAAAAGTTACTTAAAGTATATTTATTTGTAGATCATTTCTTCCTCTTTCCAACGCATCTTGAATCACTCAATTCGGAATTAAAACAAAAAAGTTACGCCCATTTGAAGTTTTCTTGTCGATTAGTCATCGATCGGTCAACTCGGTGACCGATCGGTGATTTTTTGGTCAACTCGGTGACCGATCTGTATTTTTTGGTATATCGTCTTACCGATCGATAAGAAAACATTAAATAGTCATAACTTTTTTATTTTTACTCCAATTTGAGTGACTCAAGATGCGTTGGAACAAAAGGAAAAGATCTACAACACCGGATGGTTTAACTGACTTTTCGATCATCGGGGAGTGGTCACAAGTGACCGAAAATCGTTGATTTTACATACATTAAGTGTTTAGCAGCCACGGGACCTGTCACTGTTGAACGAAAATTCACTTAAAGTACCTTGATTTGTAGATATTTTCTTCTTCTTTCCAACGCATTTTGAATCACTTAAATTGGAGTTAAAACGAAAAAGTTATGACCATTTGAAGTTTTCTTATCAATTGGTCACTGATGGGTCAACTGGGTGACCGATCAGAAATTTTTTGGTCAACTCGGTGACCAGTCAGTGATTTTTGGGTCAACTCGGTGACCGATCGGTGATTTTTGGGTCAACTCGGTGATCGATCGGTGATTTTTTTGTTAACTCGATGATCGAACGGTATTTTTCGGTATATCGTTTTATCGATCGGTAAGAAAACTTTCAATAGTCATAACTTTTTCGTTTTAACTTCGATTTGAGTTATTCAATATGCGTTGAAAAAGAAAGAAAATATTTATAACACTGGGTGGTTTAACTGACTTTTCGATCACCAGTCATTCTACATACATTAAGCGTTTAACAGCCATCAGACCGGTCACCGGTGACAGAAAAGTCACTTAATTTATCTTTATTTGTAAATATTTTCTTCATCTTTCCAACGCATCTTGAATCACTCAAATCGGAGTTAAAACGAAAAAGTTATAACTATTTAAAATTTTCTTATTGATGGGTCACCGATCTGTATTTTTTGGTCAACTCGGTGACCGATCGGTGAGTTTTTGGTCAACTCAGTGACCGATCAGTGATTTTTTGGTCAACTCGGTGACCGATGGGTATTTTTCAGTATATCTACAACACTGGGTAGTTTAACTGACTCTCCGATCACCGGTGACTGAAAATCGTTGATTTTACATACATTGACCGTTTAATAGCCACCGGACCAGTCACCGGTGACCAAAAAGTCACTTAAAGCACCTTGATTTGTAGATCTTTCATTCATCTTTTCAAGGCATTTTGAATTACTCAAATCGGTGTTGAAACGAAAAAATTATGACCATTTGAAGTTTTCTTATCGATCGGTCAATCGATATACCGAAAAATAACCGATTGGTCATCGAGTAAACCAAAAAATCACCGATCAGTCATCGAGTTGACTGAAAAATCACTGATCGGTCACCGAGTTGACCCATCGGTGACCAATCGATATGCAAACTTCGAATGATCATAATTTTTTCGTTTTAACTCCAATTTAAGTGATTCAACATGCGTTGGAAAGAAGAAACGAAGATCTATAAATTCATATGCTTTAAATTACTTTTTGGTCACCGTTGACCAAACGATATGCCAAAAACTCACCGATTGGTTACCGAGTTGACCGATCGGTCACTGATCGGTTATCAATTTGTCTGATCGTCAGTCAAATTTTTTTTTTAATTTTAACTCATTTTGAATCACTTTAACCCTAATTTAAAAGATGGTTATAATGAGAAGGACAAAATGATCAAATATACTCTTTGACAATTTATAATTTGATTAATTTGTGACAAGTTGATTAATTAAAGACCAAAATATTAATTTTAAAAATTATAAGACCGCTGGAGTAAATAAAGATAACCAAAGAGCAGATGCACAGTTGAAAATTTCCTAGTGGATTAGACAACGGTAGCCGTTAGTTTTTACCATATGCTCCCTATAAAGATTCTAATTCCCACATTTCTTTAAATTAAATATCTACCTGCTACTCGACGAGTGTTGCACCTTCACACGCACGCAACACGCTCATCAAAAGCAAAGTAAAATAAAAATAAAAATGAGTGAATTAAAAGGGAGGCGTGGAACGAAGGAAGAAGCTTCATCCATCTTCTCTGTCACCTCTTCCATCAGACTAAAACAAAGTTTTGTTCTTGGAATCGGAGTTAACAATATTTTCGTTTTAACTCCGATTTGAGTGATTCATGATGCATTAGAAAGAGAAAAAAAATATCTACAAATAAATGTACTTTAAGTAACTTTTTGGTCACCAGTGACTGAAAATCAGTGATTTTACATACATTGAGGGTTTAACAGCCACCGGACCAGTCAGTGGTGACCAAAAAGTCACTTAAAGCACCTTGATTTGTAGATCTTTCCTTCATCTTTTCAACGCATTTTGAATCACTCAAATCGGAGTTGAAACGAAAAAGTTATGACCATTTAAAGTTTTCTTATCGAACGGTCAATCGATATACCGAAAAATAACCGATTGGTCACCGAGTAAACCAAAAAATCACCGATCAGTCACCGAGTTGACTGAAAAATCACTGCTCGATCACCGAGTTGACCCATCGATGACCAATCGATATGCAAACTTTAAATGACCATAATTTTTTTGTTTTAACTCTAATTTAAGTGATTCAATATGCGTTGAAAAGAAGAAGTGAAGATCTATAAATTCAAGTGCGTTAAATAACTTTATGGTTACCGGTGACCAAATGATATGCCAAAAATTCACCGATCGATTACCGATTTGACCGATCGATTATCAATTTTCTGATGGTCGTCAAAATTTTTTCAATTTTAACTCATTTTGAATTACTTTTAACCCTAATTTAAAAGATGGTTTCCATGTGGATTAGACAACATTAGCCGTTTGTTTTTACCATATGGTCCCTATAAAGATTCTAATTCCCACCTTTGTTTAAATTAAATATCTACCTGCTACTTGGCGAGTGTCGCATCTTCACACGCACGCAGCACGCTCTTCAACAGCAAAGTAAAATAAAAATAAAAATGAGTGGATTAAAAGGGATGCGCGGAACGAAGGAAGAAGCTTCATCATCTTCTCCGTCACCTCTTCCATCCGACTAATTTCTTCGTACACTTCAAATTCTTTTTTTTTCCTTTAACGGATTTAATTTAAAACAAAGTTTTGTTCTTGGAATCCGATTCTTTCTATCTTTTAATCCAGGCACGAAAACTACGTATGATGCCTCGTGATAAGAGCGTCTCGTGTCATCATCTTCCATATTTCATGCTCCAATCCCTCCTCTTAGCGTCGTCTAATGGGTAATATCGTTCGACGCGCAACAGCAACAACTCGTCGGAGTGAGAGAGTCGTGACAAGATCCGTTCCCCCGCCGATCATGTCCCGTTCGTCGTCGTCCGTCCAACGCAGCAACGCCGTTCCCGAGAAGAAACCCTCCAAGAAGTACGCTTACATCCCCGACTACTACTCCTCTCTCGAACAGGTCCGTTTCTTCTTCTTCTTCTTCTTCTTTTTACTCTCTCTGCTTTGCTTCCGTTGCTTGCTCTGAGCTACTGCTGTTCTAGTGTACCTGACGTCAACTCGAATGTCGAGGAAGGTCTAACGGTGTGAGTAGCTTGCATTATTGTTTTATTATGTATATAGTGAACATGTGATTAACAATTATATTTTATAATTTATATTTATTTTATTTTATAATAAATGTGTATATCGTGATTAAGAAGTATTGGTTTTATAAATAATATAGATAATAAAAATAAAAAATTAATGTGAGTGGACGAAGGCATTGTGTACTTCGTCAACGGTATTTTCGATAATGGAGGTGCACCAATTGGTGGACAGAGTGACTTGACTAAAACCTTATCTGGTTTGTATAATAAGGCCCACCATAGTTGTCATTGAACATGACTTTTGATGCCCTAAGTTTTGAATATTTAGAGCCTGATAATTAAATATTTCGTATAGTTATAATGAATGCTTAAAGCTTTTCCATAAAAATGTCATAATAGTTATTTTGAATATTCAATAATACTTATTGGAACCAAATTATATATGATAGATTTGTTATTAAAAGAGGAAAAGAGAAGAGATTATAGGATTTAAATGTATGTATTTGACAGCTTATGCCCTTGTAAATTGGGTACGAGAAAACAAAATATTGTTACAAAAAAAGTTCAAGAGAGAAAGACTCTTTAAAGAGACAAAAGGATTGATAACCAAGCATGAAATTGCCACGTGTCATCTAATAAAGCCTTGTAGGGCATTATTAATATTGTATATGATATATGATATGACTTGTATATATTTGGAGCAGTTATTTAATCAATAACTATCATGTTAAAACTTAAAATGAGTAACGTTGTTCACAGTGAGATTTGTGCTGCAAAGAGAGGATG
Source organism: Paratinospora sagittata (assembly GCA_035771175.1). NCBI lineage: Eukaryota > Viridiplantae > Streptophyta > Magnoliopsida > Ranunculales > Menispermaceae > Paratinospora > Paratinospora sagittata. Next base: position 19,051,381 of record CM069598.1, read on the forward strand.
ATGGTACCTTTAAATACTTGCAGTAATTATATAAGAAAAGAATAAACTTAGAAGTATCACATTGCCATTAAGGTGCAATTTGCTCCCATTGGCTAGTATTCCTAGTGCACACAAATACAGTGAACCAACAAAACTCAATCTTTTGTGGTACTCTAAGAAAATGAGAATGAACTAATATCAAGATTAAAGGCCTGCTGGAACCCACCTCCCATGATCCAACATGATTCAATCTTTTATGGTACTCTTAAGAAATTGAGTTCGAATTGATATCAAGATTGAGGCCCATGAGAACTGATATCAAGATTAAGCTTCATGCACATGGCATGTGCCTATGCTCAAGCTTGACATGACACGTGTATGTACGGTAACAAGCATAGCCTTGTAGCTTTGCTTTTCTAAGGTTGTAGATGGTAGAAACCATTGAACACCAAAGCTATAGCTGATAGGTGGAGGCCCAACAATGCATATTAAACTATCATTAACATTCTCCTTCACTTGTAGCCCATCCAGTATCTGGAGAAATAGAAGAAGAGATAAATATCAATCATGTAAATGAGAACGTGCAAATACCAATAACGAGACATAAAACCCAAGAACTCTTACAAAACCAACACTTAGATACCATGCTAGAAACCACTAAACTCAAAAGCTATATAGTTGATAGGTGGAGGCTAAACAATGCTTGTCAAGCTATCATTGGTAGTAGAATTCTCACATATATATTGTAATACATGTCTTTCTTCCTTTTTTGTGTGGGGCAATTTAGCTTTACACTTTGTTTAACAATTGTGCATTTAGGGGTTAGCGTTTAACCTACTAACTCGCCAAACTCGACCAACTTGATCGAAAATGTTCTGGTTTGGTTTGAAATTGTCTTGGTAGCAACCACCAAACCAATAGAACAAGAGTTAACTCTGCAGCTGGTCCACAAGCAAGGTAATTAGGTCCATTACCGACCGACTTTGGATTGAAAGACCAAGAACTCCCATTCACTATAGGACGAGATAAATCATTAGCTCTCCTACGAGCATTGGCCACCCAATGAAAGAACTTTGTATTCTTATCCCGCCACCTAACCCTAATACTCATGTTGCTTAATTTGGTTGTTAAACACCTAAAAGTTAGGTTTATAAAAATATACCTGACTTCTACTTGACTCATTTGGTTATTAACACATTTAGATACACCACTTGTAAAAATAACGAAATGATAATAATTTTAGTAAATAAAAATACAATTTTAGGGGCCTCCAATATCCAGAGGCCCTCAAGGGAAGTCGCAACACTCCAAGGAAGAGGGGGCCAATTGTATTTACAATGTGGGAGAGCCCTCATTCTCTATAAAAGTAAGCCCTTTCTTTATTGACTAGTTCGCTTGCCTCTCTTTACCTTCTACTTCCTCTCCCTCTTTGTACTATGTTAACTTAGCAAAAGTAAAACATTAAAATATTCTAAATTTGCGCTAATTGTTTTTTTGCTTTTAATTACCATTATGTTTGAGTTTGTTATTGGTAGACTTGACCATTTGATTAGCCGATATTGATAGTTAAATCGAGCGATTACTAATATTTTGTGTTAGGTCAATATTGGGTGAAAGAAATATAACCCAATATTGTTGGGTTGGTTTGAAATTAGGGTCGAAGCCGATCTCTGCACACCCTTGCTTTATGTTATTAAGTAAGCTACTTTAAACCTTACTTTGTATACACTACTACAAAGCTATTATTTACAGTGTTGTCAAGGAAGTAAGGCGATGTTAGGCGATATACCCTATTTAGGCTAGGCGAGGACTAGGCGCCACCTAGGCCACATATAAAATATTTATTTAGAGGCCTCTAGAGAATTTATTTATTTATTTATAGGTCCCTCTCTCTTTCTATATACATACATATATATATACACATATACATATATATATATATATGCATACATCATACATATGTATATGTGTATATGTATACATACACATATGTACATATACATGTATGCATACATACATGCATACATACATACATATATAGAATCGGCGGAGAACCGTCGGACAACACAGCGATGGGTTAGGGCTCGAGGGTTTCCCATTCAAATCCTTTTATATTAAATAAAAACATATTTACAGATAAGCCCTTATAGTTTTATCTTCATCCATTGACATCTTCAACTCTTCGAAAATCTTAGACCCCCCTCTGACTACCTAGCAAACAACCTTTAGGCGATTCTCCCCCAAAAGGGGCTAGGCGAGGCCCAGACACACTGATTATTTAAACTCGCTAAAAATAATCTACACTCAACCAACTTGGGATGGTGTAGTGGTCACGAACTCGCCTCAAGAAGTGGAAGTCCTGAGTTTGAATCCTATCCCAAGAGACCTAGATATCCTTGGAGTAAAGAAATAGTCTACACTTGCTATGTAGGAACCATCACTTGTGGAGACCACATATCGTAAATAAATTAGCCTTAGAAAGGCCTATAAATTCATAAAAATAATAGTTTTATAGCAAAAACTTACACATCTCTCCAATTGCAGTGCATAAGCAAGGGTGGCCATCTCAATTACTTGTGCTTTCGTAATTTGACAAGTACTTCTACATATGTCAACAATTTTACTAGATGTGTTATGGTCGAAATATTTGTAAACAAATCTTATTGTCATGTCCTAACTACAAAAATAAAAGGTTTTGTCCAAGTTAAGAAACATTCACTTTTACCACACAAACACACACACACAAAAAAAAAAAAAAAGAAAAAAAAGAAAAGAATTTTAGGACTTTCTAAAGCATAAGGGTGAAGAGATTTTTCAAATTAATGTTGGAGATCTATGATGGCTTGAGAAATCATCCTTCTTTAACTTCATGGGTGGACTCTGACTATGAGCTAAGCAAGAGTTTTAATGTTGTGAAGTTAATGATATTGATACTGCTATAGCCCTTGTAGAGTCTTAAACTATGTTCAATATGGAGATTCTCCTAAGCCTAAGTGATCCCATGATAATGGTGGGGAAGTGGAGAAATGAAGTAATTCTCACTAAGAGAAACGTCAAATTCCTCAAAAGGATACATTACATAAGCGCCATCACAAATTGAAGGCCCCAAGACTATTCTATTGCTTTATTTGTATCTTCTTCCCCCATCTTAATCAAAGGCCCCAAAGAATGGCTTTTTATGCAGTGGGCCACATAAGGCAAGAATTTAGAAGATATCCTAAGATGGGTAAGCTTATATCCTTAGTTCAAGGAGATGAAACAAAAAGCAAGAAAAGACAAGTCCAAATGGTTCCTCCAAACATTCAATGTTGTCAAGGCTAAGGTGGGAGTATAAAGAACTGCCCCTAATGGGTTGATAAGTGTAGAAACTTATGTGGGGAAAAAGTCTACAAATGATTGTAGACTTTTGAGTTTTGACAATTTTCAGGAATTGATTGTTTGAGTTTAAAAAATGGTCATTTATAGAGATTTGTAGTTCATTGATAAATTATTGGTGGTTGATGATCCATCACTCTTCATGTTACAATACTATAGTGCAATGAGAAAGATTTTTGAAACAAAACTTCTATGAAAAGCTGTCCAATGATCTCTCACCAAGTGTTCTCTGTGAGATCAAAGACCTTAGGCTCTTTGATTGTGAATCTATTGTTAAAGTTCTTGAATATTGTGAGAGTGATGATCAATTGGAATGTTTATTATATGTATTGATAACTTCTTGATATTGATTATATGATATTATTTTTGATTTATTTGATTCGAATCAAGGACAATATATTCACTATAGGCAAGTAAATCTAGATTGTTTTATAAATAAATTTGTTGGTATAGTTTCATAGACATGTGAAGGTTTTCCTCTGTTGGATCTGTTTTTACCATGTTAAAGATTGTGTGCATAATTTAATTGATTGTGTTGTTCTGGTTTAAAGTTGATGGAAACTTTGAATTTACATCCCAAAGATGATACAAACTTTCCTTCAGGCATATAAGGAAATCATAGCAGAGTTGCCCAATGAGCTACCTTCTAAAAGGGAAGTAGATCATAAGACTGAGTTATAGGTGGGAGCAACATCAATTATGGAGCCTTATTGTGTGGTATTTCCAAGGTTTTAAAAAGTGTAAGGCGTAATTTAGTTCGTTTGCTTTTATGATGTGAGACGTAAGCCTCAAGGTGGTATGAGATATAAACCTCACAATTTTTGAAAATATATGTATAAAGAAACTGAAAGCCGAGCCTTGGTGCTATGGTTGAGGTTGCTCCATTGTAACATGGAGGTCATAGGTTCGAATTTAGAAAAAACCTCTCACATGTTAATTTGCATGCAAAAGTTCCTGGTTGTCATGTGCATTACATGAGTCAAGCTGCTAGGTATTTATACTAAATGAATTGGGATGGATGAGCTCATCAAACTTATCTTTTCTGAGTTTACTTTCAGTGCTTGTTTAAAAATTTTATTTATTTATTTTGGTTGACCACTCTTAAAGATTCTGGTTCAATACTAATATAGTTTTATGGCTATCAGATAATCCAAGTGTAACCTCAAGTCCCCATCCAACTCCTGTGCTTCAGTTTAAAGATAAGGCAAAGCAACTAGTCATAGTCTATAGAATAATTTAAGTTTAACCTCAAGCCCCCATCCAACTCCTATGATAAAGTTTAGAAATAAGGCAACGCAATTAGACATAGTCACAAGGATTGAAATTTGAACATGCTATCCATTTGTTGTCTTAAAAGAAGAAAAATTTGAATATTTTCCTTTCAAAGAAAGGCTTCTCATTTTTTAAGTTTCTATCATAAACTCTTAAGTATTACTGCCGTTGCTTTTATATTAGTATTAATAAATATTATTGTTTCTTCTAAAAAAAAAAGATTTTGGAAGCTAACCTCCAAAAGGTGTCATTGCGGATTGTAATGCATGAAGCCATTTCATTCCCTTAAAATTCATGTCAAGATGAAGAGGTCAGACTTTAGATTTTTCTTTTTTCTTTTCACTGAATTGAATATAGATCAAATAAAGAAGATAAATTTATCTAATATAATTTGGCAATATACAGGTTCCAATTTAGAATTGTAGTGTGATGATGCTTGATAGAGCTAAGTGGAGGAATTTGCTGGAGGTTATTCTTTGTGTGTGTAATTTAATTTTGTATGTCTTGTGGTCTTTGGTTAGGTGTAATGCCTTATCATTTTGGATGCTCCCCCTTTCTCTTGCTCCTTTGTTTTGTCAGATGAGCACTTCTGGTACACTGTTTTCCGTGTATTTGCTTGTTTATGATTAATAGATATCATTTTGTTTCTTCTTAAAAAAAAAAAGAGAAAAAAAAAAGAAAAAGATAGAGCTAAGTGGAAGAAACAAATTCATGCAGCCGGCCCTATGTAGTTGAAAAAAAGGCTTAGTTGAGTTGAGTATGGTGATGTTTCTCATAAAGGGTATGAGAAGCCAAGTAACACATTTTTATAAGAATTTTTGGATACCTACTGACATCAATTTATCAATATAAACTTTTTTAGTCTGCTGCTTAAACCCTTGCAAACAAAAGAAGAAAAAGTTAGCAATGATAACAATCAAAGTTATAATATCTTATTTTCCAATTGTTGTCATTGTTCTTTTGACAAGAGACAAGGAGATATTCGTAAAGGTAAAGGAATGTCTCAAACAAAAAAAGGAGGGAGGACAAGATGTCCTCCCAACAAAGACAAAATTACATCCTTTCCAAAATAGCCCCCCAGTTCCTTGGAATCTCCAAATCTACAACCATGAGGGAGCTTACAACTGCAAACCCACGTTGATGCTAAAACATGAGAGGCCTCCCACACACTATTACTATCTTTGTTGACTCATTCAAAAATTCTCTTGTTTCTTGCCTTCCAAATTGACCAAATAACAGCCATAATAACCACCTTCCAATAATCACGCAAGCTGCTACTACAGAGATCCCTAATTGGAAAACTCGCAATTCATGAAAATATGAGCTGTGGACTCAATCGATTGCTTGCAAAGATAACACCAATTAGGTGAAAAACACCAATTAGGGAAGTTTCCCTGCAGCATACCAGCACAATTCAGTTTGTTACGATAGACATAGACATTGTATTCTCTTTTTGATCTTTTGAGGATTTTCTTTTTCTAGAATGAGTGGATTGTTTTTTCTTCTTTTCTTTTGCATCCGGAAAAATAATGATATATGACTAAAGAAGGTTTATTTCTGGATGAAGTTGTATAGTGAAAAAAGCTAGATGTGTTGCCTAAGGCATAGATTATGAACACGACTTCCACTAAACTCATCAAGTTATGATCCTAGATTTGTTAGAGCTCTCTCCAACATTTAACTTTTGGGTTTAGTGGTTATCTAACATGGTATTAGAGCTTAGCTTTGTGAGAGGTCTTGGGTTCAATTCTATTTGTTAGTATTTGCATATTTTTCATTAGCATCTTTTGTATTTCATTGTTCTTTTATCCCTCCACGTGTAGCATGGGGTAACACATGAAGGGGAGTGTTGAATCTATTACTGAGATAATCACAGCTTTTCAGTTGTCTCTCCTTGCTAACATTTGCATTTTTCCCATTAACAATTTTGCTCTACGTTTGTTCTTTTATCTCTCTATTGTCCCTCCACATGCACAATGGTGTGGCACATGAGGGGGTATTGTCGCTAGCTTGATATATATTGTTGGGCCTCTACCTGACAAGATATAGCTTATGGGTTCTGTAGTTATTTGACAGAATTGACATCTGTCTTTCACAGGTGACACTTGCCTTGAAGGAAGCAGGTCTAGAGTCATCAAACCTTATAGTTGGCATTGATTTCACAAAAAGCAATGAATGGACAGGTCCGTGTTTATATAAATTGAAACTCTTCAATCAATAGATGCAACTTACAAGAGCTATGTTGTGACATGTGACTCTCTCTGATATTGACTTCTATGAATACTGCACAAGTTTGTTGTGACTGAATAGTTGGTCAGAGGCACTTGGGAACCTACTGGGTGTTTCGACATTACCAGGGTTTACGAAAGTAACAACCTTCCATTTGGTCCTTACTACTAGTTGGTTAGATAGTTTCTACCTATACATAAGATTGGTTTTCTTCAGACAGGTTTCTCTCTAGCTATATTGTTTTTAGTATTGGATATGGATCCTGTTAATTGCAGGGCACCATCTGGTACTGCATTTGGATTCGCAACATGTCTATGCCACAAATAGATCTTGATATAGCCTAGCTTTTTCCCACAAAATTTCTCTGATTCAATAACTACAGCTTGGGTACTGCTCAATGTTTTCAAGGCGCCAAGGCGATTTGTCTTGCTAGGCGAGGCGTAGCCTAGGCGAAGCCTAGACGTGGCCTAGGCGATAAAACAAATATTTATTTATAGGTCCCTAGATAATTAATTAATTATTTACAGGTCCCAAGACTGTCCATATACAAAATTATATATATCTAACTGTATTTTATAATAAATGTTAGATTTTCATAAATGATCAAAAACACTTCATGTTAATTAAATTCATGTCCACAAAACATTAATTCATGCCACAATACACATTATCCAAAAGATTCAAAAGTACAAAACTCAAATATCTATTGTCGAAGGGTCGCCGATGGTCACCGGAGATTTCGACGACGTTTCTTGGTCGGGGCAAATAAGAAGGATGGGCTTAGGGAGAAAAAGGTTTGAGGGTTTACTGTAGAAAGTGGGCGTTTATGTTTTTAAAGCTTTTTTCTTTTCAAATTAGAGAGACCCCCCTAAACTTTTTAAATATTTGTACAAACCCCCACTGCCTGCCTAGCACAGAGCTTAGGAGTTTTCTTCCTAAAACTCCTAGGCGTTGTCTAGGTGTAGCCTTGAAAACATTGGTACTCCTGAAACCCATGGCTCTGTTGGCAAAAATGTCAAAACATACACATTTAGTTGTGCCATCATGAACTGAAGGCAACTGAACAAGTTTGGGAGTAACATAGATATATTATCATTAGTCTTTTGCAGAATACCATTCATGATTCCTTTTTTTTTATCCCCTTCAATTCATGGAAGAAGCCAATGCATTTGTACTTTTATTGAAGGTCTACGCTCATTTGGTAACCGGAGCCTACATGCAATTGGTGAAGGACCTAACCCATATGAGCAAGCAATTTCTATAATTGGAAAATCATTGGCTCCCTTTGACGAAGACAACTTAATTCCTTGTTTTGGATTTGGTGACGGTTAGTTGCTCATTTTTTGGTCAAATGAAGAGTTTTCATGTTTTTGTTTCCTATTTCAGATGATGAATTGCATGCCATTTCACTTTCTTGTTCTAATGACATGTTTGCTTTGATAATGATAGCCACCACTCATGATCAAGAGGTTTTCAGCTTTCACAGTGATCATTTACCTTGTCATGGATTTGAGGAAGTTTTGGCCTGCTACAAACGAGTTGTTCCAGACTTGCGTTTGTCAGGTGATAACCTAGTCCTGATTATTTGCCAATTTTTGGAGTAGTTTTAATGGATGCTTAGCCACTCTAGGTATTCTGATGAGACTTTAAGCAAAAGATTACAAACTGTCTTTTGTGAGAAGTCTTTCGTGAATCAATTTATTCCCATGGGCTAGCACAATCCATATATTTCCATCGATGTATATATTTTGTGACTTGCTCATCTACATGATCTGGCATTGCCAAAAAATTGTTTCGTACATGCCCAGAGCACACGCATTGTTGACATGCCTGATATACTAGTCTTATTTATCTGTTTATTGTCTTAAGTAATGGAATTATGCTTGAGAACAGACAAAGTCTAATTGCAGTTGCAGAAGATAAAGTAATATGAATAGTTGTTTCTGTCTCATAAAATTAAGTTGGTTTAAGCATAGATGGGACTGATGATGGACGAAATGGGAACGTGTATTAGTTATTTGATATTTTTTTAACTAAAAGCTGTTGGAAAATCAATGGGCCAATTTTCCATGCGCCATGATGTTTAAGCATAAGATATGACGTGGAGGACCTGAGTGCATATTGCATGCCAGGTTTCTGAGTGCACACTAGGTTTTCTCTGCTTTAGGTTGTCTTATACCTGCTTCAGTAGAAATTTAGAGAAACAACAGTTTGGTTGACTTAATAGTTAATACATCTATATTTCCTGTTGACATCCAGTTCTTACTTCTTTGCCAGCTTTTACTTTGCTAGTATGGCACCGGTAATTTACTTTATATGCTTTGCATTCCAATATATACTTTTGTCCAAAAAAATACTCTGCTATTTCATCCAAAGATTCCTTTTTTTTCAATCGTTTTAATTTCTTTAATTGTGGTATTCAAGTCATTTTATTCTTGTGCTTCTATTACCAAGGGCCAACATCTTTCGGACTAATAGTTGATGCTGCAGTTCACATTGTGGAGAAACATGGAGGACAATACCATGTTCTGCTCATAATTGCTGATGGCCAGGTCTTGATCAGGGACCGTATCTGTCTTTCACTTCCTCTCTCCTTTTAACATGATCAACAATCATCTTTCTATGATGTAGGTCACTAGAAGTGTAAACACAGATTCTGGAGAGCTCAGCAGCCTACAAGAACAGCAAACCATCCAGTCAATAGTCACTGCAAGGTAAAGCCTTGGAAATACCCCTCCCTCCCCTCTCTCCCAACCTTCCTTCCCTAACCCCCTCTTTCTTTCTATTGGAAAAGATTGAACTTTTCGTCAGGCTCATTGTTATCTTGAGTGGTGCAAACTATATTCATTGTGATCTCAATAGTTGCTGCAAATTATATTTGTTATTTTGTGTCTTCTCTAGAATGGAAAATATTTCTATTGCAACTCCAGGGGGAATGGTAACATTGTGTTTGATATGTGTTCCAGCCTTCTAGAGATGGTGCTTTGGCATGCACCTATGTAGAGAGCGAATGAAAAGAAGGTGGAAAAAACAACCATGTTATTCATTGGATTATAGATTGAAAAAATCTAGTATTATTGTGTGGTTATCTAATATGGTATACAACTCAATTTATGAAGTCTTGATTTCCTACCTATCTGTAAGGATTTTCATGTTCCCAATTGCTGTTTTGTACTTGTCTAGTCTTCTATGTCCCTACGTGTGGGATGGGACTGCATGTGAGGAGTGTTGGTGTGAGCTTGATTTTTGTTGTAGGACCTCTACTTAATAATTATAGCTTTTGGGTTCTAAGCATAGTTGCTAGAGTCATGATTCAAATACGTGAATCATAGGATTCACAATTCGATTAAACCCAAAACGATTTACCTTTGAATCATAAGTGAGTTGGTCTAAATCTTAAGTGAGCTTGTAATCCCCTGAAAATTCTAAAAATATCTACATGCTCATCATTAAACCCTTCTTCCCAATTCAATTCAAAATCTCTCATCTTCGATCCCTTTTTCCAAATATCTTCAATAAAAAAAAAAAGGAGAGGAGAGGTTGCTCACCGTGGGTACTGCTACGGATTCTTGCCGTCCTTCGCGCGCTTCAGTTACTGGTTCGTGAGAGAAGAAAGACAGAGAAGAGAACGGAGAAAGAAGAGAGAAGCGAGAGGGTTTCGAGAGAGAGAGTTGGGTTTTTTTTGTGCGATTGGGTTTCGAAAGAGAGAGTTGGGTTTTTGTGCGATTGGTTTCGAGAGAGAGAGAGTTGGTTTTTTGTGCGATTGGTTTCGAGACGATTGGGCTTTAGCGATTGGGTTGAGAGTCACGGCGGGAGGGAAGTTGCAGAGCGAGATCGCAGGCGAGATTGTAGGCGAGAGCGTAAGGAGTCATGGCGATTAGTTTCCTTGATAAGGAAGGAGAGCCCGGGATGTGCGTGCAGAAACAGATCGTGAGCTCCGAAGAACAAGGGATGTGCGCGCGGACGTTGGAAACAGATCGCGGCTCTGAAGAACAAGGGATGTTCTCGATTGCGATTTGGAACCCGTAGAACGCGCGAGCTTCGGCGATTTGGACTTCTTTCATGAATCTGGAGGCTAGGTTTTCGAGGGCGATGCCGTCGGAGGCGGCGAAGAAGGCGAGAACGTGAGTTTTTTTATTTTTTTATTTTTTGAAGATATTTGGAAAAAGGGATCGAAGATGAGAGATTTTGAATTGAATTGGGAAGAAGGGTTTAATGATGAGCATGTAGATATTTTTAGAATTTTCAGGGGATTACATTAATTCTATTTGATGAATTCATTAATTCTATTTGATGAATGTATTTAAATGTTGTGTCCATAATGAATGGACAAGGGCAAGTACCCTCACAATTTAATATGGAAATTTGTATAGGGGAATTATGTAGTCCTTGGTATGAAAATGAAAGGGTATTCGTTTGTTTTAACCAGTAAATTGGTTAGAAGAATACAAATTCATAGTTTTGCAAATTGTACTATCTATATAATGGTTATGGGTTAAGATAGACGGATACGATTAACATCTCGATATTCAGTGATTTTTCTCGATAAAATTAAAATATTCATTATTTTACTTGAAATTTAAGTTTTGAAAATCGGGGTGTTACAAATTAGTATCAGAGCTTAGGCTTCAGATCATGGGAAGTGTTGCAACGAATTTTGAGAAGCTTAGTATCAGTGAGTAGGTATCAAATCTTTATGAGATTAGGGTCCAACTTGATCTAGATAAATATGCCAATTATAAACTTTATAACGTAATATCGAGAATGAAAGTACAGTGGGTCTAACAAATTCAAAGCTTTTAGGACATTGGTTAGAGACGATAACTTGTATGGAAACTGTTTGGTTAGAATCTAAGATCAGGATGAATCTTTTATTCTTGGTTCCAAAGCGGTATGGGACATGGAGGAATTTAAGGGTATTTGAGGAGTCTTGAACTTGGAGACTAGCAGGCCATGTTTGGTGAATGACTAACAACTCTGGACAAGCTTGTATCGCTACGTTCAACTGGTATGAGACAGCTTGGACATAGTGGGTACTTGGAAAGCCTTAGTTGGTAGGACATTTGCGCATTGTTTGGGTGTATTGAAGTTTCTTTGTGGAAGCTTATATCGTCGGGCTAGAGTGGTATGGGACACTTGAATACGGAGGGTATAAGTGAAAGTTTGGGAATTTCTTTATACCATTGTTGTGTGGTGTGTTGTTTGTTTGTTTTGCTTGTCTTGTTTACATGTATCAAAACCAAATCCTGTACCCTGTGACAATCATGGATTGCCAAAATTTTATAAAATCTAGAAACTGAACCAGTAGGATCATTTTATTTTCGAGAACTTAGAATTCTGAATCTAGAGTCACCCTAAACGAAAATAATTATTTCATGTAGTACTAAAGATGGGTTGGAATTTTATAGATGAAAACTTAGCCAGGAAACTACAACTTTCCATTGTACATTTATCTGTTGTTATGAAGATTTCAACACCAGTAGGAGTAAACGTCCCAACAACTGAAAAATGTAGTTGTGACCTTAGAATTAATGATAAGCTGATTTCAGCTGACTTGATACTCCTACCCATTAATGATTATGATGTGATCTTGGGAATGGATTGGTTATCTGAGTACCAAGCCCAGATCGATTGCCATCGAAAGAAGATTACTTTGAGGTTACCTTCGGGAGAGTTGGTTAAAATCTATGGGGATAGAAACAAAATCCCGAGGAATATCATGTCCGCACTTCTCGAATCTGTGAATCAAAAAGAGGAATTCAAAACCCTAATAGAAGCTGAGCCTCTAAAGACCTTGAGGAATTTAGAAGAGTACTTGGTGGTTAGAGACTTCCCTGAAGTGTTTCCCGAAGAATTACTAGGATTACCTCCTAAGCGGGAAGTAGAGTTCAAGATAGAACTATACCCTGGAACAGACCCCATAGCCATGTCACCCTACAGAATGGCCCCTGGCGAACTAATAGAACTACAGACTCAGCTTGATGATCTTAGTGCGAAGGAATTTATCCAGCCGAGCGAATCACCCTGGGGAGCACCAGTATTGTTTGTCAAAAAGAAAGATGGGTCGATGAGACTGTGTATTGACTACAGAAAATTAAATCAAGTCACAGTCAAGAACAAGTACCCCCTACCGAGAATAGATGATTTGTTCGATCAACTGAAGGGAGCAACTTGTTTTTCCAAGATCGACCTAAGGTCCGGTTATCACCAACTTAGAATCAAAGAGTCAGACATACCGAAGACAACATTCAGGACTAGGTATGGACACTTTGAATTCAGAGTCATGCCATTTGGACTCACTAATGCACCAGCAACATTTATGGATCTAATGAATAGGACGTTTAGGCCTCATCTGGACAAATTTGTAGTGGTATTTGTTGATGATATTTTGGTTTATTCGAAGACAAACGAGGAACATCAGGAACACCTTACAGTAGTTTTGGAAACATTGAGGCAAAATCAATTGTATGCCAAATTTGAAAAATGTGAATTTTGGATGAAGTCAGTCAAATTTTTGGGCCATGTAGTGTCATCAGAAGGGATATCCGTAGATCCAACAAAAGTTGAAGCAGTAATGAACTGGGAAAAGCCAAAATCAGTGACAAATTAGAAGCTTTTTGGGACTAGCTGGTTACTATAGAAGATTTATTCTAAATTTTTCGAGACTAGCTGAGCCTATGACAAAGCTAACAAGGAAGGATGCCAAATTTAGTTGGGATGAGAAATGTGAGAATTCCTTTCAAGAGTTGAAGAGACGATTGACCACAGCCCCAATATTGATCACTCCTGCAAGCGGAGTCAGATATGTTATTTACACTGATGCTTCTAAGAATGGTCTTGGTGCTGTCATGATGCAGGAAGGTAAAGTGGTTGCTTATGCTTCTAGGCAATTGAAGACTAATGAACAGAATTACCCGACTCATGATTTAGAATTGGCTGCTATTGTATTCTCCTTGAAGATATGGAGACACTATCTTTATGGAGAGAAATTTGATCTATACTCTGACCATAAGAGTTTGAAGTACATCTATACACAAAAGGAGCTAAATTTGAGGCAAAGGAGATGGATGGAATTGCTGAATGATTATGATTTTCAGCTGCATTATCACCTAGGGAAAGCCAACGTAGTCGCCAATGCTTTAAGTCGAAAATCTTATAAGAACGATGCAGAAAAAGCCTAGATGTACCAATTGATTGAAGATTATAATTTGGGCGTACAATAATGTGAAAATCAGATTTTTTTATATAATATGAGCTGCAAGCCAGACCTACTACATCAAATTAAGGAAGGACAAGCTCATCATAGAAAATTGATAAAATGGGTGGCAGGTGCAAGAGCCAATAATGGAAATGCAAATTTCAAGATCGATTCAGAGGGGTTATTGAGATTCAGAGACCGAATTTGTATACCCAGAATTGAGGAAATTAAAAAGGTCTTATTCGATGAGGCACATCAGACTAAATACACTTTACATCCTGGTGGAGATAAGATGTACCAAAATTTGAAGAAAAACTACTGGTGGAAAGGTATGAAGAGAGATGTGGCCAAATATGTGTCTAAAGGCCTTACATGTCAGCAAGTTAAGGCCGAACATAAAAGACCGTCTGGATTGTTACAACCTTTAAAAATCCCTGAATGGAAATGGGATAACATAGCAATGGATTTCGTCGGAGCTCTTCCTAGAAATCAGAAAGGTGAGGATAAGGTTTGGGTAATTGTGGATCGACTTACTGAAGTGGCACACTTCTTACCTATTAAATCCACAGATCCGATTAGTAAACTGGGCGAGCTGTATGTTAAAGAGATTGTGAAACTACACGGAGTACCCAAATCGATAGTGTCAGATAGAGATTCCTTATTCACATCTCAGTTCTGGCAGAGCTTACAGCGGGAATTGGGAACCAAATTAACCATGAGCACCGCCTATCATCCTCAGACAGATGGTCAATCCGAAAGGGTTATTCAGATCCTAGAAGACATGTTGAGAGCTTGTGTACTAGATTTCAAGGGAAATTGGAGTAAATACTTACACCTAGCAGAGTTTGCTTATAACAATAGTTACCAGGCAAGTATACAAATGGCTCTATATGAAGCCTTATATGGACGACCATGTAGGTCACCACTGTGTTGGGCCGATTGGGAAGATAAGGTACTTACAGGACCAGATATGATAATGGAAATGAACGAAAAAGTGAAGTTGATCCAGGAAAGGCTAGTTACTGCACAGAGTAGGCAGAAGAGCTACGCAGATAAGAGGCGCCGACCTTTAGAGTTCCAAAAAGGTGATAAGGTATTTCTGAAAATAAGCCCTCAAAAAGGCATCATGAGGTTTGGTAAGAAAGAGAAATTATCGCCGCGGTTCATCGGTCCGTTCAAGATTAGTGATCGAATTGGCGAGAATGCTTACAAACTAGACTTGCCAACTAGTTTATCCGTCATCCACAACGTGTTCCATGTGTCGATGTTGCGAAAATATGAACCAGACCCTTCCCACACCATCGATTGGAAAGACGTAAAAGTACAAGCTGATGCCACCTATGAAGAAGGACCTTTAAAAATCCTAGATTGGAAAGTTCATAGTTTGAGGAACAAAGACATTCCATTAGTTAAAGTGTTGTGGAAGCATCATGGAGTTGAAGAAGCCACTTGGGAACCTGAAAGTGAAATGAAGGCCAAATATGCCGACTTATTTCAAAGAACACTCTAGGTAATTAATAGTACTCCATTTTATGTGCGTACTATCAATTCTTTCTTCAAACTCACCAATGGGTTGGTAAACTTAATAGACTGCTAATGGAATATTTTCAACGTTTTAGGTTTCGAGATACAACTGGTCAACAGTAGAAAAAAAAAAATTCAACATCATCAAGTAAGTAAGCTTAAACTTTAATTTCGGGACGAAATTTCTTTTAAGGCGGGAAGAATGTAATCCCCTGAAAATTCTAAAAATATCTACATGCTCATCATTAAACCCTTCTTCCCAATTCAATTCAAAATCTCTCATCTTCGATCCCTTTTTCCAAATATCTTTAAAAAAAAAAAAAAAAAAAAACTCACGTTCTCGCCTTCTTCGCCGCCTCCGACGGCATCGCCCTCGAAAACCTAGCCTCCAGATTCATGAAAGAAGTTCAAATCGCCGAAGCTCGCGCGTTCTACGGGTTCCAAATCGCAATCGAGAACATCCCTTGTTCTTCGGAGCCGCGATCTGTTTCCAACGTTCGCGCGCACATCCCTTGTTCTTCGGAGCTCACGATCTGTTTCCGCACGCACATCCCGGGCTCTCCTTCCTTATCAAGGAAACTAATCGCCATGACTCCTTACGCTCTCACCTACAATCTCGCCTGCAATCTCGCTCTCGCCTGTAATCTAGCTCTCGCCTGCAATCTCGCTCGCAATCTCGCTCTGCAACTTCGCTCCCGCCTTGACTCTCAACCCAATCGCTGAAACCCAATCGTCTCGAAACCAATTGCACAAAAACCCAACTCTCTCTCTCGAAACCAATCGCACAAAAACCCAACTCTCTCTCTCGAAACCCAATCGCACAAAAAAAACCCAACTCTCTCTCTCGAAACCCTCTCGCTTCTCTCTTTTTTCTCCGCTCTCTTGTCTGTCTTTCTTCTCTGTCTTTCTTCTCTCACGAACCAGTAACTGAAGCGCGTGAAGGACGGCAAGAATCCGTAGCAGTACCCACGGTGAGCAACCTCTCCTCTCCTTTTTTTTTCTCTTTTCTCTTTCTCTTCGCACCATAGCTATCCCCTGTTTTCACTGCCATTAACGTAACAACAAGCAACCATTTCTCTTCCTCCTTCTCTCTCTTTCTTGATGAAGTGAGTGTTTACAAGAAATAAGGACGACTTCCCACCGGTGAACATGGCCCAATAGCCGGAAAGAAGATAGTGAAACAGAGCATGGCGATGCTCTGTTTCTCGGCTGCCATGGAAGCAGCAGAAGCAACAACACGGCTGCCTCCTTATTCCTCTCCCCTTTCCTCTCTCTTTTTCTCTTCTCTCTTCTTTCTTCGCTCTCTTTTCTTTCTTTCTTTCTCTCTTTTCCCATCCTTTTCTCTCTGCTCGCTCTGTTCTCCGCGACACATCGCCACCACCACCTCTCTGCAACTCACCACCATCAACGCCATCTCTTTCCACGCCTCCCTTCTTCCTTTTGATTTTTAAACGTCCCACAACAGCACACCTATTATAGATTATATTGTTTATCACACCTTTTCAAAACGCTTCACACATCACCACACCTTATATATATACCACATATTGTATTATACCATGTTATATCATATACATCATTATATCATATCACAAGGCATTATAATATGTTATTTTATATATATATATATATATATACTTGTTTAAACATCCCACCACTATATATATGTATATATTTCTACACTCATAATCGTTCTTATGAGTATTTATATTAACAAACGTAATATACGTGTACAGGTTGAGTACTAGACGCTGCGGTGTGCTGTGTACTGGGATGTGACAATATTATGTGGTATATAATGGCTGGGGTACGCTCGGTATGAGGTGTCCATCACACCGCCGGTATGGGGTGTGACAAAAAGGCCTTATGAATATTATGTGGTATATAATGGCTGGGGTACGCTCAGTATGAGGTGCCCATCACACCGCTGGTATGGGGTGTGACAGAGCTAGTCTACGTCATAAGTGAATTGCTCTAAATTGGCAGTGAATTGGACCGAATCACAATTTTTTTTTTGCAAAAGAAATTAGATATATTATATCAATAAGAGTAAAGATGAGTACAACTTCTTCAAGGGAATAAGGTATCCGCTTGATTAAATACAAAATGTTGCCCTATCGTCCCTACAACTACCCACCATCACTGATGTACTATTAAACCTGATTCTCTCACTTAAGCACATCGACCTTGGGACATTCCTCTGAGCCCGTTCCAACGCGACCACACCACCCTCCAAACAATTCAAGCCACGCTTCGGCCCATCGTGCAATGGCTGCAATCCTTTCTTTCTCCTCTGAGAACAAATCAATACTCACAGACGTTGGGACTTGCCTCGCCGAAGACTAGGAAGTCGTCCTGACCAAATATCGGCTAACCACCCTGAATGATAGTTCCCTGATCATTCGATCACGTATACTCTTGAAATTGTGGGAATTAGCTTCCAGCGGCCCCATTCCTAGCTCAACCAATCGAACCTTGAAACGAGCAGAATCGTCAATGACCTCCATGTTCTCCGGCGAGAAACCGCATGGCCAACCCTCGACCTCGAAGCATTTCACCTCATTCGTCGATCTAACAATTGCCACACAGCATTCTCGGCTATCATCCACAGCCACCTTCTGATCATTTTCACCCGAAAGAATATCGGCATCCTCGCTCACCTCCTCCTTCTGAGACGATCCTGCTTTCCTCATGTTCCGTTCCACCATGTCACTCTCACTCCTCTCACTGGAACACTGTTATGCTTGGGACAGTTCACACACTTTTTCAATGCCTCCATCAACGCCACCCACAGCTTACTACCTCCCTTGTCTGGGACAAATATCATTTGCTGAAAACCCCGTTCAACCTTCGTGATACGTAGATAGCATCCTCTAAAATTGGTGAAGGTCTCTAACATAATGAAAAAGGATCTGCTACGATGTATACGTTTGAAACTCCTGTCTCGCATAGCTTCAGATGCATCCGCAACTGTCGTAGCTAGCCATTGAGCAGAAATCGAATCGACTGTAATGGAAAAAGTGCGAGATTTCGTCGATTCCTTGATGGAAACGTCTCCGGTGATTCCACCACCCCAGACCTTATACTGCT
Organism: Paratinospora sagittata; assembly: GCA_035771175.1. Classification (NCBI taxonomy): domain Eukaryota; kingdom Viridiplantae; phylum Streptophyta; class Magnoliopsida; order Ranunculales; family Menispermaceae; genus Paratinospora; species Paratinospora sagittata. The sequence goes on from CM069598.1 coordinate 19,070,048, forward strand.
TCAACGAAGATCGAAATGACTGGACGACCCCTTCACGCTTCCCCGCATCCAATCTCCGGGGAGGAACTTCACATCGAGCCCTCTTCGCGAAACCTTCGCCCCCCACCAAAAACGATTGGACGACCCGCCCCCCCCCCCCCCCCCCCCCCCCCCCCCCTCATACCACCACGAACGTTGCCGGAGAAGCCATCTCCCTTCATACTGCCACGGTCACGAGTCACGACGACGAGAACCTTCCCTTCGGTTGCCCCAATTCCATTCTCTCCCCATCTTTTGACAGGAGCTTCGGCGAAACCGTCGCCATCGCCCCGATGTGAAACCTTACCATCACCGTCACAGAGCCCTGTCTACGCCATCGCGAAACCCTAACAACGCCATTCCTTAACATTTGCATTTTCATTACGTAATTTGACATTTTAAATCATAGTGAATTAGTTCGAATCATTACTTAGCTAAAAACATTAATGTTTTCAGAACTTTATCGGTACTAAATATATACAAATATTCGATTTACCAATCCAAATCCTGATTTGCTTGACCAAGCCTTGAAAAGATTCGATTATGATTTAGGGTTCTAACAACATTTCTAAAATGTTAGAAACTACTGGACCTAAAAGCTATAGCTAGTAGGTGGAGGCCCAACAATGTATATTAAGACATCATTAACATAAAGAATAAGATTTCTGTGTTGGGCCGTTTTTTTTAAGGACAAGGTTTCTTTTTGCATTGTCAATCAAGTGCAAAACTCTTGTGAAAGAGTTTATGGTTTGCATTTATTTGTTATTTTATACCATTTAAAAAAAAGAAGAGGAAAGAAAACGGGTTGGACAATAAAAATATTTTTTCATGTTGTTAGCTGAGCAAGGTGTACTTATTTCCAGAGTTTTTGGTTTTATTAGAAACACCGGATTTGGTCATCATCAAGAGCAGCCGCGAATATGCAGCAATGTTCTCTACTGTTCACAGTTCACCATTGGGTGTGCAATGTGGACAGGTTTAAGTTTTGCTCTTCCTTAGTTTAACTGTAAGATTGGGGACCAGTATCAAATCCAAATTCAGATTTTTTAGGGGGCTACTCTTCCTTTTTATGTATTTCTTGGAGGTTTATTTCTATAAAAAAAAATTGCAAAGTTTTGTTTCTTTTTCCTGAGATCCACCCGGAAAGAGTAAATTGGCTGTTGAACTCTGTGCGTTGAAATATTTGATTGCTTTCTGTTGGATTTTATGCCCAAGCTCTTCCTGATGTAATCAACTTTCTTTATCTAAGCTTGGGACTTGCAGGGAAAGAAAACTATAAAGTTGCATAAGCAGCGAGTAAAACCAGTTTATTGGTGCAGTATAAATTTCTTTTGTAGAAGACTATCAATGCAATATTACTTGGACCCTGGATGAAAAATCATAGGATAGGAAAGAGAATAAATTTGTCATTACTGGTGGATAGTCTAATGCTGGACTTTAGTGGTTCAATGAGTGCCACTTCAATTCTGTAAACTAAAAATCACATTCTGTATTCCATATTACAAATCATATTTTGATCAACTTATTGAATCCACCTTTCGTGGTTTTAATAGGTTCGTAAATAAGTAGCACATAAAATTGTTTTTGATGATGTAAATGATGTTTCACAAAATGGGTAGGGACAAAATATTACTTTTGATCAGCTTCACAGCTTCTGTAGACAGGGAGCTTTATATGGTTAATTACTCTTATTTTCATCTTTGTCAGTGCCTACCCACTATCAATTGTACTAGTTGGAGTTGGTGATGGACCATGGGATGACATGAAGAAATTTGATGACAAGATTCCTGCACGTGACTTTGATAATTTTCAAGTATTGTACCACTACGTCAACTCATGATTAAGAAAATATAGAAATATCAGAATGCAAATAGATAGGAAGTAGCTTTACTAATACAAGAAATGTTATAGGAAAGAAGATTTGGTACTTCTTCTGATATATTAATTGGGTTCTGGTTTTATGTTTCCATTTGAAGTTTGTTAACTTCACAGAGATCATGTCAAGAAATGTGAACCAGTCCTCAAAAGAAGCAGCATTTGCTCTTGCGGCACTGATGGAGATCCCTATTCAGTACAAAGCATGCATGGAACTTGGGCTTATTGGGTAGGAAACCTTAACTGTTCCGATTGTTTTTGTTCTAGTACTTGAAGCTGCCTAGCTTTATGCTAATTGAAATACATTTTACTGGACATAAGCCGGGTAACAGGGAAAGCAAAAAAGGTAGTTCCACGCCCACCTCCACCTCCTTACCAATACCGACCGTTGCGACAACCTAATGCTCTCTCAGTCCCAGATTCTGATACAAATGATCGCAGCCAAGTAATGATGATTACTTTTTGTTTTTCATTGATTTTCAATCATAGGTCATGCTCCATGATTTCTTGCTGTGTTTGTAGGCCTGTCCAATTTGCCTTACTAATGCAAGAGATTTGGCCTTTGGGTGTGGGCACACGGTAAGCTATACCAGGGAAAGTTCTTGGAAAAATTATTTTTTTCTGGCATTCAAATATTCTTGCAATGACTTCAAGTTGCAATTTCTTGCTGCAGACCTGTCAAGAATGTGGCCAGTATCTGTCAATTTGTCCAATATGCCGCATGACAATCACCAGCCGTCTTAGGCTATTTACTGGCTGAGCTAAACTGCTCAAGTAAGTTGATTATTTTTAGCAACACGGTGTAACTGACCTTCCGTAGCTATCTGAATCATTATCCTTCTCTAGATTGATCATACATTTGTACACAGATCTGTTGCAAATAGCATAGTTCCAAAGATAAAAAACTTGTAAAACATAAGATATAAACATACATCACTATCATCAATCAATTCCAAGATAAAAACTTGTATGATTTCACAAAAATATTAATATTAAATACTTGAATCTTAAAAGAAACACTTACAGGAAGCCATTGCTCAATAATCTGAAACTTTGGATGTTGGTAATTCTTCGCTCTACTTAACACTTGAGACTTGCAGGATTTATCTTAATAGTTCTAAGTATCCTTTTATTGGTTGGAGAGGGATAATTTACTAACAAATACAACTCTTTTTTCCCATTAAAAGTGGAGTCCATTCTCGTAACTTAATAACTGTGGAAATTTAAAAAGGGGTCATGTGGATATTCTTACATGACTCACTCACTCACTTGCACTTTTTGTGATTTAATCAGTAGTGAAATCTCTCTGCTGTCTATTGGCTTGAAATATTTATAGATGCATGGGGTTCTGATGCAATTGATTTCATGAGTCTTTGAAGTTGACTGTCTACATCACACTCCATCGCACCGCTTTTGAACATATGGCACATTTATATGAATGTGTTTTAATGCTGATGTAGTCTAGTTTTTCCTACACGATTTACTCCATGTATGTCCCTTGGAGGTAATCCTTTGAAACTTGCATTTTGGGAACACGTCATTGCTGAAATTTCAAAGAGGCTTTTTAATTATTGAAACTAAGATTAGACATTTAGTTTACCAAACAAGTAGATTTGAGATCATTACAAATAGAATTGACAAAAAAGTGGTGAATGCAATAAGAAGTGTATTTAATTATTGAATGCTTACCAATAATGGAGCAACCTTGGTTGTTAGTTGTCCATTGTCTTTTTGTGGGCTTATGGTCCTTGTTGTGAAGGCTTTGCCTTCTTATTTGGGGCTTTGCCTGCTTTCCATGTAGGCTTATGCACCTACCTTGTCTCTATGACCCCTATGTGGTTGCCAGTACTTTATGCCTGCATATTCTTCAGAATGATTTATGATGTTGTTAGCCTGATGTATTCCAAAAATGGAGAACTAATGTAAACCTTGTGGCATGAAAATTAAGTTTGAGTGCTTGATTATGTTTTGATTCAGCAACATGATTCCAAGTTAACGCAAAATTTGCAAAAGATTTTTTTTATTTGAATCTTTGAATAGTTGTCATACCAAAATAACTGCTTCTTGTGTGGAAAACTCAGATTCATATGAAGGATTTAAAGTGCATGAATTTTATTTATTCTTGTTTAGTTGATATAGTAAATTATACTTACGATGATCATGAGAATTCTACTTACTGGGCTTTACTAAACTCATTCCTTTTCCTTTGTGTTTGTAATCTTAGGACAAGATTATGAGACGCAAAGAGAGTGCCAAGTATCATATAGGTGAAAAACTGGCTGAGCTTGAATGTGGTTTGGTTCTTGTAAAATTTACACGCGGTTTGTATATGAATAACAGGTGTACAGTTTCATTATGTAAACATATAGCACCTTTCTCTATGATTTCTACATGTTGATCTCTAGAAATAAATTAAGTGAAATTTCCTTTGTTATTTAAAGCCTTACCTGTAAATTCATGATGGGTTGAATTAGTTTATGAGATATGTTACGGGCTGTACTTGCTAGATTTGATAGATGAAATTCTTAATGAAATTGAAAATCACAAGATCACAACCCAAAACTCATCATGTCGAATTATTAAGAACAAGAGTTAGGAAGAATAAATGAATCTATGAAAACAAATGTAAAGGGTTTAGCATTTTTCACCACTAAATCACTGAATTGCTCAATGGGTTCTCTGTCTAAGATGAAAAAGAGGAGAAGAGCAAAATTGAGATTTAATTGATTTAACTTGGGGACCATAACCCTATAAGGTTCCTTATATACTAGGTTAATTAGAATCTCATTAATCCTAATTAATTAATATTAGGTTTTTACATATTATAAAGCTCATACACAATACATATATAAGAGCTCAAATTAGTAGATTACTTATTTGACCCATTAGGTTTTTACATATTATAAAGCTCATACACAATACATATATAATAGCTCAAATTAGTAGATTACTTATTTGACCCTTTTAATGTAGTAGTTATTAATATAATTGTTAATGTATATGTGAGCCCACATTACTAGGATAATAATTAAATGGGCCGACTATTTTCATCCACTTAGAAATTTAAAATAACTCATATCCTATCGCTCCACCCTCTCATATTCCCATTCTACCATTCACATTTTTCAAACCCCAATATCATTTTTCATTTCCCTCTCTCATTTTTTCTCTTCACATCTCCATTGATTCACGATTTCTTCTAGTTTTAGGGCATTCATCCGGTTAAAACACTGCTAAGAACGATTACGAGCAACTTTGTCACGAAATCTTGCAAAAAATCGTGTTATTTAGGGTTTTTGAGGCCTTGAAGTAAAAGTGATTCAAGAACTCGAATCAACCAAATCGGTATGTAAATCTTTGATTTCTTCAAGTTTAAGTTGATTTTAATGCTACATTATTGTCTTTAATTGTTTTTGTGTAAAAAAAATGGTTGAAAATGGTGAAATGGATGTTGTGGAAATGGGTTCCAGAAGCCTATTTTCGCACTGTTCGACCTATCAGGGTCGGACGATTGCTGCTCTGTCTGCTCCAAAGAGCGGACACAACATTTGTTTGGTTTTTTTTAACATTTTTGGTTTTGTTTAAGCTAAATATCAATTGTTTGTCCTAATTGTATAGTTTTTTGTATGTTTTTGACTATTTTGATAGATATGCCGCCAAGAACAAGGAGAGGTCGTTCGGAAGAGGAAGAACAAAGCTCGCAAAAAAGAAGGCCGACGGCCTCGGATAGACGAAGACGACGCGAGTCACCACCACCCCCTGTTATACATGAAGAAGAAGAGCAACAATCTGAAGAAGAACCTACGCAGGTTGGGGTGGAGGGAGAAGGAGACGGTCTATTGAAGGGTTGTAATCCCCCTGAAAAAAAAAAAAAAAAAAAAAACGCCTAAAATCTCTCACCTTCTTCGCCACCTCCGACGGCATCGCATTGCTATCTTGCAATCTCACTCTCCCTGCAAAATCACCTCTCTTTCAAAACCAAATCGCGCCAATCTCGCTGCAATCTCGCACTGCGATCCTGCAAAATCGGCTCTCTCGTTCAAAACCCAATCGCGCCTCTTTCGCTGATCGCCTCTACAGCTACAATATTGCTGCAATCTCGCCCTCTACAGCTACAATTTCGCTGAAATCTCGCTCTGCAACTCAATCGCTGAGACCTAATCGTCTCGAAACCAATCGCACAAAACCCAACCCTCTCTTTCAAAACCCAAATCGCGCCTCGCCTGAACCTCAAAACTCAATCGCATAAACCCCTCTCTTTCTCGAAACCCTCTCGCTTCTCTCTTCTTTCTCCGCTCTCTTCTCTGTCTCTCTTCTCTCACGAATCGATGACTGAAGCACGCGAGCAAGAATCCGCAGCAGTAACCACGGTGAGCAACCTCTCCTCTTCTTTTCTTTTTCTCTTTTCTCTTTCTCTTCGCACCATAGCGATCCCCTGTTTTCACTGCCATTAACGTAGCCGATAGCCGGAAAGAAGAGAGTGAAATAAAGCATGGCAATGCTCTGTTTCTCGGCTGCCACGAAAACAGCAGAAGCAGCAACACGACTGCCTTTTCTCCCTACTCTGGTCCGTCGTCCGAAACCCAAACCCCTCCCACTCTGCTTCATCTGAACTTCCACTCCGGCGGTTCCGCCTCCACTTCCACAGCCACCGACTCCACCACCACCTCTCTTCTCTGCAACTTAACATCACCACCATTCACCATCCTTTTTCTGCTCTCTTATTCTTCTTCTTCTTCTTCTCCTTTTCCTCATCCCCTTTTCTTTCCCTTTTCTCTCTCTCTCCCCTGTTTTCTCCCTTCCGCCATTTAAAGCGGTTTCTCTGCAACTCAAGTGTTTTTTTTTCTTTTAAGCGGAGCAACCAAGATGTCATATAATATATTCATATATATCATACATACAATACCACATATAATATATTAGATTATGGTATATCATATCTTACGTTTTTACTATCTTGATCATCATATTATATCATGTGGAAGTTTATTAGCTAAGTTATATTATATGTATAATGTGACCACCACCATACAACATAGACATGTATGCACATTATATTAATATAATATAATACAAAACTAGTGATTAACGTGTGATTTATGCGTGAATAGGTTGATAACGCCCAACGTCGAGGAATCTCAACACTTTTGGAATTTAGCGATTCAGGTGGGGATGATTCTAGGCCTTCATAATATTTTATTTTGATATATAGATAGGAATGTTAAATTAATTAGGTCTATAATATCATTAGATTGCTTATGCATGCCTATTGTACATGATTTTATTTATACCATGCTGTGATTGATAGCCATGATAATATGTGTGTCAACATGACTTCTTGTTTTGATTAGATGATAATTGGATGCATGCAATTCATGTGATATTTGAGACTCATTTATAAATTATAATGCCTGATAATGAAACGTATGACTTGGAATATTGGTATAGTAAGGTGCATGTGTTAACATTATTATCTTGGACATTGTGACATGATACTATGTGTCATGGAATTTAAATATGGTTTGTGAATACAATTAATAGCATACTTAGGTTGTATTTATGGTGTGACATAACTAAAGAACACAATTAAGATAAGAATCACATATATGGGGCAGTTATTCTAAGGAATATCGCCATTGATTATTATGGGGCAGTTATTCTAAGGAATATCACCAATGTTTATTATGGGGCAGTTATTCACGATGAATATCGCCAACGAAGTTTTAATTTTTGGGTAGTGTCACCCTGTGTTTGATTTCCTAAAGGTATGTGATTTAGAACGTGGTAAAATTCTTGACTCAAACAATCTAATGTTGCAACGATTAATGTGTGAAACTTGTTTGTAACGTTCTTGTGTATGTATCATAATAAAATGTTGTGAATTATTTAGATGACCCACTGGGCTTTCAAGCTTACCCCTATTTTTCACATGCAGGTACTTACAAAATAAAGTAGCAAGTTGTGACGTGGTTCAGTGATAGGGGTAGGATGAGAATCTGGACAATATTTTAATTAGTGAATGAGTTAATTACTTGTTTAATTTCGTGAACTTTTATTTAGTAAGGGTTGTATTGACATTATAAATTTTGATAAAATCTTTTTATGATTATTGAAGGGATCATGATTTACTTTAAATATATGTGGCTTGGACTTGAATTCTATTTGACGAATGTATTTAAGATATTGTGTCCATGATGGATGGACAAGGGCAAGTACCCTCATAATTCACTATAGAAATTGGTATAGTGGAATGATGTGGTCCTTGGTATGAAGATAAAAGGGTATTCGTTTATCTTGACCAGTAAGTTGGTTATAAGAATATAAACTCATAGTTTTGCAAATTTTACTACCTATATAATGATTATGGGTTAAGATAGAGGGATACGATTAACATCTCGATTTTCAGTGATTTTCACAATAAAATTAAAATATTCATTATTTTACAAAAAAATTAAGTTTTTAAAATTGGGGTGTTACAAGGGTCCTTGCCCTTGGGGACCTACTGATCCTTCAATTCTCACACATTTCAAGGGACACGTAGCATACTACATGTGGCAAAAATCAGGTATATCACTTTCGTAATTTAATTTAAATTCAATTGAGGTTATGATTAAATTTAAATATTGGTAGATTCTTAAAATTTTTTGTTTATTCACATAGAAACGAAATATACAAAAGTGTCGAAACCACGGGGCAAAGTTAGCTTCTTGGGACCTTAGTGAACATCTCGAGAGAGAGAGAGAGAGAGAGAAAGAGAGAAAGAGAGAGAGAGAGAGAGTAATGGAGATAATTACAAACACCGATCTTCATCATTTGGTGTCTTGTAGTTATAGTTGTGCCAACAAGCCGTTGATAGCTATTTTTGTGGAAAGGTGGCAACCAGAGACTAATTCATTTCACCTACCATTCGGTGAAATGACCATTACACTGGACGATGTAATGGTCTTACTTAGGGTTCCAATAGTGGGCAGGACAGTGAATGGAGATGCACTGAGCAATGCAGAAACAGTGATCATACTTCAAGAAGCCTTGGGGGTTTTGGCTCAAGAGGCATTTGATGAGGTGAATAAGAAGAGAGGTCAATCAGTTCGATGGGATTGGTTGCTCAAAAAAATTTGGATCGAAGCTTCAAGGAAACCAACAATATCCTTTGGCCGAGCATACTGCGAGAGCATATCTTTTGTTCATCCTAGGTTGCACTCTTTTCACCGATAAGAGTGGTACAAGAGTGAACATAATTTATTTGCCACTGTTGATGAATCTGGATGAGGTTGTCAATTTCACATGGGGATCTGTTTATCTGGCGCATCATTAGTTGGGATGTGCCACGAGATATCACGTGCAATAGATTGCGGGCTACATGACATTACTTGAGGTATAAATTAAACTTGAAATAAATATGTTTGTGTTATAATAATTGTTTTTCTTATGTTTGGTACGTATGGATATACGAGCATTTTCCATTCGTGAGACCACATGTAAATCGTGGATATAATAACAACCTCTCGCGTGCCATGAAGTGGAAACCTCGCAAAGAACAAGGTCTAGCAGAAGATTACGTTGAAGTTCTACCCAAGATAATTGATGATCTTCAGCCAAATCAGGTAAATGCTACTCTTTTAAATTAAATTTGTTATATACATCATATCAACTTATATCTTAGGTCTTTATTATTTTGTTCTGGTTGCATGGGACCCTTACACAGACTGTAGGGCCGAAAGCCTTCTACATGAAGTGACATTTTATACCTCGTGCGTAAAGTTCTTTGATGTGGTCAAGCCCTACCATCCTAACCGAGTTCTTCGTCAATTTGGACATGTACAGAAGATCCCACGTCCTGTTTGAGCTGAGAGGAGTGCTAGGGGACGTGATTATAACATCCATCACATGTTCATTGATCAATATTAGGAGAGCTGGGACTACCATTTATTACAAGTGGCTGCACGAGGGGAACAAGTTTCTAATGCATGGGACGTTGTACCAGAATATCTTGAGTGGTTCGAATAGATTTCACATCCAAAGGTGCAGAACCCTGAATATCGACTATCCACTCAAGCTCCAACTTCAACAGAGAATTTAGAAATTTTGGTAATAAATCAAAACCTACAAAACATTATTAATATATATGATTTTATTAAATTTGGCAGTAATTGATCTTTTGATTTTAGAAGGAGCGCAACAACCGAGGTCTGGCGATGTTGAGGTCCTTGAGAGCAACTCAAGGACCTGAGACATCGATTGATGCTGTGTTTCGGAGGATTAACGATGTCATTGAAGTTTTAGCCTGCACAAGCATCAACGAAGAAGAGGAACATGCCGAGGAAGAACGAGCCCAAATTCCAGTTCTCCACTTTGAAGATGTGTCACACACTCCAATTACGCACTTTGAACGTGGTGAGAGCCCGCATAGAGTTAAAAAAGATGCACCTGCCGAAGCGCCTACCTTTCGACTACGAATTCGAAGAAGATGAGATTAGACTTTTTCTTTTTTTCTTTTTTTGGTTTTGGCTAGGAAAACTTTTGATCTTTTGTGCAATGAATTTTGAACTTCAACAAATAATTTCATTAATGCCAATGAACAAAATGTACATGTATTACATTTGTTGTAAGTTAAAAAGAAAAAAATAAACTTCAATCTTTATCAATTGTTTCTATGGTTGCTACATTGTGAATTGTACCAGTAAAATGCAAAATCCTATCTAGATATAGGGTGTCTCAACCCTTAGCGCACTATAAATGCTACTTCGCCCAATTTGCAGCAACAGGTGGCTCTAGACTTGTTGGGGCCAAAATAACCTGTTAATGAACAATTGTCAATTTTAATCACCTAGACAAGGTAAATCATAGATTTCTGTACATTAACAAGTATAAAACAATACATAATATTTTTATACCTGCACAAAGTGGCACTCACTCACGAACCCCATAGCAAATAGTAGTCTCTGCGTTATCGGAACAGGTTCACTCCTTAGTGGAAAAAATTAAACATTGTCGGGGTGAGATAAGTACAAATGTCAGATTGTACTTGCTTGCAATCAAGTGACCCATCTCAGAGGAATTGTCATCCAAGCACGTGATGGTGCTGGGGTCTCATGACAATCAAGTGCCTTCATGATTTCATCAACTCTACCACAATACTGAAAAACGACCTTGTAGTGATCCTTGAAACTCATGAGTTCCTCTAAGAGCTCTTGCCTAACCCTTTTCCATTCACCTTCCTCATAACCCAAAAAAAAGGGCAACTGCTCGATAATCACAATGTCCAACGGCCTCCACATCTTTCATCTGCTGAATGTAAGCTTTCAAAGCAGCTGGAAATTGATTTATATACTTATGTGAGCCATGGTTCTTTGTCCTGTGAACCTTAGGTGCTCGCTTACCCTTAGTCACAGTGTTTTTAGGGGAACAACTATCTTGTTGGGATAAGACATGCTCAAAAAATGATGGATCTCTCTTGGTGGACTTATCAACTTTCAAACTCGGCCTTCCCCAAGTATTTCTTTTTATGGCGGGCTCAGTGACCACTGTATATGATGGCTTCGATATCTCTCTCAATCTCTTAAGCATTCTCCTTCTCCCATATGTGTCACATTTCTCGAACTCCCTACAAAAGCCCTAGATCTCCTCGTGGCATCGTAATTGGTCTTGGGACTCTTGAACAGGGAGAAGCATATCTAATTTCTTCCAATGTGCATCCACCAAAGTAGTAGGGATGGGCTGACTTTCTTTGTGATATTTAAAGATCTCATGTGCACAAGGTAACCCATGAGTTTTTTCAACACGCAGCGACAACTATAAGTTTCAAAATTTGTCTCCTTCAAACGTTCACATTCTTTCTGAATCTTTTCGATTGCATGAATCGAGACATCCCCTCTCAAGTGCCCATATATAGGTCCTCTATGGACGTGTTTTGTGGTAAATAAGCTTTTCTCAAAATATGATGATATCTCGGTATGTTGCAAAGTTAACGTAGAATGTATTGTGATCCAGTTACTCTCAAACATTCCCTGTGAAGAACCCAAGTGTTTCTTCAACTTTGCATGTGCACTTTCAGCCCGATTAGTTATGACATTGCCGAAATGCATGATCTCATTTGTCCAAGCCGACAAATCTTTTCTTGTGGTTCAACAACCACTCATTGTATAGATAGAGAATGAGCGTAGGGTAAGCTTTATAAGATTTTGAAAGCACTTTCCCATGCTCTTCATACTATTTTTCTGTCTCTGAATCCATCAAACCATGCCAAATGCCCATGAATTTCATATGGTCACTGCTATCCTTGAACAATGGTTTCAATTTCGCCAACACATTCTTGTTAATGTGCCAACTGCAAAACAAATTTCTAACATTTGGAAAAACAATATTCACTACATTCATCAGGGCCAATTCTCTATCAGTAAGAAAAACCTCTAGTTGTGGCCACCCTTCTACCAGATCCTTCAGCTTCTCAAGTGCCCATATGTAGCTCTCTTGTTGCTTGTTCTCCATGAATACATGCGCCACCGAAAATGTGAGATGAGTTGATGTAACGCCAACTATCTCAAGTAACGGATATTGATAGATATTCTTCTTATACGTGCAATCCATTATCAAAACTTTAGGAAAGCAACGTAACAAGTTGACCGATACTGGGTGTGCATAAAAAATGCTTGTACATGATGGGTGTTTTCGTCGGACTTGTGCCACTCGAGGTATTGTTCTTCAGCTAACTTTGTCATCAAATATTGCATCTGAGACTTCCCACCGTGTCCTAACAATTTATACTTGCTACGTGCATTGTATATGGTCTTCAATGTAGATGCATTGCATGGATCCCTTCGCTTCAGAGCATTTAGTATATCTCTGGGCCTTACTTGACTTCTGCTCATATCCACTAGCATTTCCATCTTATCCTTTGTCAGTCGGCTAGCATAAGATCCCTTCCATCCGATTAACAGGTGGATGATTATGAGTGCCGCAATCCACTTTTACCATCTAATCGTCATCAGTGGCCAATTTTTGCCCTCGTAATAAGAGTGGACAATTACACGTCTTCGATGAGGTTTTATTGACTTTTTTTTTCTTTGTGTCTTTCGGGTTATACACACCGTGCCTCTCACATGCAAACTTGATTCTCAGTCGCCTACCTTTTGTCCCCCTGCATTCGAGCTATTGATAACAATAACAAAACCATTTGCATGGCCTACTTCCCTTGTTCATGCAATAAGTTCGACCTTACTCTTAAACACAATATCGGTTGTGAACTCATTAGTGTTGTCCTGAACTAACACCAACTCATTGCCAACAAATTTGAATTCATCAAATCCCTCGTCATCCTGATGAATTACAACTCAATATTAGTATTACATACAAAAAAAAACCTTATAAAAACACCAAAAATGCTCTATCTGACGAGAATCAGTCGAACAGAAAGCGTCTGTCCGACCTGTCAGAGTCGGACAAGAAATGTATTGTCCAATTCAGACAGGTCGGACATAACATTTGCAATGTTTTATTTTGTTACGTCCGGCCTATAATGAATAGACATTTCCTTTTGTGTCCGATCTATAATGGTAAGACACTCCACTTTTTGTTCGTCCACGATAAGTCAGATAGAACGATTTTGCGGATGATTTTCTGGGTTTCAAAACCCGATTTCTCCCCCTTTCCAACTCGATTTTAGGTTTGTTTAAAAATAGTGTAGATACCAAATGCACGTACCTTAGGGGGGTGAAGAACGGCTTAAATCTCTTTCCATTATAGGTTGAATGGCTTGCTTGATGATGCACACTTCCAACACTTTGAACACTTCCCGAATGACTTGCAAACACTTCAAATCGAAAGAAACCAAGTGCGAACAGTTAAAGACGTGCTTGTGATTCGAAAAATAGGTTAAAATCACAAGATGGAAGATTGTGATTTGTTGGAGGATTGAATAGTTTTAGGGTTTGGATAGCAATTGAATGGTTGATGGGTGGGTGAAGAGAGAGGTTTAAGGGGTTTAATAGGTGTCCTTTTTAGTAATTTTACATGAGAATTTTTTAGTCTTTTTACTTTTTAGATGAGGTGGGTGAAGAAATAGGAAAGGGTGGGTGAAAATAGCCGGATCCTAATTAAATTAAAATCCCAACAATCTCCCCACTTGGGCCACATGCTATTCGAAAACAATTATATTATGTAATTTTAAGTGCGCACTGAAAAATTATCTTTTCTTAAAATATCTCTTTAGTTACAATCTAGTTCATCTACTATATTAGCATGAGATCAAAGTGGCTTTCATTACACATATTTGTAATTAGACCCAGCAATGGTCACCATACCAACATATTCAATGGCATAAATCAAGTATGGATGTGTAACATAGAAATAACATGCAGTGTGATCTTAAACATGCTTATTTCCAACTAGTCCTACTTTATTCTTTATGAGATCAATCTAGTCTTTCAAACTCAATGCTAAACCACAAATAGAAATAACAATTTCAGAGTGAAAATAAATCATCTATTTTATTCTGCAGAAAATAAATACAAAAGTGTTTGTAACAAAAGAACATCTAAACCAGTCATTGACTTTGTGAAACTCGAGGGAATTTGTTTTGTCTTGGGACCTTCGTTTGGGTAGGAATATTCCTCCTAGGGCGGAGAATGATCTGTTGACCTTACTCGGACTATTGGAAGGATGTCATCTCTTTGATGACCGCGATTGAATCTCATGGCCATGGGACTCTTCTGGCCTATTTACTACCAAATCTTTTTTCTCCTCCATTGTTGATGAGCCTCATGTTCCTCATTTTCCTAATCATAGTCTAATTTGGAAAGCTCAAGTGCCATCAAAGGTTAAATTTTTGAGGTGGGTAGCTTCTCATGGGAAGATGAATACGGGAGATAAGTTGCAGAAAAGGCGCCCACATATGTGTTTATCTTCGTATTGGTGTTACCTTTGTAAACGGGAGTCAGAGTCGGTGCAACATATATGTTGGCATTGCCCTTTTGCCAAGGAGGTTTGGTGTCGATGACAGACCCATTTCCTAGTCATGAGAGAAGCAGAAGCTATTAAGGCCAGTATAAATATCTTTCCATTTATGATCAATGTTCAGTCTTCATGGAGGGATCATTGGAAGGTGGTATGTCTGGCAGTTTTATGGTCTTTATGGAAGGAAAGGAACAAACGAGTGTTTCATGATGAGTTTCGTTTGGTGGATAACGTGTGAGAGTCTTCTCATTTTTTTAGCTTCGTTTTGGGTAGCTAATAGTAACCCATCTAGAGGTTATGGGTTGGGCGCCTGGCTTCGGAGGTGGGGTAATTGTGTATCCGTCTAGTAATGTGATCATTGTTGATCGTCGTGCACAATTTTTCATTTCTTATACCAATACATATATAAAATACTTTTTAGTTTCTTTAAAAAAAAAGAATATTTAAAATACAAACTCTCACTAAACCAACACATCATCAAAAGAAACAACACCTATATGAGCAGTGTGCTCATGAAACACCTTAGGCGTTAAACTTTTAGTGAGTGAATCCACAATCATGGAGTTTGTACCAATATGTTTTATAGACACCTGTCAGGATGAGAAAGAGGAAGAAAATATCTTTCCAATGTATTTTTGAATCACTTAAATCAAAATTGGGAAGTGAAAGTTATGACCTTTTGAAGGAGTTACCGATTAATATATATTTTGACCGAGAAATGAGGTGATTGCTAAATGGAAGACGGGCAAAATGGTAAAGTGCAACTCGTAATTTGACTGACAATTGACGAATTGAAAATGTGAGAACCCAAACGCTAATTTTAGAAACGACAAGACCTTTGCGCTAGATATTAATACCTCCGTGACCAAATCTTTATAAATCCCTTTATATATATATGACCTTTTTTTTTTTTTTGAAAAATTATATATGACATGTTGCTTGATTCAAAACTTAAAATTATAATCTGTACTGTATCTAAAAGACTATTTACTAGGTTTCTAGCATTTTTTTTTTTTTTTTTTTGAAATACTAGGTTCACATATTAACATATACAAATTAACATCATACAAGGACAATACGTTTTTTTAGCTTATCACAAAATATCCAATAGAAAAAAAGTAGATGGGACCCAATGGCTGGACCATATGATATGCACCATGTCTCTTCATTGATCATGCAGTAGGCAACAGCTTTTGATGGATTTTCCTTGGGCTTAACGAATTAGCTGTGCTTTATTAGGGTCACCCTTAAAAGATTCCTGCTGATTTACATTCTTTTTAAACATGTTACCCAAAGCTTCAAAAAGGGTCTCTCGTCACAACGGTAAATGACGGTTGTTGAGGGTTTCTTTTGCAACAATTTAGCTGCTTTAAGGGTTTGGATGAAGTGCTTAATCAAGTTCCTACTACTTCAATTAATTAATTTTCTTTACATTAGTTTCATTCCCCGAGGTCGTCTCTATCTTTTAGTAGGCCCCTTAGTTTGTGATTTTGATACAACTTAATTTTTCTGAAAAAAAAATCTAAAAATAAGCTCTTTAATGAAGTCTAGATCCTCTAGATATATGGAAAGTTGAGTCATTTAAAAAACCATAATTAGAGTTTAGTTGGTCACAAAAAGATTTCTGCAGTGATGATGACTAACAATGTTTTTTTTTTTCTTGATAATTCTAGTGTGGGTGGTGTCCTTTAGGCTGTTTATACGTACCACAGAAACAAGTACTACTAAAAAAATATGGTCGTATTTTACTCAATGATATGTGAGCATCTTACGTGTAACCATAACACAAGGGTTTCACCTTGAGATAAAGGCCCTCACACCTCACCTATGCGGTGAACATGAAAGTCTACCATGAAACTTGAATCTGAGACATCATGAGAAGAAACTTGTCTTCCTACCAACTTGCTAACTCTATTGGTGGTGATTAACAATGTCCGATGAACTCCACGACATTCAATTTCATTGCAATGTCACAAAACTTATTTCACTACCTAAGGCCCACTCTATTAATGCCAAGGGAATTAATTATCTTATAACAGTATATATAATGTTTATAATTATTTGTGTACTTTGTCTCCCTTTCTTCAATACAGTGGCAAGGGTTAAGTTGCGTACATTGTCCTCTGTCACATAATTTTTAGAGATTTGGATTCTTGAAACTAGTGAGTGGTCTCATAGTTTCAGAAATT
Organism: Paratinospora sagittata; assembly: GCA_035771175.1. NCBI lineage: Eukaryota > Viridiplantae > Streptophyta > Magnoliopsida > Ranunculales > Menispermaceae > Paratinospora > Paratinospora sagittata. The sequence continues at coordinate 19,087,081 of CM069598.1, forward strand.
AGTGTTTGGATCCTGAAGAACATTTTTAACAAAAAAAAGACAAGTTTATCTTGTTACATGCATTTAATGTTTAACAGCCATTGGAGCTGTCTCCAGTGATCGAAAAGTTATTTAAAGCTCATGGTTTTGTAAATATTTTCTTCATCTTTCCAACTTGTTTCGAATCATTCAAAAAGGAGTTAAAATAAAAAAATTATGATCATTTGAAGTAGATCGGTCAAAATGTTGACAGATCGATCAATTGCTTAAGTAAATGATTCTTTAACTTCAAATAACCATAACTTTTTCATCTTAACTCTGATTTGAATTATTCAAAAGGCATTGGAAAGAAGAAGAAAAAAATCTACAAAACTATGTATTTTAAGTGACTTTGCGATTACCAGTGACCAGTTCGATGGCTGTTAAATATATGTCGTATATTTAACAGCCACTAAACCGATCATTGGTGACTGGTTCGATGGCCGTTAAATATACGGTTGACCGATCGGTTATACGATTGATTGTCGAAAAGTCACTTAAAGCACATTATTTTATAGATATTTTTTCTCTTTTTTCAACGCCTTTTGAATCACTCAAATCAAAGTTAAGATGACAAATTTATGGTTATTTGATGTTAAAAAATAATTTACTTAATCAATTGACTGATCGGTCAACATTTTGACCGATTTACTTCAAATGACCATAACGTTTTCGTTTTAACTCCTATTTGAATGATTCAAAATGCGTTGGAAAGAGGATGAGAAAATCTACAAAACCATGTGTCACGACCCACTATCTGTGACGTCATGACTAACACGGAACCCTGAGTATATCCTCCTTCGATATACATGGCGTCCCGATAAGTCTTCTAACCACATACCACAATCCCAAAAACAACATGAAACACATGGACATAAATAAGATCATCAATATAATACATACCCAAAATTACAACCAGAAAATTCTCCAAAGTCCATAATGTTCAAAAGTACAAAATTATATTTAACCATAAAGTACAAACTCATCTAAATGTTAAGTATAAGTATTAGGTGTTACATAGTACAATTTATCAAAATAAATGCGGAAAAGTACTAAAACACCTATGTCACAAAATACAGGGAAACACTCCGCAACTAAGCTTTCCCTTTTCCTTTCCTATCCGATCTTAAAAAGATAGGGATGAGGGGTGAGCTACAACAAGCTCAGTGAATGTTCTATACAAATGGCAACATATATATGCATTTAGATAAAACATTGGAAGATCATTAAAACTGTTTAAATAACATGGTGATACCGAAGATTACATACATGTCAATATAATGCATCATGTCATAACCAAGACGATGCATATCATTTTATAAACATGTACATGAAATCCTAAACACCTCTTGAGTTAGTGTCAATCCAAAGGCTCGAGTGCGTGACACCCATTGCTCGATCGACCTTTTACTCGTAATCTAATAGGATTTTTGGGGTCGTGTAACTAATAGGATCACCCCACCGAGACAAGTAATATGTATAGGCGATCCTATTTACACAATTTATAAAACCATTTGCAAGGTCCACAACTAGGGATCACCATCCAACCTCAATGGAATTCCCTAAAAGAGAATCCCATGCTAGGAGATCCAACCCACATTGCTTTCCTAACTAACTATGCTCAAATACATTTCATGAACCATTAAATCATGCATACTATATTAGATAAGCATTGAAAGACTCATTTATACTACAATGGCACATATAAAAATCACAAGTAAAGAAACACTCACAACTTGATTGGTTAGACTTAGCCAATCCAATTCCAACCACAAAAAAACACTAGAATGCCACAATCACCCCAATGCACCTCAATTTTCAATTGGCTTATTTGGGTTACTTAGATCAACCACAAATCCCTGCAAATGACATGGTTTACACAATACTGAAAATCAGTCTAAAAATGCGCCAAACTACCATGTTTAAACCCAATTCCATAGCCAACTAAAATTCTAAAATGGTTATACACATGAGTCAATTCCATATTGCTCAATTCAACCATTTAATACCAAACTTACCCACATTTAACTCAATTGAATGCAATAGGTTGATCTCCATGATCCAACCACTATACTACATGGCATTCAATTATAAATAGGGTTAATTAGACTAATATTATGTCAATTTCATCAATTGACATCAACTAGGCCAAAATTACACTACACCTAGGGTTTCCAGTAAGTAAGATCAGTAAATTGAACTATAAAACATTCACATTTACTTATCTAATATTACATGCAACTTGAATGGAAAACCCTAAGTCCATAACCTAAGTTTAGGTCAAATATATGACTAAACGTTAATTACACTTCTAATTCAATGCATTGCTCGGATGTAACAAAATGTCAAACGAAATATCCAATAACTAATTTAACCGCTCAGATTCAAGAACATCAAGAGACAAACCCTCTGTCCAAAATTGAGCTAAATCCAACGGCAGATCAAAGTGATATGGCTCTTTGATTGAGACAACTCTAATTGAACTGTTTCTCCTCTCCTGCTGCAAATACTTTAACTCAAACGATTATATCTCCCAAAATACTCACCAGTCAACATCTTAACCGTTCATAATGCAACACATTCAGTTGTGAACTATTTTCAAAAATATCACATCTATCCAACGGTAGATTTAGGAGTTCCAACAGTTTGATCTAAACTGTGCGAGAAATCTAGATTTTTCGACCAGCTGTGTTTGAGAGGTTAAATCTCTCAGAAGAAAACTCCAATCAAGATCTCCACCGACCAGAATGAAGAACCATAAGAGACGAACTGGCTGACAGCTTGATCCGACCACGGATCTAAGAGATCAACCATCTGATCAAAATGTTGTTAAGACTTCCCTTCAAGCAACTTCCTCTCTCTTTCTCTTCTCTTCTTTTCTCTCAACCTTACTCTCTCAAAAACGTCCCCCAAGGAAGAAAATGAGAGATTGAGACACATGTTACACCCACATGCACCTATTTTGTCAAGTGTTGATCATGCTCCAACACCATGCCAAGTGTTTGCTCAAGGGCTTATTTGTTAGCCACATGGCCTTTACCAAATCACAACCTCACATGTGAGTTGTTAAGCAATCCATTAATTCCAACAATTCCATCATTTTTTTCATTTATTTAATCAATACATGCCCATTTCAAATCATGGTCCAATTGGCCCCATTATACAATTAATAACACATACATTAATATTAATATGTCATTATTAATATATTACTTTAGTGATGTGTATTATTATCACTATCAATGTCATTAGCACATAAATGACAATATTAATAATGATAATTATCTAAAATAGTATGCAAAGACACTTGAACTAACACACGTCAAGCATCAAATATGTATACGTATATATATACATATACAGGTTACTCTACGGGTCAAAATGTCATCATTCTAAGGTATGAGCGTTACACCATGTGCATCCGGCCACTTTTCGATCATCGGTTGCCGGTTCTGTGACAATTTAAATTTTAAATGTGTAAAAGGGTAAACTTGTCATTTTTGTGTAAAATATTGAACCAAAACCTGTTCTCTAATTTTGAAAAGTGTAAGACCTTTTTTTGAATTTACCAACGAGTGGTTGGCTCATTGGAAGTAGGCCAAGTCCCAAGGTCATTCCTGTATAGAAGTTTCAGGGTTCGATTCTTGGAGGCGCCTTCATTGAAAAAGGTCTATTATTCTACTTTCGCCTCGAATGAGGGCTAGTCTCATATCTAAAGGGTGGGGGATAACTTGTGAGAAACCAAATAACCAAAAAGGAAAAGTGTAGGACCTTTTTTCTAGTTGCAGATAGGACTTTCTTCTAGTTGCAGTAAACTCTAAAAATTCCTATTTTTTTTTATATGGCACGCCTTGATATTTAATTTTGTATTAAGTTTAAAAATCATTAAAACTTTTTAATAAAATTATACAGCAAAATAAATCTTAATTACATGAATTACATCATGAACTTATCACAAAAGAATTAGAACAGGAAACTTTTACAAAAATACTTTACTTATACTTTCTATATATGTAATTGAAAAAAAAAGTTGGTTTAATTAGAACATGCTTGACTTAATATTTATTGAATTATTTGTATTGTATTTAAAACACGATTTATCAGTGTATTTTATGACCCTTTAGATTTACTTCGGTCTTGCCTTTTTCATTTTTACACCCAGTAATTATGTCATTACAACTCAAATCTATGTTCTCGTGTTTGTCAGTTCCCTATTATCCAAAAACCCATTATTTTCTATAAGAAGAACAGAAAACTCATATTTATATATAAAGTTGCAGTGAATCTTGTTTTCTACCCTTCAAAGACAACTGCAAACAAACAACAATGAAAGGCATCATTGAAATTTTCTGAAAGAGTGTGCTGAATTTGCAGCGTGAAACGGGTGGCTTCGTGCATTAAATTGCATATACATAGCACCAACCGCCATTTCAAATTCTCTGCTGCTCTCTATGTACTTACTATCGTATTTATAGCCAACAGTTCCTTGACCATCCACCTTTAATTACCAACTTTCTTCTTGTGGGCCACACTTTAGTTTACATGGTCCTCTCACTTCCAATAAAGACATACATATTCTGCGTTGCTTCCAAGCTTTCTTCTCTTAATTTGTCAAAATGTCGAAGATTTTACCATTTAATTTCCTTGGTTTTTATTTCTCCAATGCTTTTTTTTCTTTTTCTTAATTTAGGTGGGGTCCTTGACCAACTTATGTGCACTTAAAAGAGATTTACCAATCTAAAATGAGCCCTACTAATTAAGAGAACCTGATGACATCTTATCCAAAGTCATGTGAGCGTCTTCACATATTGTTCCGTCGCTTCACCACACGCCATATACCCCACCAGTGCCGGTGAAGCCGAAGGTCCACCTCAAGACTTATCCTAAGACCTTTTAGGAAGATTTTTTTTTTCCCACTTAAATTTCTATTTAATAATTACCTAATTGTTTTAGATTCGGATTCATTTTCATAATTGATTTGACAAAATTTTACATTGATTATCAGCTACTTAACGCAACCCCTCCTCCTTTACTTACGCTTGAGACTGGCCGTAGCGAAAAAATATGAGAAATAGATGAGCATGTGAATCATAGAGTTAATAAGATAGGTCAAGTGGAAGAGGGTTGCTAGTAGGCCAGCCATGCTGTATGGTATGAAATGTTAGGCAATTAAAAAGCGTGTTAATAAACTAAGTGTAACAAAAATGCGAATACTAAGATGGATATGTGGCAAAACATTAAAAAATAAAATTAGAAATGAACATATTCAAAAAATAGTAGGAGTAGCACCAATTGAAGATAAAATAAGAAAAAATCGACTAAGGTAGTCTAGATAGTAACAAGATATGTAGAGGTAAACCTAAAATAATATGGACAGAGATATTTAGAAAAGATCTAACTGTTTTTTGTAATTTGAATGCTGACTTAGCCCTCAATATTAGAGCGGAGTGGAGGAAGCAGATTCATTTAGACGACCACATGTAGTTGAAAAAAGACTTAGTTGAGTTGAGTTAAGTTTTCATCCTCTTTGTTATATGTTTTTTAAAAATCTTTGTTATATGTTCTTAAAAGCAAGTACTCCCCTTCTCTCTCTTGTATTCTTCTAACTTTATATATGTATGAATATCACTCCTCTCTCCTTTCTTAATCGACCTTTTTATTTGAATTCTCTCTCTACCCTCTTTCTACTTAGTTCTTTAGGCTCTAAGCTTATTATACTCAATTGTTACCAACAACCCAAAACCTCTGTTGAGTAGAGCATGAGAATATAGTATTCTCCAAAGGGTTTTTGGATGGTTTGTTTATTAGTTCATTTTATTGCATGGCTGTTGTAGCTAGAGATGGAAGTGATCATGAAGTTGCTACTACTACTAAGAGGATCTCATTACTCCCATTCTCTCTTCAGATTTCCTCATTGACAACTAGCTTTCTTCTTATTCTTCTTCTTCTTCTACTTGTGCCTTCCAGCGTGGTCGCCGAAAGGAAAGACTTTAACATGATCTCTAGAAGTTCATCATCATCAGATGCAGCAAAGAAGCAGAACATGGAATCTACTATGAAGAGGCATGAAAAGAGTTATACTACTACTACTAGTACCACTACTACTAAGGAGTTTCTCCCAGTAGTGCCTCCTCCTCATCCAAGGAAGAAGTCTCAACAGTACTGGTCATGGAGAGAAGGGAGCTTCTTCAATGCAAGTGCTCATGAAGTTCCAAGTGGCCCAAATCCCATTTCCAATAGGTAAGCATATGCAAGCAAAAGAGAACAAGCAGCAAAACTATATCAACTCAATAATATATATATATTATTGTTCATCTTATTCATATACTTGTCTCGTCTACATATATGTAGTTCTAATTGCTTCAGCTCCATTGTGTTTGAAAAGAGTTGTTTTCTTGCATATAATACGCACACACACCCCATGCTAGCTAGCTACCTAGCAGCAACCAAATTATTATAATTTATTAATTCGAGAATGTATATGAGATTCATGGTCAGATTCATGTGAAAGATCTAATTGGGTTTGCATGGTGGGTTTTCTATTGTTTGATTTGCATGAATTTTTTCAAATGGGTCTTTGCTTGAAATTGAACTTTGGAAAAAGATTAAAAATAAAAAAAGAAATTTGTTTGTTGGGTATAGTCTAATTAGGAACAGTTTTCCAAAAGATGAGCGAGGGATATATGTATGAGTGGCATAATCATTAAATTTAAAGTATAAGTTTGGGGCTTTTGTTTTGAGATGTAGGGAGACTGAGACTCAGACCACAAGGCAATCATGAAAAAGGGTTGCAAAAACCCTAGTTTTGTGTGTAAAGGGTACAAGGAGCAAGCATCCAAAGCAAAAACGATGAGTCACTTTCTCTCTTGTAATTCACAAAATAGCCCTTGTTTTCTTCTTCTTGGAACTACACTACTTAATTCTGGTTCTTTGAGGGGGGCCACCACTTATTTTTATTTTGCTTTTATTTAGAAATTAAGATAGATATTAATTGTTTAAAAAGAAGTCTCTGTGGCAGTTCTTGTACTTTTTTGTTTTCTACATTAATTTGTAGTAGATAAAATACCTTTTATAAGCTTTGGGTCTGTTGTTTTATTTAAATTATTTAAATAGTTGTCTGAAATATAAATAAAAACTGAATTAATTTGTTTTGCAGGACTTAGGGTTTAGTGAACTTACAATATTAAGATTCTATATATGACACTGGTTTCAACTAGTATTTTTAAATGTAGATATATAATAACTGGTTTTTAAGTTTAAAATTACAATAAAATATAAAGATGTTTTTTAACAATATAATATAATTTTGTAAACTTCAATTCTATTTTCTCCAACCTAAAAATATCATAACTTAGGATGATTAATAATTCTTCATTTCTGAAAATATTTGTCTTGATAAGAAGATCACTGTCAAAAAGAAGTTAAACTTATTGGTGATACTTCTGTATGGGTCAAATGAGCATGCATGACTTCAAACCTATTTTTGAAATTTCTGTATATAAAATCAATACTTAGGCAATATGCCTATAAGTATTGATGATCATACAGATATTTAAAATATTGCTCAATATTATTCTCATTACTAACTATATATAAAATTACTATAATATTGCTTCTCACTTCCAAAAAAAAAAAACAATTCAAAAAAAAAAAAGAGAAGAAAAAACTATAATTTCATTTTCCACTGTATTGCCACACACCCATTGCATGATGGGGTTCATTTTGGTTAGGATTGGAAGCTTGGAAGTGACCTGGAAAAAGAAACTAAATTCCCAGATGATATATATATATATATATATATATGATCTGTCATAATGTTAAAAAAGAAAGGAAAAAAAAAGGTGATGAAAAAGATGAAATAGAGCTTCATTCATCTTCCATGATTACTGTGTAAAGGGAACAAAGTTAAGCTTGTCCTTGAGCACTTTGTCTTTTATATATCTCGTCAAATAGCACTAACCATTAAAAGACACTGTGACCATCCTGGCTTGCAGATTCACAATGCTTTGAAGGGAAAAAAAAAAAAAAAAAAGGACTGCTAGCTAGCTAGCTAGCTGGTCCATTCAATTTATTTAGACAAGGTAGCTAGGTTAATTAATTGGGTGGTGATTAATGGAGTAGTACCCAAGTGTTTGTTAGTTCTATAAACTCAAATCTCAACATATATCAGATTAATATATATATATATATATATATATATATATCTTACTTTCCTTCCTTTTGAAAAGCAAGTCTTACTAGACATTCTAGGTGGAAAAGCTTAATTTTCTTCTGTATATATGCATCTGTGTCTCAACTGAACCAAACACTTGTGCCCAACTGCTTTTTAGATTTATATGAAAAATTAACCACATATATATTTACTCTGAAAAAATAAGTTAGGTAGAACCCCGCCTGTTTTTTTTTTGTTATAAATACCTTTATATTATATCAGATGTTACACTTGTTCTTTTTAGAAAATAAACATTTGGTCTACTACCCCTATAATTTGTTAAAAATATCAGCTCTGATCATTCATATATTTGTCAATTTGTACATATTTACTATGAGATTAGTTATGAACATTGATGCAACCAATGATCTTATAATCTTGAGCCCTTGATGAAATTTATCAAATTCAACCACTAAAAAAAATATCCCTGTTTTTAATGTGTATTGTTTTGATAATATTAATTCAGTCTATATATTTTCATATTTTTATGCTCTCTACCTATTATTCAGTTAAACAATCTTTATGTCTTTTCATAATGTGGTAAGTGTAAATAATGGAAAAAGGTTCAAGACAAAATTAGAATAAAATCACAAGATAGACAGCAAGAGATTGAAAGGAATTATTACTTTAATTACTAATAGTAAATATATGATCTTATGCCATTCCCTTGAATATTGGCATGTATTTATCTTTATGTTCCATCATCATACATCAAATGGCATGTCGATACCTATCAACTCTCATGTTTCATGCCTAAATATTATCAAGTACGACGAATCTTAATATCACATTATCACGCTGTCATTGCTTGTTTATGAAGCTGATAAGACTCTTGACTGATGTATATTATATATATATATATATATATATATATATGTATGTATGCATGAGAAAAAGAAATATATATTGGGCCCTTGAAATCTCATCTGATCTTCAAGTATATATCTTAATTTCATGATTTTCTTTGACAGTAATGTCTAAATGAAAAGAGAAAAGCAGATGGTAATGGAAGGGCACTAATTATATAGAGAGCTTGATTTAAAAGCTAAATATTAGGATAAGATTTCAGAGTTAATGCTTATTTAGCTATATATATATATATCATTGGTTTTGTGAAGGAGAGAGTTTTTGAATGAGGAGATAATCAGTGATGATGGGAAGGGAGATTGGTTGAGTCTCTGATACAAAAGTATTGAAAAGCCATAAAATATAAGACTAAATGGAAGACAGAATGATGCTTCCTTGTGAAAAGCAACTTATTCAGGCGCTCTAAGCCCAAAACAAAGAAAAGATACATATATAATTGACATGCAAAGAAATATCAAGAAAATCTTAGAGCCTCTGACTTGCAAAGTGTGGAGTGCTTTTTAGTATTCAAATTTGTGTTTGCTGATGGTAGGTTTCTTTTTCTTTTTAAAGCTTGCTGACATGTAGTCCTTAATGAATGGTTACTTAAATTGAGCATGAAGTGATGATGGGGTTCAAATTTAAGTAAAAAAAAAACATTAGATACTTAAATTGGATTTGGTTAATGATCCAAAAAGTATAATATAACTTAAAAAATAAAAACTCAAAAAATAACATTTTTTCATTTATTGGAAACAGTCCGTTCTCTTTGTAAATTTTGAAAAACTATTTTTAAGTTTCAACGTACCAATTGCATTTTTAGTATTTTCAAAATTTTAGATACATAAAATTCTATATGAATCATAAACTAAACGTAGCCTTAAGTATAATAAATAATTTAATAAGCATAAAGACGTATTGCAATTGTAGTAGTATCCTTTTATAATTATAATAGCATTTTCCATATTCTGGTTATGTTTTATGGAATGAAAATATTAGAAAATAATAGAGTAATGCTTTATTGATTAAATTGTAATGCAAACTGCAATACTTTATTACTTTTAAATTTACATTGAATCATGTGTCAATCAATACATGATTCAATGCAATCTAAAATAATACAAAGGTGATGGGGTGCTGTAGTTTGCATTGCACTACAACACCCCCATTCAATTTAACATTATTTAAAAAAAAATGTGAACATAAAGATTGGTCAATAAAATATTGAAAGATGTGAATAGAAAATTATCATATTCAAGAAATAGAAGGATTGAAAATAACAGGGATAAATATATATATATATATATATTACTACTTGTAATATAACTATAGATTTAACTTTCAAGGAGTAAAATAGAAGTGGTAGATTTATGTAGCAGATCTCATATCTGTAGTTTATAAAAAAAAATTGATGGAGTCTTTTAACACTAAATTTGGTTGATCAATGTCAAAGCCTGAGCATTTTCATGGTCCATTGAGATGATAATTCTTTGATGTATGTCAAATGTGACATCATACCTACTTTTATCTTTCTAATATATATAAATTGACATCTTATTTAAAGAATCAATTTTAATTTTGAAAAGTAGTATCTATTAATGGCTTTTAAATATTAATTAATCTCCAATTTCTCTTTTATATCTCCTTTTTTTAAAAAAAAAAATCCTCGAATTGTAGCTTCTCTATTTTCTCCCTATCACTTTTTTATTTTTTATTTTTTATTATTATTAATTTTTCAGTACACGAGAGGTGTTTTCCTTGCGAAACTATTCCTTCTAAACTCGAACATTGTAAAAGCGTTTAAACTAACCCTCCCAACAAAAGCAAATAAGTGAGAACATCCTCAAATTCAAATTCAAAACCTAAACCTTCCTCCACTTATATTCAACCAACTGAACTATCACCTCACCTCATAGTTTCTCCCTGTCACTTTACTTTTATCCTTAAAACACCCTACTTATTTCTAGATTAAGAAGACATTCTTATCCTTCTATTATTATCAAAACTAAACCCTGAACGTCATATCAACTATACATTCAGTACTCAGCACCTGTGAGTACCTGTAGCCAGGAGTATATTAAAGGAATTAAAATGTAACAGTAGCTCAAAAACAAAACAAAAAACCATGATGAAGATAACGCTTTAATTAAGCAACATGATGGAAGTTTATTACAATATTTTCAAGTCCCAAGTATGTACTGAACCTCGTTACAAGTAACCCTTTGAGCAACTCACATAGTTTTACAATGTGAAAAGATACAATTTTACTGAACATCTCTTTAGTTGCATTGCAGTCAAACCTTAATTTGAAGTGTGCTCGATTGATCATCCTCTCCTAATTTTCTAGCTAGGAAAGCCAAATCAACATATGGAGGCTCCGAACTAGTCCTGACCAGCAGCACATGTCAAGGATCTTTTCGACGAGCATGTTAGGATCCTTCATGAGATTAGATGGGACCAAAAAGGGGCAAAGCAACGAGGCAAGCATTGCCCAAAGAGACGCCCAATTAGAAGGCTTTAGCAGATCAAAAGTCTTTGCAGTCATCTACATGGCAAAATCGGGCCACTCTGGCCAGCCATCTCTATCCACTCGGCATCACCATTCAAACTTCAAGATCAAACTATCACAACTGCATGTAAAACAGTTCCTCTCCGGATCCAAGCCACGGCCCCCAAGTTTGATCCTGCTCGTACAAACGTTCTTCATGGTTTAGCATCCTTGGACCTGTTAGTTTTGCCCAAAGACAATTGATGAATAATAACATTCAAAAGTACAGAAGTTGACAATGCTAAGAAAAATAGCAAAAGTGAGCTAAAACAGGCACCTCCAGTTCCAGGCCAGCACACTCTTGTGGGGATCGAATTCGATATCTTTTCGGCAAAGAGTAGCTCACCAGTCTTAATGCTCCAAATACGCACCTTACCATCCTCTCCACCTAATGGATTTCGTGACAGAAACTTAGATCATTGGAAATGACAAACAACAACTGCACTTAAAAGGGTATGCACCTGAAATAACAAGCCTTTCTGCTGAATCGACTCCGAGTTGTATACGGGTGTGGGAATTTACATGCCCTTCGTAAGATTGGATGGCACCTTTTTGCATCAGGCGCTGATCATACAGCTTGATCTGCATCACCATCGAAGAATGAGTTGAATCTTTATCCTGGGAAACAATTCTTATGGGGTATTTCAGAGAAGCTACTTAAGAGAAATTTACAATACACAGGTTTCTAAAAAAAATTGTATAGTGCATGCATCCTAATGAGACACGAGGACATCACAAATCTGCACTGGAGATAGTCACAACTTTCACGGGAAAAATACTCAAACCCTTCTATAGTGTACTCTTTGATCTAGGAGTATGAACTAACAGTTATATGCATATCAGTTTACAGAGATGCACTCACTTTCCATTTCCTTCTTTTCTTACCTCTTCAATTTTTGCTTTCCCAATTTATCGCTGATTATGATCTCTAACAGACTAGCTGGAATATAACAAACCTGATGCATTCATTTTAGTTATACTTGATAAAATAAGAGGGAGAAAGAAAAAACAAATCCCTGCTTCAACTGGAAACAGGATTTGTTCAAAACTCAATTTTATTTTTCTCATGTTCAGAACAGCGGAATCCCTGTGCTGAAAAGACTACAATAAAGATTCTAAGTCAAACTTTCTCAAATCAAAGCATGGACAAAATAACATCCCAGGAGAGATTCGTTGCAGCAACAACTACTATTGCATCAAAATAATGCAATGCCAGCTACTGGCATAAAAGTGAACAACAACATTTCAGTAGATAATTATAATTTTAATGGTTAATTGATGAACCAAAAGTGGATGAGGAGCAATATCGAGCATTACCCTGACGTCTTTCAGTCTACAGTACTCAAAAAATAGACCTTAGTCATTCACTACATATATTTCCTACTGCAAGAACTTTATACACCAGATTAGTAGATTATTCAACCTGTTCACGACTTTGTGAAACATAGACCAACCACTGGTCCACAGCATTCACCAAGGGCAAAAGGATCCAACGAACTATAGTGAACCAAACATAAGCAGCAAAAAAACTTGAAAACTTTGCACAAAATGAGTCTCAACTGAATGCTCACCGAACCATCCATGGAGCTAGCCAAGAAATACTGGTCATACATCTGGAGTGATACCACACTACAAGGTCACAATTGAATAATAGTTAATACTATTATCAGAGAAAATTTAACAATGGAGATAGCCTATTACTTGTATCAAAAGCTCTCTTGCTTAAACAGTTCTTCGGTCAAAATGGGCCATACATACCTGGAAATTGATGAAGGCATACAAGTTGTACAAGAAGGAACTATATTTCCCCTTATCTGCAAAATATAGCATGTTTTTTTTTTGGAACAGAAACAAGATTTAGTATATTTCCTTTGTAAAAGTATAAATACAGCAAGGATCATCAAAATATAGCAAGCAGATTCAGTCATCCTTGTACAAGTTCATTAAGAGAAAACAGAACAAGAAAGACTTTTGTCTAATATGTAGTATCCATTGAGCTTCCAATAAAGATAAAAGCAAGCATATGAATACTGGGCCATTGTTTTTATCTATGGTTGGATGATTTTCTTGCTTCAAGAAAAAGAAGAGTTTAATATCTTGAAAGCCTATATATATAAACATAAATAAACAAACAAATAAATAAATAAATAAATAAATAAATAAATATATATATATATATATATATATTTAAAAAGAAAGCAACAGAGAGAAAACCAGGTCCAGAAGTTGTCACAATGAAAAACATAAGTTCAATACCTCAAAACATCGTTTGACTAAATTCTGAGCATTCTTATTTGAGAGCTTGTTATGTGTCTGTGGAGAGTGATGAATTCGATGTTTAGGAAGCCTAGAAGGAAGTTGTTGCTGTCTTTGACGAACATCAATTGTCACAATTGCACCATTTCTAAAGCCACACAAAATAAGATTTCCCTGGACATTAATGCAACACATTAGATCAAAAGATGATAGGGTCCACTAACTTGAGATGTACGTGATGAGTGCTAATCTTGCTTGAATTGATTAAAAACATAACATCCACTTAAATACAATGGAAATGTCATAAAAACTGCTAGTCTTAGAAAAATTATTATTCCCAAATACCAAGATTCCAGATTTTTTGTTTGCTATTGGCAGGTTTTTACATGAAAATTTACTCTGTTAAAGCTCCCGAACTTATAAGCAAAAAACAAAATGAAAAAAGTAGAATGATTCAGTTGAAAATCTCAAAAAATTACCAAAAGAATGATGAAGGCTAAATCAAATTCAGAGGATTCAATAAATAAGGAAATCTCCTATAAATTCTAACTCCTAGGAATCTACATGGGGTGCCTCAACTCCCAAGAAAAGAATGGTATCATTATTCATCAGCTATATGGAGAATAAGAGATCACCATCTACCTTACTATTAGACTTGAAAACCTCACTGTCCAATTTCAACAGTCTGATTAATCTCATGAGAGGTACAACATCAAACATTTTCTCTTGCACTTGTCCTCCAATAAGCCAACTCTTTTTTTTTTTTTTCTTAGAAACAAAATTTACAGATAGTTTAGGGTAAAATCATATACAAAGAGATGCCAAAAAAAAGTAACTTAAATGCTCATAAAAGTGCAATTGTATCACAATTTTCTTACCCCTTTCTCCCCACCCCCACATCCAAAGAAAAGGTCTCAACCTAGTAGACCACTACGTAATTGAAAGATCTTTAGAAAATTTATGCATTAGTTCAGGCAATGGCAAAACCAGAATTTGCATATTGGAACAAGGACAGTGTTGTGTAGGAGGAGGGGGGGAGGGCAAAGAAATATTTTACTGATAACATTAATAAATTTTTTTTCATAAATCCAACAATTCCAACAATGAAATTCTATTAAAATGCTTCAAGACTTCTTTAGCCATATGTCTTATTTGACACCCCTAAAAATGCCTCAATACTCGGGAACTTCTCAAGAACTAGTGTGCTTAGTTTCACATTATCAAAATATTACCCCTAAAACCCTTATTGTTATCTTTTATTTAAAATAGTGTTTGTGATGTTTAAGGGGTGATATACTAATTTAAGCATTTGAAGAGTGGGCATTGGCGCAATGGTTCAAGTTGCTTCATTGTAAACTGGAGGTCACAAGTTCAAATCTGGAAACACTCTCTCTAACGTGGAGGTAAGGCTGCATAGATCACCCCTTCTCTAGAACTTGCAATGGCAAGAGCCTAATACACTGGGTATACCCTATAGTAATTTATGCATTTAACTAATCTCCACTTTTTTCTACATTCTCATAACTTTTAGGCTCACTCTAATGGTGATTTCTCTCACTCTTAACTTTTTATCCCCTTTCTTTACCTTATCCTCCACTCCCATTAAAGGATATATCTATTCTAAAAACAAAGTCCCTACCATTGCCATAAAAAAATTATTTATATTTAATTTTATTCCATTTCATTAATTTGGCAAGTAAGAAACAAAATAAAAAAAAAATTCAAAATTCTATAAAGAAATATAAAATGCAATCTTAATTCCTAACATATGGAACACGTGCCCAAAATTAGTTTTTCAATTAAGTGACATCAATGTGGATCAGCATGATAAAATATATTCATCATTTTAGAAATGTAAGTACTATGTTACCGACTGATCAAATTGTTGTGCAAAGACGTCACTTTTACTGCGGCATAACCATGATAGAACTCCAGTTTCTAAATTTACCGAGGCAACTCCCAGATTGGTGCCTGTATAAACAGGAAAAGAAAAAATATATAAAAAAAATGATGGAATTTAGAAATACTGAATTTGCAAACTGATAAGCTGACAAGGAATTTCAACAATGATTCAAAACTAAAGGCAGGGCTGAGTCATTTGATCCGATAAGATATGCTTTACTTTTAAAGAAAATTCCAAAGATACTTAACCATGTATAATTTCTCAGACAAGAATGGTTTTTGCAGCTCCGGTGATAACATATAATCAAAATCAATGACTTACAGAATTATTTCCTAATTTGTATTATTTCTTTCTGTTTCTTTTAAATGCACTTATTTATAGATCTTTGTATCAATTCTACCATCACACTTATTGAGAAACTCACACCCAGCAATTGAAAATATTTCCACAGAAAGAAAGATGAGAAAAAAAGAATTTTGTAACAGAAAAAATATAGTCTGTAGTAGAACTTGCCCATTACTGCTTGAACACCATTAGGACTGCAATCAATGGTCCATATTGTACAATTCAATGAAGCTACGTTAAAAATTCTTCCCCTTGAAGTGAAATCTAATGGCTCATCTAGCTTCATGAGATAGACTGATCCACCAGAAGTTTCTGAGCCCAAAGTGGATATTCTGATTCCCCGTGTCAAGATTTGCCAATGCACTAACATGAAAACAAGTAACTCAAAAAGAAAAGATAGACGAAAATAGACAATAGAGGGTGCAAACTAACATAGGAGAAATGGGTAAAAACTAAGCAACCTGTGTAAGCAAATATTTGTTTCAAGCAAACACTACAAATAGAGCCCATTATACATCGAAAGAAATTCATGGATACAATGCTGAGCCACCAAGAACCACATGAGGTGTACGCTTCCCGGTTCTCTTTATACAAGATATATTTGATGGCATAAGCAACGGAGCTCTGGGCTTCCAGATACCACTTGGAGCTTTCAGGTGCTTCATTTGGCTTTCTTTGACTGAAGGCCAGACACAATCTGGACTGTATCTGAACCCTTCATAAAAAGGCTGTCCAACTTCTCCAACTTCACAGAGACTGTAAACATAGGATGGGATGTCAAAAACCAATAACCTTTAACATACAGATGCCGTGTGTTTGTCTAGAAATCGAAGCAGAGAAAAGAATCAGCTTGTTACTCATGAACCAAACAATAGTGATTTGTGATCATATCATTGAACATGATACTCTTGGCTTTGTTACACGAATCGGCCAAATAAAGCGGATGGCTCCTAGCTTTGACATAATAACAAATCAAAACAAGGTTTCATATCTTGTTCAACTTGTCAATCAACTCAATGCTGACGCATGTCAATGTGTCAAATGCCTAGTTGAGATCAGTTATATATAATTTCAATTTCAATTTCATGTCATTTGACATTAAGTCATTTTCTAAATAACTACGATCCAGTTGTAACATTGACACGTCACATATGTCAACTGACTAATTTTTAATCAATTATTTCATGTGCATTTCATGTTGTTCATAAAAAAAATCAACATACGCCAGTCAATTTGACGTATATATGTCAAATCTGAATACTGTCCATGAATTACAGAATCATTTTGCAGTTGTGGCATAAACATAAATATGTCAAAATCTGAAAATTTTGCTGATACCAGTGTCCTTTTTCATGAATAACAAGCATTTTGCAGTTTTGGGAAAAACATATGTTGCAATATTAAAATAGCTTAGACCTTGCACATGGATATAAGGGATCACAACTGTTATTGTTTATCATGCACAAGAAATGACTGACACATGCCAATTTCTTTGAATAGTAGAATCCACATAAATTTTGTACGCTTATCATATACAAGAAATGACTGACATATGCCAATTTCTTTGAATAGTACAATCCACCTAAATTCTGTAGGCTTACCATCCTTTTTGAGAATAAGATATTTAAAAGCTGCATGGTCTATAAAAACAACAATTTTAAAGCTTAAAAAATAAAATGTGAAGTTGTTAAGTACAAAGTCTAGGACAAGAAGTTTATTTTCGTAGCCAACTCATTTGGGCATTGTTTAGGTTCCAGTTAGCATACTAAAGGGAATGCCTAGAGCACGAGGCTCCAGTCATTGCAAAGTGTGGGATATGGATAATGTATGCAGCCATACCTTCAAATGGAGAGACTGTTTCTGAAGGTTTGGGATAACTCTTTCCTTTTGGCATCCCTTTGGGTTAGTGCAAGTAAACTTGCAATGGGGTACTCTTTAGGAGAGTGGCTCAAGGGGTGGAATCCAATTTTAGAATGTATTTACTTATAGCAAATGGACTTCTCGTCCAAAATATACAATAGATTGTACATACATTAACTTGTATTAATACAATGATATTTTGTTTCTTGTCAAAAAAAAAACCCATGACTTTGATACAGACAATTACACCAACTTAGCCACTAGCCACATACCTAGGTACTAGCCACTAGTCTAATTTCTTCCCACAATTGATCTTCATCCTTGGCCATATTATTAAACACTCTACCGTTACGTTCCAACCATAGAGACCATAATGTGGCAAAGGAAGCAATTAAGCCGACCTCCTTCTCGAACCTCAAGAGGCTTGTAAGATGAGATAATGATAAAGATAAACTGTCCCTTAAGTTTTGAGGATATCGAATTTGTCATCGAAAAAGACAAACCACGTATGCCAAATACTCCTAGCAAAAGGGCATAGGTGTTCCACATATTCTCCATCTGGTAAACAAAAAGGACAACAGTGCGGAGAAAAACAGGTATTCGGCGATTGTCGCTGCAGCACATCAAAAGTGTTAACCTTGCATGAGTCATTAGCCAACCAAAAATCTGCACTTTAGATGGAATTTGTACTTGCCAAATAGAAGATGCTAGGGTAAATGTGGGAAAGGATGATGAATCTATGAGCATGTCAAAAAAGGATTTACAAGAAAAGAGACCAGATGAATTAGGGAGTCAAATATACTGATCAAAATCAGTAGACAATCTTAGATTTTCGAGTTTAGCTAGAAGTAACTCCATCTCTCTTAGTTCTCTATTAAAGTAAGGGCTCTCGGGAAGTGGAAATGTCAAGACAGGGAGGAAGAAGGTATATTTTAATCTAAAGACAAGAAAGAAGCTGTAGGATGATTATGTAGTGTAGACAAACAAAACAGGTGAGGAAAAGACCTAGCCAATGTTGTATCCCCCCAGCCATTTATCCTCCCAAAAATGGGAAGTATGACCATCTCTGACCTTAAGACCAAATGTGCAATGCTCTCTCCACACAAGATTGAAGCTTCAATCTCTGTTTCTTGTAAAGTGGATAACATGGCATTATCATTCCCAAGCAATGCTCTTTAACGGATGAAACTAAAGCAAAAGAACGAGATTCAAAAGAAATACAAGCATGAGTAAACTAACTTAACCACAATCACCTCAAAGAGCCTCTCATGCTACCCATCAATAAAACACTCGTTCTATTTTGGCCTTCTGGTGTTTGTATATCAACATGGAATTGCTCCAAACCACTATCAGCAGCCCCATCCATACCATGATACTTCCATATCTACAATTCAAGAAGGTGAACGATAAGAAACAATAAAATATGGAGATGAATCAAGATCTGAAATTTTGTTCATCTTATGAGAAGGTAAACAAATAACTACCCCATACATAATCCCATCCACACACCCTGTCCAAAAGGAAAAAGAAGAAAGTATCGAGACTCAAAAACTATCTAAAATGATATATGTTTTTTTTTTTTTTTTGGAATTTCCCAATCATTTGACTAGTTCTTAGGACTTGACAAACAAAATTGACTTTAAATTATATTATGTTGAAACTTCTTTCTCCTTTCCTAAGATGTCTTGCCTTTTATCCAAAGTCAAAATTAAAAGTGATAGGCTAATAACATTCTAAAGCCTTAAAAGAATAACTAAATGTCAAGGCGCATGAAGACACTTTATGGGAGATTACAAGGCATTGAGGCACATACATGCCAATATTCAATAATTAAATGTCTTCTTAGAATAACATTTTATTACTACTTACCCTAAACCCTAAACCCTAAACCAATAAAGAATAGGTCACAACGTCAATTCAAATGATGTACCACCTTAACAAATAACAGAGATTAGGGGTGTCAATAGATTGGTTCAAATAGCAGAACCAAACCGAATTGGTACATTTGGTTTGGTTTCAAATTAGTTCATTTTGGGTTCAGTTTGAAAAAGAGGAGCCCAATTAGCTCAGCTTGGTTTTCAGTTTGAGACTTTAAAAACCAATTTGAAGACCAAACCAAACTGACTTCAAATGAAAAAGTATTGATATTTTATTTTTTTAATGTTTAATATTCTTGTGTTATGCGCATACATATTATCATAATGTATTTACATTATCATCTAATATAATAAGGTTTTTTTTAGTTAAGTGACATGTTGCACCTACCTCCGAGTGTTTTGAAAAAAGGGCAAGAGGGTCGGTGCTTGGGTGCGGTGATAAATGAGCAAGGGTTCCCACGTGGATGAAGTAATTCAAGAAATACCCCATGGAGAAAAGATATTTCTTGGAGGAGATTTAATGGACATGTAGGTAAAAAAGGGTTGGATATGAAATGGTACATGGAGGATATGGATTTGGATATAGGCATAAAGTTGGAGGGAGCATATTAGATTTTTGAGGTGGCATATGACCTCATAATAGCAACCACTTATTTTAGAAAAGAGATGAACATTTAATAACATTGAAAAGTGGATTTAATAAAAGACAAATAGACTTTCTCTTAAATAGAAAGGTTGATAAAGTAGCATGTAAAGATTGTAAAGTTATCCCAAGAGAAAGTTTAACTTCACAACATAGAATAATATAGCAAACATATGGATGACAATGAAATCTAGATCAAAACATAAAATATTTAACCCAAGAATTAAATGGTGGAACTTGAGAGGTGAAAAAACTAGAATTATTTAAAGGGAAGCTAGTAAGTAACAGAAAGCAATCTTTTCAAGGTGTAAAGACGATACCTTGGCGAGGCATAGACGTTATAAATAATATTTATTCATAGCTCATTGAATAAATAATTAATTAGTTTTACATTAAAAGTCCTATATATATAATTGCACACATATTCCATACTATAGAAGTTAAATCTTGTGTAAAAAAAGATTAACCATAATTTTACACACAATTTATTTTATCCACAACTTAAAAACCAAAAAAAAAAACATATTAACAAATAAGAAAACATAGTATATAATGAAAGTACAATGATTTAAAGAGGTATATCTGTTGTAATACTTATATATAAGTAAAAAAAAGTTGAAAATATTTGCAGCAATATGATAAAAAAAAAAATCAGAATTAGATAATAATGAAAGATGACTTTCATAATGGAAGAATAAGTATACCACTTGAGTTAAAGTTATGCTAATATTTAAGCTATACAATCATATTGTAACAAAAAGACAAAGAAACTTACTCTTTATATATTTACACTGGCCCCCTTATACTTTTTAAAAATTTCAAAGAGCCACCTGGTTTGCCTTAAGTATGGCCCAGATGATTTAGTTCCAAATGGCCTAGGCGATGGACCTAGTTGTGGCCATGAAAACACTGAGAGAAATGACTACGAATATAGATAATGACCCCAACCTAATGTAGGATAAAGTAACTAAATGCATAAAAAGCGTCGTAAAAAAGGTTCTAGGAGAATCAAAAGGGGTTAGGACCATTAGGGAAAGAAATTTGGAACTTCAAATTGCAATTAAACTTAAAAGGACAAACTATAAAACTTGGCAACAGGTTAGGGATGAGGAAAGCCTTAAAAACTATAGGGATGCAAAGAAAGTAGCTAAAAAAGTGGTAAGTAATGCTAAACTCAAACCGTATAATGTTTTATATAAAAGATTAGATACGAAAAAAGGTGAAAGACTATATATAAACTAGCAAATTAAGGGAAAGAAAAAAAAAATCTTAATTATATTAAATGTTACGTTACCCGGACTCTTTACTTTAGCCCGGCGTATTCGTATCTGAAACTTCATGATATGACATGGGTATGGGATCTGTGTCCGACACTTTAGATTTTGGAATATTACTATGTGAATTTTTCAATGGAAAGAAGAGAAAGCATGAAAGAATATAATGACTAATAGGTGATAGTTCACTTGAATTAGGGAACAAAAAAGACAATAAATGAGTCAAAAGAACAAAAAATGAAAGAACAACAGAAAATATAGGCTGCATAGTGAACTTAACATTGTCTAAGCACACAAATTTGAATTTTGAGAAACTTTTTAACCAAGTCCCTGGATCCTAGGGGTAACTATTTAAAAAGTTATTAAATGGAAATTATTTGAAAATTTTAAGTATAGCAAGAAATGATAACTTAGGGATAACTATTGATAATAATTTTTTTTCATAGAATTAGCATGCTTGAGGTAAAACATGTTTTAAAGAAAATGAAAAATGCAAACGCTTTAGGACCAGATGTTATTCCTATTGAGGTTTGGAAGGGCCAAGGGGAAATTGGAGTCTGCTGGTTGAACAAATTATTAAATAAGATTGTAATAACTAAAAGAATGCACGATGATTGGAAGAAAAATATCTTAATACCTAATACCTATATATAAAAATAAAAGAGATATTCAAAATTGTGCAAATTATAGAGGAATCAAATTGATGAGTCATACAATAACATTAAGGGAGAGAGTAATAGAAAATCAAGTAAGAGTTGAAGCTTTGGTGTCAAACAATCAATTTGAGTTTATGTCTGGTAGATTGACCATGGAAGCTATATATTTATTAAGAAGATTAATGGAGAGGTATGGAAAAAAGAAGAAAGACCTTCACACGGTAGAGTACCTAAAAAAATAATAAGTTTGGTTTTAGAGAGAGGAGTTACCGATTGGTATATAGAATTGGTAAAAGATATGTATGATAGAGCAATAACTATAGCAAAAACAACACTAGGAGAAACTAGTGAGTTCTTCATTATTGTAGGTTAACAGCAAGGATCTGCCTTAAGCCCTTATCTTTTTGAGTTTGTCATGGATGAATTGACGAAACATATTCAAGGTTTTGCAAACATTGGAATGTACTTGTACTTGTATAGACATTATGTATCAATAACGTTGGAAAAAGGCTTAGTTGAGTTAAGTTATAATAAGCTTTTTTAAAAAAAAAAGTATTTGATCTACATTAACTTTACTTCATATGCATGCACATAGTTTACGTTTCTATATTTATAATTCCAAATTGATAAACCCAAGCCAAACCAAATCAATTATGTGATGTTCAATCTGGTTCTACTTGCTAAAGTTGGTTCCATTTGGTTTAATAAAATACCAATCTGAAATTCTGAATACTTTTGCTTTGGGTTTGGTTCAGAGATAAAAATGACCTAAACTAAATAGTTGATACCCCTAACAAAGAAGACTTGAGGATAAGGAAACAAACTTCTAAGAATCATATTTTTTCCAAATTTCATGCTTGAAAAGTATAACTTTGTAGATGGAAATTGAGGAAAATATAGAATACAAAAACAAGTATATAGGGGAACCTAATTACAAAGGTCAAGTTTGTATAAATGATTAGGCCATGGGAATTAGATTCCGATTTCCAACCAACAAGAGAGCATACATATCGTTATTAACAAAACAAGTTTGTAAGCCTCCATGGTGCTCAAGCATTTTGTATAAATACAAGTAAAATATATTTATAAAGTAATATTTGTTTGAAACAGAACTACCCAAAACCATATGTACTTAGTAATATAAAGGTTTTGCAATCATTGGAATGTACTTGTATTTGTTAATCAACAATTTATTTTCTCTACTAACTCTTTCATATGCATTTAGATAAAATAAACAGATGCTACATGGTGCCACGTATTTAATGTAGTTTCATTTATTTACATAAAAAAAAAATTAAACTAAATTATATAATGGAGTTTCTTTAATTTCATAAGTTAGAGAATCTCATTTGAATTTGCAATAGATTCTTCTAGAATGGTGGGAATGGCTTCAAATTGGAGGATTGGGAGAAAACCACAAAAGGATGCAAAGGTTAAGATAAAATCACAAAAGTGATCTAAAAATAATCTACACTAAAGAAAGTTAAAACAAAAAAAAAAAAGGTTAAACTACATGTTAAGATTGGAATGTAATTGTAGCAATATTCGAGCTTTTGTAAGAAACTAAGAATATTTTTAAATAGAGAAGTGTGTAATAAGGTAAATAAGGGACATTAAATGTGGATGGGACTTGTATGAGATCTTTTAATAAAGATCAATTTAGAAAAAGCCTTAGTGAGCACTGATGGAAAAGGCAAATAAGGAACTAAAAAATATATATATTGTCACCGTATTAGGTGCCACATGGCATCTTCTAGTTGTATTATTTGCATTATTATATTATGTCATTAGATTCCAAAAGCCAATTCTAATACATGGTTTCATCTTAGATTCTTGGAATAACTCTAATAATATCACATACCATGGATTGTCCTTGAGAGCCCTATACTTCACCCGATATATTGTACAATTCATTCTTTGGCTCTTGTTTATAGGGCCACCCATAAGATCCAAGGCTTCTCTTTATCCATTCAACCTACAAACCATTAAAAGAGAAAGTGAAAGAGAGTGGGTGGGGGACCAAAAGTTCATCCTATCTTTCTCTTACAATGATGTTTAGTCTTGAGGATCTCTCAACTAGGATATTGTACGGTTGTACCAACTAACGTTCTTGAAACATACAAATCTCAAATAGCTATATCCTATATCTTCTAAATTCAGATGCCAAGAAGATCTCTAAGTCAACCATGCATGAATAACAAACTCCAAAAGAATCCTCTTTTTGACCTTGAGACTTCCTACATTCCACAAAAGCATATTTCAACTTCACTGATCCACCTTTATATATCTAACCCCCATTACTAATCCACCAAATACCAATTTTTACAATAAAAACAAAACCTTCCAAAAGGCCCTAAACATTCTCATCTCTCAAATTTTGTATGCCTAAATGGTGAGAGATCACTCAATTTTGGTTTTTTTGAAGGCTTTATTGCCTGACATGATGAATTCTTTTCAAGTACTAGGATCCAAGAATTACTATCTGGCATAAAACAAATCCTAGTTCCTAAAATAAAAGTTATAAAAAACAAAGTTCATGACTCCTCTCCTTCTTAGCACATGTTAAGGAAAACTGAAATACATTCCCTATTATGTACAAGTCTACAAGATACAATGAAAGCAATCACACTATAAATGAATTCCAAAAGATGGGTGCTTGAATAAAAACAGTTTCAAAGTATCCTTCACCTCATCATATACACAACCCGCTGAACTAAGCAACTCTCATACAACCAATTCCTTATGTCATCATCAAACATTTGATTTGAATAGTCTAAACGGTATTGTGGCCAATTTCCTATCCCTTCCTCTAGTCAGTTCAAAAAGAAATCCTAAGCAACAATATGCTAAAAAACTCATGATTCATTTATTCATGACTTCCGTTAAACAAAGTTAGTTGGGCAGTGAACTAGTTATTTTCCCACTATACTACTCGTCATCTGATTGGAGTTTTTTCCATAAGGCATCCAAAAGCAAGTGTTGGTTCTGAAAATGATGCTTTAGTTGCTAATGATTAATGTATTGGAAATCCCACTATGTCTCCATGAAGGGAAGAAAGTGAAGACACTTCTTCCCTTTGATATTTCTTAGATCCAATGGATAGGTTTAAAACAAAGAAGATCTCTAGGGAGAGAGAAGAGGAGCACCAAGTGAATACTAATTGGGGATGCCAAGAGGCTTGTCATCTCAACACCCAAGTAATTCTCAAGTCACAAACTACAAAGGTGCTCCTTTGCTTCCTTCACGGTGGCATGATCTATATTCACTTTTCAAAAGTATATAAGTCTCTATGGCTTTTTTTGTACTTCATGTGTTTATTTGCTAGTTCTTTTTTCCCTAGTAGTTTGCTTGATTTGTTCCTCAATTCAACTCAAAAAAGCCTTTTTTTCAACTACAAGAGTCCGCTATGTGAATTTGTTTCCTCCACTCTGTTCTATCAATGGCTAAGTCAACATTTATATTACAAGTAATTAAATATTTCTTAATTTTCTCTATACTTGTTATTTTAGGTCTTCCTCTACCTCTATTATTGTTGAAGAATTGTTAATAGATCACTCTTCCTAATTGGTGCATCTCATGTCAAAACCACCTTCATCAGTTCTCTCTTTATTTTATCTCCATTGAGGCTACTCCTACCATTACTTATGTACTCCATTATGCATTTTATCTTCTAATTTACATATTTTCAGTTTACATATAGATAAAATGGTAAAAGTTCTTCAAACAAATGTCTCTGATAGAACCTAGAATGGTACCAATATCTAACTTTTGGGACATTAAAAATGAAAACAAATGAATAGCTTAAGAAAAATGTTAAAGATGATCAAAAGACGATAATGGTAATGAAAATGATAATGATGATGATGATGATGATGGTAAGAATAACAATAGATGTTTAAAAAAAAAAATGATAATAATTATACATACCACAGGTTGGGATGCCTGTATCTTTTGGAATTCACCCTTAAAATCACATTTCCACTGGTTGGAGTTGGGTGCTCTACCATACAACTCCCTAGCCTGAAGCAGCTCGGTAGTTCTGATTCTCTTTCGCCTATGTGTATCATGTTGGTCAATTACCTACAAGGGTAAAAGTGCCATTAAAGTCTCAATATTAATAGCATAAATAGACAACTGGGGGAAGTTTACCATAGCTACGAGATGCTAAACCATAGTTCCTATTATTTCAAGCATTAAAAAATGTTAAAAAAAAAACATATCAAGGAAGTCTATTACCTACAAATTATGTGTCAGACACTCTCTTTAACCCAACTGTAGATGGTACAATCATGAAGCTCGTCTTAAGCCTGAAAGATTAAACTGAATCTCATCTACACTATGTACCAAATCCTTAATTCAACAAATAGCTTAGTGGGGGTCGCATTTTTATTTCACTTTTATTGCCTCATATTCCACTTTTGTATCCCATACAGACTAAAAGCAAGGTCAGCAACACAACAAAATACCACCTTCAACCATGCTAATGTGAAGCTAAGGGGGGGAAAAAAATCATCCTTTACCTTTGTGCTCCAAAAGATGACTACGTGACATGACCCAACAAGTTCATTTGTTTCCAATGAACTAGGGCTGGATAGTATAAATAGCTATTTTAGAGTACTTTTTGGCACAAGAAGCACCACACGGTGATTAACGCCCGTAGTTTAAAATTTTAAAAAATCCGCCATTTCACTCATTTTTAAGAAAACAATCGTAACTGAAGATCGAATTTACCATGTAATTGAAATTGTTACAAAAAGAGAAATCAATCAAGCAAGAATAATAAAAAAAATAATAAAATAAAAACAAGGGTAAATCAAAAGCTGTTTTTTTTTTACAAATACCTGTTCTGGCTTCGAAGAAGACGGTGTTCTTCGGGAATGCGAAGAAGAAGAACCGGGTATGGGACCTTTGATTGGGAAGTACCTGTTCTTCTCAGGATCATAATAAAACCCCGGAAGATCTTCACACACCCAAAAACGAAATCGATTATAAACAAAATTCCTTATTTTATTCTAGTATTTAAACAAACAAAAAAAAAGAAGCAATTGAACTGAATAAATTTTAGAAAAGTTAGAACCTTGTGGCATGTTTGAAGGAACTAAGCTTATGCAGCAGCAGATTGTAACCCTAACCGATTGATTCAAAGAATAGTGGCGTTCGCTGTTTACTAGCGGCCAGAACTGCCCTGTTTAGTCGGATGGTTCCTACAAGAGAAGCAACGTAGACGCGCGCTTTGCCTTTTCAGAATTAGGCTGGGAAGTGTACTGTTAATTTTAATCAAGGTTGAATACGAGAAGATTGAAAGATAAAAAAGTATATTAAAATAGATGGACTAGACGAGGTTAATTGACCATGCTATAATTGATTTTTATTCACTGATTACCGTTTGCCCCCTCTATTCCCCATTTTTTAAGTCCTTCTGTGATAGATAGATAACAGTAAGGGGCATCCAGAAGACTCTGATGTAGGTTGAGGATGATATGGTTATGTACGTACATTTTGTTATTTTGGTTATATATATATATATATATATATATATATATATATGTGTGTGTGTGTATCACACCAAACTTTGAACATAATGTTATGGATGGTATTTGATTTAAATTTGTGGTAGATGTAGATAGTAGTAAACTGTTTGAACAGGTTATGAATGTGTTCGATGGCTCAAATACAAGGGAGACTCTATATCTAATGGTCCTATGACGGATAAGATAATTAAATTTTTGTGTCTGTCAAGATTTCCTTGACTTAAAGTAATAAAGAAATGTAGTTAATATGAATATGTGATAAAACTTAAAAAGATAAAACTATAAATAAATGAATTCAAAATGTTATAAAAAGAAAATTGATTGCTATAGTTTAGCAGAAAAATGAAGACCACTAAATACATTAAAAATGATATATTAATAGTTAATAGTAACAATAAAAGAAAAAAATAATTTAAATTATAAGTTGAGATAATTAAGAAAGATATAATAACTTTTCATGTATTAGATAGAGTGGAGTAAATTAAACATTTATTATGTAGTAGATTCATGTAATTAAGAAAAAAATTGTTAAGTTGAGTTGAGTTTATTATAAATATGGCCCGATTTAGGAGAACCTTTCAAAAAGTATTTTTTCGAGAAACGCTTTTGAAAAAAAATGTTTTTGAGAAAAGCTAGTCTCTATCAGCTTCTTTTAAAAATAGAAAACTATTTTTTTTTACTATAATTTAATTAAAAATAAGTGTTGTCAAACATCTCTAAAAATATTTTTGCTTCAAAAACACTTTTAAAAAGTTCTCTCAAATAGGACGCATATATCCCTTAATTAAATATAGCTTTCACGTACAACCTATAATTGGGATAAAAGTAATTATAAAATAAGTAATCATTGAATCACCCAAACAAATAAGCAAAGCAATTTAATTACCCAAACAAACAAGGCTATAATAAGAAGTTACTTATGGTATCTATATATCTATATAATAATAATAATATTAATAATAACGGACTACATTGCCCCAAAAATTGACACATGGCACCTCTCTAAGTTAGGGTTTTCTGCTTTCTAATTTTTTTCTCACATTCTCAACGGATTGTCGTAACCCCTTCATCTTAGATTGCAGTTTCTATTTGACACGTGGACAACCTTTTTCACTACCAGTTATTCTCCACATTGAAAAGGATACTTCTTTTCCTTCTTCACCACGTTTCTTCCACTACCTTATAAACTTAAGATTGTTTTAATTCAAAAGAGCAAACTGACCATTAAGGCTTAACAAAACCAACACCTACAACATGTGCAAGAAGGAAAGGACAAAGACCCACAGGAGTAGTCCATGAAATTAGTCGTATTGAACGCATAAGAAGGTGCTTCTGAGAGTCAAGAAAAGCAGAAATCAGATCGCTAGTAAGTCCCCTGACATTTTTCTGAACTTCCTGAAGATTGACTGTCACTCCTTCAAAAACCTCTTTATTTCTAGCTTTCCAAAGACATTATATAGATGCCACAAAGAAAATATTTCATTCCTTGGAAATAATTTGCTGGGGGCAAAACGAAGCATTGATTTTAATCCATTGATAGAGTGATAAAGAAAAGAAAGAAGTGTACTGATAAGTGGGAATCAAAGCTTTCCAGTAAGAGGAGGCTCTCTGATGGACTCTGTAATCCCTGAAAATTCTGAAAATATCTACCTTCCAAATTCGAAATTATTCTCGTAATCTCGCTATTTCACTCTCACCATGACTCCTCCTTACTCTCTCGCCCTGCAATCTCGCTATTTCAATCTCACCGTGACTCTCAACTCTCTACTCCAAACCCCAATCGCAAAAACCCAATCGCGCCAACAAGAAACGTTTTTGTTGAAATCCAAACCTCTCGTGCTCTGGTTCGTCGTCTGAAACCCAATCGCGCCTCGTCGGAAACCCAAACATCTCTCTCTGCTCTGGCTGCTCTCGTCCGTCATCGGAAATCCCAAACCCCTGAAACCCAATCGCGCCTCATCGGAAACCCAAAACCTCTCTCTCTCTGCTTCGGTTCGTCGGAAACCCCAAACCTCTCCCTGCTCTGGTTCGTCGTCGGAAACCCCAAAACCCTGAACCCAATCTCGCCTCTCTCTTCTCTCTTGCTCGAAACACCCTCTCTCAAAACCCTGAACCCAATCGCGCCTCTCCCTTACAAAACCCTCGAAAGATTGCCGCAAGAAATCGCCATTCAAGAACGTTGCAAATGCTTCGTCGGTCGTCTTCGCTTCGATCAACAACTCGATCTACGCTTGCCATCGCCGTCTCATCCGAATCTTCGCCAAGATCACCGCGATCGAAACCCCGAAGCGCCGAAAGCAAGGGTTCCATCTCTTGAAGAAATTTTCCCAAGAAGAACACTACAATGATGATGATGATCATGAAGAATTCTTTTTTTGCCCTAACTGAAGTAAAGTACGTCGCCGGCGAGAACATCAAACACATTGTTCTTGAGAATGTTCAGAGCGCGTCATTGAAAGTGAAATCACACCAAGAGAATGTCGTCGGTGTGAAGCTTCCAAAGTTCGAGTACTTCAGTGAAGGCGAGACCAAGAACGATCTCACGAGGTTGGCGCGCGGTGGACAATAGGTTCAGCTCTGTCGCGTGGCTTATGTGAAAGCAATTGAAGTTCTTGTTGAGCTTGCGTCACTTCAGACGTCTTTCTTGAGACTTGACCAGGCAATTAAGTCGACGAATTGGAGGGTTAATGCTTTGGAGAATGTTGTGAAGCCGAGGTTGGAGAATACTATAAGTTATATTAAGGGAGAGTTGTATGAGCTTGAGAGAGAAGATTTCTTCAGGTTGAAGAAGATTCAGGGGTTCAAGAAAAGGGAGATTGAGAGACAGCTTGCAGCTGCTAGGGAATTTGCTGAGGAGCAGTTTGCGGAGAAAATCTCTTATAGAAAGGAATTTAGGTTAATGCAGCTCACAACTTGTTGTCTGATCCTATGAAGAAGGATGATGATATCATTTTCTGATTTGAAGGTTGAGGACGTACGTTACGCACCAAGGAGTTCAGACAAGAACAAATTGCATGCGTTACAGGTAGGGATGATTCTATGCCTTCATAATATTTTATTTTGATATATAGATAGGAATGTTAAATTAATTAGGTCTA
Source organism: Paratinospora sagittata (assembly GCA_035771175.1). Taxonomy (NCBI): domain Eukaryota; kingdom Viridiplantae; phylum Streptophyta; class Magnoliopsida; order Ranunculales; family Menispermaceae; genus Paratinospora; species Paratinospora sagittata. The sequence continues at coordinate 19,118,148 of CM069598.1, forward strand.
TAGTATTGCATGCCTATTGTACATGATTTTATATATACCATGTTGTGATTGTTAGCCATGATGATATGTGTGTCAACATGACTTCTTGTTTTGATTAGATGATAATTGGATGCATGCAATTCATGTGATATTTGAGACTCATTTATAAATTATAATGCCTGATAATGAAACGTATGACTTGGAATATTGGCATAGTAAAGTTCATGCGTGAATACTATTATAATTGACTTTGTGACATGATACCATGTGTAGTGGAGTTTGAATATGTTTTATGAATGCACTTAATATCGTACTTATATCGTACGTATAGCGTGACATCACTAAGGAACACGATTAAGATAAGAATCACACATATGGGGCAGTTATTCTAAGGAATATCGTCATTGATTATTATGGGGCAGTTATTCTAAGGAATATCGCCAATGTTATTATGGGACAGTTATTCATGATGAATATCGCCAACGAGTTTCAAATTTTGGGTAGTGCCTTCCGGGGTTTGATTCCCTAAAGGTACGTGATTTAGAATGTGATAAAATTCTCGACTCAAACAATCTAATGTTGCAACGATTAATGTGTGAAACTTGTTTGTAATGTTCTTGTGTATATATCATGATAAAATGTTGTGAATCGTTTAGATGACCCACTGGACTTTCAAGCTCACCCCTATTTTTCATTCATATGCAGGTACTTAAGAGAATAAAATCGAGAGTTTGTGAAGTAGTTCAGAGTAGTAGGGGTGGGTTAATTAATTTGTTAGTATTGTGGTGATAGGGCTGGATATCTTTATTTGATTTTTAAAAGTTTATTATTTAAACGGGTTGTATTGACAATCGAAATTTAATGAACATTATTACAGTTATTAAAGACCCTGTGGTTTATTTCACGTGTGAATGCCTTGGACTTGAATTCATTAATTCTATTTGATGAATGCATTTAAATGTTGTGTCCATAATGGATGAACAAGGGCAAATATCCTCATAATTCACTATAAAAATTTGTATAGTGGAATTATGTGGTCCTTGGTATGAAGATGAAAGGGTATTCGTTTATCTTAACCAGTAAGTTGGTTAGAAGAATATAAATTCATAGTTTTGCAAATTTTACTATATATATAATGGTTATGGGTTAAGATAAATGAATATGATTCATCTCGATTTTCAGTGATCTTTCTCGATAAAATTAAAATATTCATTTTTTTACTTGAAATTTAAGTTTTAAAAATCGGAATAACGGATTCACATGCCTGGTGACAATACGGGCAGCTAGCATCAGTAGACATCTTCCTCCGGAATCAAAACTCATTTGTCAATAATCGATTATGAGGTACAAGCCATAATCGATTTATCTTCCAGATCCATGCCTAAGATGCAATATCTAGCAGGTTGTTGACTCTCAACAATAATCATATTATAACAGATTTGACCGTGAAAATGCCATTGGAAGAATTAGCCCAAATCATCTTATCATCCATAATATGAGAGGGAGTAGGAACACCCAAAATAAGATTAATAATAGGTTCGGGTAGCGAAGTGCTTAGTTTATGAAGACACCAATTTCTGTTATTATCAAGTAGATCTCCAACACAGAGGCAGGCATCATTTGGATGGGGAGTTGTGTCTAGAAGCTCACGTAATGGACGATCACCCACCCATCTGTCTCGCCAGAAAGATACTAGGTTCCCACTTCCAATTCTCCATATTGACACCGGCTTTTAAACAATCTAAGCCATGTAATATGCCTTTCCAAGTAACAGAAGCTGAATTGCATGAGAAGATCTGAAGATTTTAAGATGCTTTGCTGGAAATCTTTCCTCTCCCCTTCTCTTCTCATTTTTTTTTTAATTTAAATGAAGTCCATTTTTTTTTTTGGTTATTAAAGGTTATTCAAAGAGTCGTTGCATATGCTATCAAAAAAAAAATTTCTTTGCATATTTAATAATTAATATTTTGTATTTTTAAAATATTAACTGATATTAATAAATTAAGAAATCCAAGGATTAAGAATTAATATTATTTTAACTAGTGTTTGTACACCAGTACACGTTGTGGACCTAAGTGTGGTTTTCCACATAAAATCTTCCTAATGTTTTGATGTTAACAAACAATATGACAAATGATACTAATGTTTGTCATTTGATTATGTTTCAGCACCACAGTTAAGATAAAAGTCAATACAAGATTCAAGTGATCTCAAGTCCAATCAAGTTGAACAAACAAAGTCAAAGTCAAAAGCTTGGACGAGTTCACTTGAAGATAAAAAGATGAAAGTTTACAAGTTTACTTAAAATTAGGTTGTGATTTTTTTATTCTATATTGCTCATTTATTTTCCAATCATTCTATGCGTGCATTCATATTTTACTAAGTCAAAATATTTTTAAAAGTCAAAACTTTGACTAAAGGTTTGGAAATGTTTTAATACATGTTTGAACTTCAATTCTTTTCAAATTGATCTATTTCAAATGTACTCAAGTTTAAGTTTTCAAGAAATCATGTTTTGAACTTAGATTTTTTAAAGAAAACAAGTTTTCAAACTTCTGTGTAATTAGAAATGCGCTCCCACTGGGAGAAACACGTTCATGCTACCTAAAGTGATTTTTTGCTTTGACAAGCAGAAACGTGTTTTTTAGAGGAGAAACACGTTTCCTATTTTCTAGCCAAAATGAGTGCCTTTTTACTCAAAAGCTAGAAACACGTTTCTCAGAAACGCATTTTCTCCTTGAGAAATGTTGTAATACCCTGAAAATTTTTGATGTCAATATAGGAAAGTGAGAAAAAACGGTTAATAAATTGGCACATACTTGAAATTTTACAATTTTCTGTGCTTTCCTTTCCAACAATTTTCTCTAATCTCTTTTATTGGAAGTAACCATAATCACTCCTTAATCCACTCCAAATCTCCTTTTATGCAAGATGAAATATTGGAAACCAAATCACCACCACAAAACCCTAGATTATAAGACATATATAGAACAATTTTACAACCGCTTCTAATATTCTTAAATCCTACTCTCAACCTTAGAGCGTGAGCACACAAAGTGACGTCTGTCAGTGCATCGTCGAAACACCACCCATGGTGAACTCCTCCTATCACCGTAAGTTTGTTTTCCCATTTATTATACAATTGATTACTCTGTTTTGGCGTTGGAAATGGCAGCCATGAATGAAACCCTTAACTTATATAATGTCTAATTCTCTACAGCGGCCTCTCACACTCTCTACCCTATTTTCAACCTAGAGAACTAGGGAACAAGTGACGCTATATAGGATCGCCTCCGCCGAAACCACCTCGAGGTAATGTTCCTCTTCTTCACTTTCTCTTTTTTTCTTCTTCTTGCTCATCAAATCAATGCCCTGTTTTGGATCTTACAACAGTGGCAATGGCACATGATTGTACATATTGTGATTGCTCATGCATGCTTGTCATTTATAGTATCATTAGATTGCTCAAGCATGCTCATCTTACATGATTGTACATATTGTGATTGTTGGCCATGATGATATGTGTATGTGTATGATTTGTTATCTCGAGTTGACGTTGGATGAGCGTAATTCATGTGTACATTTTAAAGTTTGATGATGAGATATATGACTAGAGTATTAGCATAATTGTTATAATAAAGTTCACGCGTGAATGCTATTATTATTTGGCATTGTGATATGATACCATGTGTTGTGGAGTTTGAACATATCATGTGAATACAAGTTATATATCATATTTATGTTGTATGTGTGATATTGTGACATCATTAAAGAACACGATTAAGATAAGAATAACACATATGGGGCAGTTATTCTAAGGAATATCGCCAATTATTATTTTAGGGCAGTTATTCTAATGAATATCGCCAATGACTATAATTATTATGGGGCAGTTATTCATGATGAATATCGCCAATGAGTTTTTAATTTTTGGGTAGTGCCACCCTGAGTTTGATTCCCTAAAGGTACGTGATTTGGAACGTGATGAAATTCTCGACTCAAACAATCAAATGTTGCAATGATTAATATGTGAAACTTGTTTGTAATGTTCTCGTGTATATATCTTAATAAAATGTTGTGAATGGTTTTAGATGACCCACTGGGCTTTTAAGTTCACTCCTATTTTTCACATGCAGGTATTTAAGAGAATAAAATTGCGAGTTCGTGACGTAGTTCAGAGTAGTAGGGGTGGGTTAATTATTTGGTTAGTATTGTAGTAGTGGGGCTAAATATTTTATTTGGTTTTTAAAGTTTATTATTTAAATGGGTTGTATTGACAATCAAAATTTTTAGTGAACATTATTATGGTTAGTAAAGACCTTGTGGTTTATTTCACGTGTGAATGCCTTGGACTTGAATTTGTTGCTTTAAATTGGTGAATATCTTTAACGGTTAGGTCCACAAATGATGGACAAGGTAAAGACTCTCATTGTTCAATATGAAAATTTGTATAGTGGAAGCATATGGTCCTTGGCATGAAAATTGAAAGGGTATTCATCTATCTTAACTTGTGACTTTATTTTGAATATAAATAGTATTATTAAAATTTTCTATCTATGTAAAGATTTTGGGGTTAAGATGGATGGAAACAACTTACGCCTCGATTTTCAATGATCTTTCTCAATAAAATCAAAATATTATTATTTATAGTAGAAATTTAAGTTTTGAAAATCGGGGTGTGACAAACGCGTTTCTTGTTTTTTTGGCAGAATGCAGGTTTTGTGCAGAAACGTGTTTCCTTTCTTTGAAACATGTTTTATGCTTTTTGGATTGAATGTTGATTTTGTGCTCTTTACATGTGAAATGCGTTTCCTTAGAGTTTTAGTGTTTTTGTGAGAAAATGAGAGAATGAGCTTTAACATTTATCTTCCATCTCTTCTCATTTTCAAAACACCTAGAGAAAGCATTTGAATGAGAAAATCATCTTGATCTTGGAGCTTTAACTTTTGCATCATTCATTCAAGTTTTCAACAACATTCACATAAGTAATATTAGTTCAAGAAAGATATATGGTTGTAAGTTTTTCTCAATCCTTGAGTTTCATTTTCATATCTTGTACTGATTAATTTGTAATATCTTGAGCAACATTGTAATTATTCTATACTCATATGACAAACACTCTATTCTCAGTATTTAGTATTTTTTTGGATTGTTTTTAGTTGAAACAAACCAAGTCACGTGATATAGTATCACTTGTGATTCAAAGATTAAAATCATTAGATTAGTATCACATTTTATCTTGAAAAGAGTCAAGTGGTGTTCATCTTTAACCTGTAAAAAAGATTTTAGGTTCTTCCTTATCCGCAAAAGAAAGTATTAGGTTCATCCTTGCCCGAAAAATGATAATTAAGTTTGCCTTGAGCCTGTAAAATGGTGTTGTAACGATTTGATTTACACCCTTAAAGTGAATCGACATAGTGAAATTTTAGAGAGGTTCTCTCTAGGCGTGGATGTAGGAAAGGGGATTTCCGAACCATGTAAAAATCCTTGTGTCTATTGTTTAAATTTCAACACCTTCTTATTTGATCATTTGATTAAGGAACATTAAGTGGCTCTAAAACAAGGATTTTTGTAAGACAAAGACATATTAATAAAAAGAGTTTTAACTTGCACAAATTGACCAAAACACCCAATTCACCTCTATCTTAGGTGTCCAACACACATGTGTTGCACGTAATTTTTATTAAAAGAATTAAAACAAAATATTTTTTTTAAAAGAAAAGAATTATATATGTTTTGTTTTTTAATATGATTAGAATGACTAAAATCATCTAAAAATATGGATGAGGATAGTTAGTAGTAAACTTAGACCTTAAAAGGATAAATTTGGAAAAAAGAAGAAGAAAAAAAGCCTAAAATGTAGTGTGTATGAAAAAAGAAAAAATTGAAAATTAGTTAATTGTAGACTTTCTATTTTAGCCCTATTGAGGATAAAATTAATTTTTCAAAAATAAAAATAAGATAAACCTTTCAAGGGTATTTTAGGTAGAAAAAAGTTTTACCGTAAACTATCCTAAGTACTTTTATTATAGTATAGTAGTATAGATTATTATTAAATTAACAAGTATAGCACAATGTGCAGACACTTTCTATGAATATATTTGTATATTAATATAAATTAGGAAAATAAAATAATAAAATAATTAAGCTAAAAAAATATAAGTATATTTTAGTCATATAAACTTATTTTTATAATACAAGCTCAATTATAAAAAAAAAATAGTTTTTTTTAATGTCATTGAAGTATATCTCACATGTCTGTAATAATAACTCTTACCATAGAAGTATATAAAATATTAAAATAAGAAAATCATATAAAATAATTAAAAATATTTTAAAAGTGATAAGTATATTTTTATTATGAGAATTACCCACTAAAAGTTTAATTCTTTTTCATAATATTTAGTCGCACCAAGCTGAGGTTTTTTTTTTTTTTTTGTTGAAACTACCGAAGTTGAGTTTCAAGTTGTAAAGGTTATTAATGTAACAATTTTTAATCTAATTACCCTCATGTTCCGTACAAGAAAATATATTTTGATGATTACAAATCACATTCCCATTAAGATATTATTGCATATATATTGTACATCCAATTATGCATGGAGTTTGCTCAAGTTCGATGATGCATAGTGGAAGAACTATCAAGATCATAATTAGACTAAAGACCATGATCATTCAAGATTTAATCTTTATGTTTTTAGAGTCATTTAGGATTGTAGAATCTTAGGTGTCACTTGATTCAGCAAGGTATTACTTAGGATGCATATTTGCAAGATTTTCAGAAAGAAATGTTTTTGATCGATTTGTTTTTGAAGGATTTTCGATTGGTTTTCATCACTTTTGATGAATCTTTCAATGATTATTTTGATCCGAACTTATCAAGCTTTATATTGATTAATCAAGCTTTGAAAAGATTGAAAATTATCAAAATCTATTTTCAGTGCTCCATTAGGGTGCTGACAGCTCATCAAGACGTTCATGTGATGGTAAGTCACTTAATGATGAACCAACATGGTAGAACGTTGATGAAATGTCAAGACACTGATGGTGTATAAGTTGAAATGTGTTCTATTCATGTCAGGACGTTACTCGTCTAGGAGCGCCCTCATAGAATAACCATAATGAAACGTCAAGACGCTGATTGTGCGTTAGTAAGCTCAAGAGTTTCTGGGATTTTTATGTTTTAAATGCATCAGGATGCTACTCGCGAATTAGCGCCCTTATTGGTTTTTGAGTTTTAAAAACTTCAAGTTCATCAAGATGCTCACAGTTTATTAGCGCCTTCAAAGGTAGAAACGACAAAACTGTGTGTTGTGCGTCAGGACGCTAATGCCCTATTAGGACACTAAAATAATACTGTCAAAAGCTGATAACTGTGTCCACCTGTGCTGTTTTCTGAACTTTCTATTTTCGTGAAAGCATAGAGGATTTAGGTGTTGTTGCACTATTTGAATTAATCCATTTCCGTGAAACAATTTGACCGTTTGATTTGAAATGGATTTGAGTGCCAAAAATATTATTGAAGACCGAGATTAAGTACTGTCTATATATACTGCACTTCAAGCTTTTGAGCATATATACAATTGAGACATATTATCATTTGTGCGAAAACTTTTGAAACTTCTATTATCATTTTCGCAGCAAAAACTTTGATCATCTTGCGAAAACTTTGATACGATTTTCTTCGGGATTTACTGATTTTCATTATAAATCTTTTTCAAATCCATCGAAGAAAAGAAAAGCTTGAAACCTCTAGTATTTCAGTCAATTTTCATTATACATATTCTGCTGAATCAGTGTCAACTCAAGGAAAGCTCTGTAAGTATTTCATTGATTCTTGGTAAAAGAATCAAAACTCTATACTTGTATTTTAGATTATTAAGTGACTGTGTGGGTCACTTGGTTTGAGCAAGTGTTGCTCATGTTGTAACGATTTTCTCACACCCGTAAGTTGAGAAGGTGTAACCATTTGATTCTCACCCATAAGAGGATCAGGTAGTAGAGTTTGAACAAAATCCTAACTGGGGGGGGGGTTAGGTAATGGATGTAAGTGAGGCCGATCCACTATAAATCCTTTGTGTACTGTTGCATATTGTTTCTTATTGCATATCATTTACCATTATTTTTGTAGACTGCCATAACCTACTAAATATTATTAATTATTTTTAAAGAAAGGTATTAACTTGTTATTGTCCAATTCACCCCCCTCTTGGACATATCTGGGCCAACAATTGGTATCAGAGCAGTTTTCTCTTAAATTATCTAACCATCTTTGATTATTCATGGCAGGTGTTGCGTAAAATTATTGCAAGTGCACAATACCGTTAACAAGTAATAAAGTGATAAATAGAGTATCGTTCCCACAAAGATTTGTTACTGTATTTTTATGTTAAATATTAAAATTGTTTCACCGTAATCTTATCTAAATACTAATTAAAATTCGTTGTAATGTAAACAATAAAGTTAAATCTAAAACAAATCAAAATTAATTAAAGTAATCAAAATAATTAAAACCTAGAATTACAATCTTCCCTCATATTTCAATTGAATTAATCGTACTATTTTTCCATTAATTAATTATTTAAATTTATTAACCAAGATTCTAAATTATTTACAAGCCTCTTTCGATGGTCAAGTAAAAATACCTTGAATAATTAAATCTTTATATTTCTATGAAATTTAAATTAAAACAAGATTCATTAAGATTATACTCTTCAATGGTTACATATATCACATGAGTATATTTCTATCTCACATGAACTCAATAGCTTTCGTCCTTATGATAATTTGTTATTTTAATCAAGTTCACAAATTATCATAAGGCCTTTTTATCATAAGTTCACAAGTTCACAAAGCTTATATATACATAAGGCCTTTTTGTCACACCTGGGTTGCACATAGTGCCCCTACCCAAGGTGATGAGTACCCCCACAGGGCATACTCCAGCCATTATATACCACATAATATTGTCACATCCCAGTACACAGCACACCGCAACGTCTAGTACCCCTGGGATCATTTGTCTATACTATTCACTCATGAATAGTGTAGGGCCTCCCCCAGATTCGAACTCATAACCTCATAAGGTTTGATTTCGCAATCTGAGTAGCCACTGAACCATTTAGTGTGGACAAATGATCCTGGGGGTACTAGACGCTGCGGTGTGCTGTGTACTAGGATGTGACAATATTATGTGGTATATAATGGCTGGAGTATGCCCTGCGGGGGTACTCATCACCTTGGGTAGGGGCACTGTGTGCAACCCAGACGTCAAAGATCATATAGATTCAACAAATCATCTAATTAGTGATCAAGTAATTAGAAGCATTAAGAACGAATTAAAATAAATAACTCTAAATAATTAATTAAAATCTAAAATCAAACATAAAATCCAATATCCATATGAGATCCAATTGTAACTCTAGACAAACAACTTACCTCATCATTGAAATGGAAGAAAACATAAAAATATTGATGAACATGTTGAATAGAAATAAGAAGAAACTAGAAAACCAATTGGAAGATGTTGATCAAGATGCTCCCTTGTTTCCAACTTCGCGTTCTTCGCCTCCTTCAATCTAATTTTCTTCAGCTCGTTCTCCTCTCTCTTCTTTAGAAACCCTAAACAATAGTCTATATAGACCCACAAGTCCATAGGAAGTCGCCCAAGAGAAGTCCAAGTTGAACTAGAAAAGTTCGCAACAAAATTAAAAAGTTTCTATTTTGAATTGCACCTCCGCTTTTTTCCTTGCCATTTTTCTTTTTGTTTTCTACTCCAAATCCCCCTCAAAATCCTCTCGATCACATTGTAGTATTTCAGGTAAGGAAGAATTAGAAATAAACCACGTCAAATTCAATTGAGAAAGTTATGGCCAAAATACAAAAGTCGCGCAAAATTACTTTTTTCGATTCCCATTCTGAGCGCCATGGCGCCCAGTTACGACCCTTTTGTGCATTTTTCTGCTATTTTCTTCATTTTCCTTGTGGACTTAGCCAATTTTCTCCACTTTTTGACTTGTTTTCTTCATGAATCATAATCTAGGCTTCTCATATGTTGTGTCCAACATTCATGCTCACTTCCACACATCTAAATACCTACAAAATAATGCAAACCAAATAATTAATTCTCTTGAAACATAAATTAATCTAACTTATAAACTAACAAACAAAAAAATTGTAAAAAAACCAACTTTCACCTAAACTAACGAATGCATCAAAACTAACATAAACACACTAAACTAATGCATAAATCACCCTAAAACACTTATAAAACCATCCTAAAACATGCCAAAATAACCACTTATCAGCAAGAAACAGTGTAAAGGATGTCACACTACCTTCGGTGAAGGAAACTTCACCAATAGACCACCCTTTTTCAAAGGAGACAACTATCTCCATTGGAAAACTAGGATTAGGTTCTACCTTAGAGCTCAAGACCTAGAAATGTGAGATGTTGTGACAAATGATTGTCAAACACCTACAAAAATAGTCGATGGTGTGACTGTTCCAAAGGAACTAGAGGAATGGACTACTAAAAAGAGAAAAAGAGAATTATTAAACATCTAGGCCGTGAACATATTGTTATGTAGCTTATCCAGTGATGAGTTTAATAGGGTAAGTGCGTGTGAAACAACCTATGAAATCTGGAGAAAGTTATAGGTGACCTATGAAGGGACTTTGCATGTCAAGAAGGCAAAACTTCAAATGCTAGTTGAAATCTATGAAACCTATAGAATGGAAGAAACCGAGAGCATATCCGAAGCCATAGCTCGATTCATAAAGAATGTGAATGAGATGAAAACCTTAGGAAAAGTTTATGATCAAGAATAGACTGTTAGGAAGTTTCTTAAAGGCTTACCTAAAGCTTGGGAACCTAAGGCCGCGACTATTGAAGAAGCCAAAAACTTAGCCGAGTACACTGTTGATAGACTTTGTGGTTCATTAATGGTCCATGAGATGAAACTAAAAAATAACCAATTCCAAGCCAAGGTTGAGGACAAGGGAAAGAAGACCATAGATTTGAATGTAGACACCGAATCTGTAAGGATCTCAGATTGTGAGAGCATGGATGAGGATTTAGCAATGATGTCTAGAAAGTTTAACAAGTTAATTAGGAAGAGGTTCAAGTTCTAAGTACTATAAAGGGAAAAAACTTGGAACCAAACCCACGGAGCTCATATGTTACGGGTGTAACAAACCTGAACATGTGAAGAGTGATTGTCCCAACAGGTACAAGAAGAGTCATAACTTAAAGAAGAAAGAAAAGAAGGTTCTTAAAGCTATATAGGATGACTCAAGCTCAAGCGAGAGTGAATCATATTATGAACACAAAGTTGTTATTTGTTTGATGGTAAATACCGAGGTAAAATCTGAACCATTTGATGAAGATATTGTTTTTGGTTCTCGTATGCATGATATTAAACTTAGACTTAGTAAAGAGGTCAAGAAAAATGAAAAGCTCAAAAAGAATCTAGAAGAAGCTTTTGAGGAAATAAAATTTCAACAGGAAGAGATTGATGAGTTATCATTAGATAATGAACAACTCAAAACAGAGATAGAAAAACTGAAAAATTAAAATGAAACTCTCAAAAAGAAAAATGAAGACCTTAACAACATTGTGATCAAGTTCACAAATGGTCAAAAATTATTTGACATAATGTTAGGATCACAAAGATGTGCCTTTGACAAGGCTAGTTTAGGCTATACTGAAGGGTAAAAAAAAGAGTATAACACTCTACTGACCAAAAAACCTAAATGTTATAGGGAAGCTCATACTGTATTAAGATGCAATGCTATGAATGTAAAGAAAAAAAACTTTCATGGGTAGAAAAGAGTATTCTTATTGATGTTAATATGCATGGACCCAAAGCAACGTGGGTATTAAAATCAAAAGTATTTTATGTTGTGTAGATGAACAAAAATGGAGAAATATGGTATATGAACAGTAAATGTTCAAGACACATGACTGGTGATAAGTCAAAGTTCTTGTGCATTGAGAGAAAGAATGACGAAAATGTCACATTCGGAGACAACAACAAAGGTGAAATTGCAGGCATTAGAACCATTGGTAACAATTTCTTATCTATTTCTGATGTTCTTTGCTTAAAAGGGATGAAACATAATCTCTTGAGTATAAGCCGATTATGTGACAAGGGTTATGATATTTTTTTTGAAGCAAATAGATGCATTATTAAGCATGAAGATAATACTATTGCATTCATAGCATTTAGGCATAGAAATGTTTATTGCACAAATCTTGATGATATGGAGAAACAAAATATTACATGTTTGGTGCTATATCTTGTGATGATGCATGGCTCTAAGATAGGAGGTTAGCTCATGTTAGTATGAAAAATATATTTAGGCTAGCTAAAAATGATCTTGCCAAGGGTATTCCAAAAGGAATTTACTCAAAAGACAAGGTGTGTGAACCATGTCAATTGGGCAAGCATACCGGATCATCATTTAAGAGCAAGAGGTATTAATCTACCATTAGAGCTCTTAAATTGATTCAAATGGATCTCTTCGGACCTACCAAGAATCAAAGTTTAGGAGGCAAATCATATGTATATGTAATTATTGATGACTTTACTAGATACGCACATAAGTCTAAAGTGTGTGAATTGTTCATCAAATTTTGTAAAAGAGTTGAAAATGAAAAAGGATATAAAATAAACATAGTTAGAAGTGATAGAGGAGGAGAATTCGTTAATAAAAATCTTGAAGATTTTTGTAACAATCAAGGTTACACTCACCATCTATCGGCCCCTAGTACACCTCAACAAAATGGCGTAGTTGAAAGGAAAAATAAAACTTTGCAGGAAATGTTTAGGGCAATGCTTAGTGAATGTAACACTGAAAACTATTTTTGGGCAGAAGCTATTAACACTGCATGTTATGTAATGAACAAAATTCTGATTAGAAAAGATTTGAACAACACTCCATATGAATTATGGAAAGGTAGAGCACCTAACATTAACTACTTTCGAGTATTTGGATGTAAGTGTTTTATCCTTAATGATAAAGATAATTTAGACAAGTTTGAACCTAAGTCAGATATTGAAATATTTTTAGGATATTCTTCTCATAGTAGAGCTTACAGAGTTTATAGCAAAACTACTCAAACTGTATAAGAATCAATTCATGTAAATTTTGATGAAGCTGAAATAAGAAATGTCTTGAGGAAGGGATTAGGCAAATGAACCTTGAAGATGATGATGCTCCCAAGAAAACTCAAAACATAGAACCTGATAATGACAAATCTTTAGAAATATCAAAGAACTCTAGATTGCTTCAAGATCACCCCGAAGAGCAAATACTAGGTGATCCAACTAAGGGTGTATCCACTAGAGCTTCAATTCATAGAGATCAAGAGTTTGTTGCTTTTGTATCTCAAATTGAACCAACAAAAATGAAAGATGCATTGAAAGATGAGAATTGGATTCTTGCTATGCAAGAAGAACTTGGACACTTTGTAAGAAACAAAGTATGAGAATTAGTTCCTAGACCATCTCATCAATCATAGGAATCAAATGAGTTTTTAGAAACAAAAAGAATGAACAAGGAATCATAGTCCGAAATAAGGCTAGATTGGTTGCACAAGAGTACAATCAAGAAAAAAGTATAGACTTCGAAGAAACCTTTGCCCCAGTAGCAAGAACAGTGGCAATAAGGATGCTACTTGCCTACGCTTGTTACAAAAAAATTTCCCTTATATCAAATGGGTGTAAAGAGTGAATTTCTAAATGGATACATCAATGAAGAGGTATATGTGGAACAACCTCCAGGGTTTGAGGATGCACATAACCCAGAACATGTGTTCAAACTCCACAAACCCTTATATGGATTAAGACAGGCTCCTAGAGCTTGGTATAATAGACTGAGTTCATTTCTTTTAGATCATAAATTTCAAAAAAAAAAAAACTCGATCCAACTTGTTTATTAAACACCATGATGATAATATGTTTATTATTGAAATATATGTGGATGATATCATATTTGGTGCATCGGACAAGGAACTGTGTGATGAAATGTAAAAAATAATGCAAAAAGAATTCGAAATGAGTATAATGGGAGAACTTACATATTTTCTTGGTTTGCAAATTAAGCAAATGTCAAATGGTACATTTATAAGCCAATCAAAGTATGTTAAGGAAATGATCAAAAAGTTTTAAATTAGCAATTTGAAATTAATAGATACTCCTTGTAACTCAACAATTAAACTAAATAAAAATGAAAAAGGGAAATCAATTGATTCAAAATTGTACAGAAGATGATTCGAAGCTTAGTTTATCTCACAAAAAGTAGACATGATATCATGTTCAATGTTTGTTTGTGTGCAATATTTCAATCAGATCCTAAAGAATCATATTTAAAATGTGTCAAAAGAATCTTTAGATACATAAATGGTACAACTGATTTAGGAATTTGGTATTCCAAAGGCACGTCATTTGAATTAAAAAGTTATGTAAACTCCGACTATGTTGGAAATATCTATGACAGAAAAAATACCGCAGGATTTTATCACTTTCTCGAAAATTCTTTAATTTCTTGGTTTTGCAAGAAGCAACACTCAGTGACATTATTCACAGCTGAAGTAGAATATGTTGCAGCTGGAAGTTATTGTTCTCAAGTGTTATACATGAAACAACAACTTCAGGATTACCAATTTTTTGTTGAATGCGTTGAAATTCTATGTGATAATACTAGTGCTATTAACATATCAAAGAATCTTGCATTGCACTCCCAAACTAAACATATTCAAATTAGACATCATTTCTTAAGGGATCATGTGCAAAATGGTGATGTTAAACTCACTCATACTGGCACAAAAGAACAATTGATTGATATTTTCACTAAAGCCTTACCTAAGAACCAGTTTGTTCATATCAGAAGAGAGCTTGGGATGTTCTCTGAATCTGACATATGATATTTTGATGCTTACCTCATTCAGGGGGAGAGGTACTATATGGATACTTCACTCTTTTTTATGTTTTCAAAAGGGGGAGAAGTAATATCTATTGAAGCATTATATTATCCATAAAGTCATGGGGAGAATAGAGAGAATATGGAGAGTATGAAAATGACATTTTTTTGGTGCAAAAATCTTATCATATGAAAATAAGAAAAACATTGGTATTGCATGGTATTCATGTGTATTGCATGTCATTCATATCATTCGTATTCATTGTAAGATCAAGCATTCATATCTTTTTTTAGTTTGCTTCAAGGCCTACAAAAATGTATTTGAAATCATAAAAAAAAAGAGATTGTTAATCTAATTTCCCTCATGTTTCGTACAAAAAAAAGATATTTTGATGATTACAAACCACATTCTCATTAAGATATTATTGCATATATATTGTACATCCAATTATGCATGGAGATTGCTCAAGTTCTATGATGCATGGTGGAAGAGCTATCCAGATCGTAATAAGACTGAAAACCATAATCATTCAAGATTTAATCTTTATGTTTTTAGAGTCATTTAGGATTGTAGAATCTCAGGTGTCATTTGATTAAGAAAGATATTACTTATGATGCATATTTGCATGATTTTCAAAAAAAAAATGTTTTTGATCGATTTGTTTTTGAAGGATTTTCGATTGGTTTTCATCACTTTTGATGAATCTTTCAATGATTATTTTGATCCGAACTTATCAAGGTTTAAACTGATTAATCGAGCTTTGAAAAGATTGAAAATTATCAAAATTTATTTTCAGTGCTCCATCAGGGCGCTGATGTGATGGTCAGTCACTTAATGATGAACCAACATGGTAAGACGCTAATGAAATGTCAGGACGTTGATGGTGTATAGGTTGAAATGTGTTCTATTCATGTCAGGACGCTACTCATCTAAGAGCACCCTCATAGAACCAACCTAATGAAACGTCAAGACACTGATCGTTCGTCAGCGCACTCACATGTTTCTGAGATTTTTATGTTTTAAATGCATCAGAATGCTACTCACGAATTAGCGCCCTTATTGGTTTTTGGATTTTAAAAACTTCAAGTCCATCAAGACGCTCACAGTTTATTAGCACCCTCAAAGGCAGAAATAACAAAACTGTGTGTTGTGCGTCAAGACGCTAATGCTCTATCAAGACACTCACATAATACTGTCAAAAAGTTGATAACTGTGTCAGCCTGTGCTGTTTTTTGAACTTTTTATTTTCGTGAAAGCGCAGAAGATTTAGGTGTTGTTGCACTATCTGAATCAATCCATTTCCGTGAAACAATTTGACCATTTGATTTGAAATGGATTTGAGCGCCAAAACTTTATTGAAGATCGAGATTAAGTATTGTCTATATATACTGCACTTCAAGCTTTTGAGCATATATACAAGTGAGACATATACAACTAAGCATCTTTGAAATCATTTGTGCGAAAACTTTTGAAACTTCTACTATCATTTTCATAGCTAGAACTCTGATCATCTTGCAAAAACTCTGATACGATTTTCTTTGGAATTTATTGGTTTTCATTATAAATCTTTTTCAAATCCATCAAAGAAAAGTAGAGCTTTAAACCTCTAGTATTTTAGTCGATCTCCATTATACATATTATGCTGAATCAGTGTCAACTGGGGTTTAAGGAAAGCTCTGTAAGTATTTCGTTCATTCTTGGTAAATGAATAAAAACTCTATACTTGTATTTCAGATTATTAAGTGATTGTGTTGTTGGTACACCCAAGAGTGGGGGTGAATTGAGTGTAATGACCATTTTTTATCTTTTCTAATTTCTTATGAGATTCCTTTACATAATTGGATTCAATACTTAAATAAATCTAACGAGCATAAAGTAAAATGCATAAAGTAAAGCACAATAGCATTTATAGTGGTTCGCCGTGCCTACGTCCACTACCTAATCTCCCGATTAGGATTTTTCTAAATCCACTAATGATCCTCTTACGGGTGAGAACCAAACTTTTACAAATTGCCATTTTATACGTTTAAGGCAAACCTATCATTCTCTGGGTTAAGGATGAACCACTTATCTTTTTTTTTGGGCTAAGGAAGAACCCATGTTCTTTTTGCAGGCTAAGGAAGAACCGTATATCCTTTTTTCGGGCTAAGGAAGAACCCATGTTTCTTTTGCGGGCTAAGAACCCACACATCCTTTTCAAGAGAAAAGATGAAACTAGCTAGATTCCAACAATGGAATCTCAAGTGAGGACTTAGTTGTTTCAATCTTAAAACGAACCAAAAACCCCGATTACAATGATTAAAATGTTTGTTCTAATGATTAGAACAATTATACATGAAGCTCATAAACATAAATACCAAATACAAGATATGAAAATTTAAGCTTAAGGTGAAGGGAGACCTTACAATGATTTATACCTTTCTTGCAACCATATTTGCTCAAGAGAATGATTTTGAAGATGCTTTGAATGATGCACAATGAAAAAACTTGAAATCCAATCTTCAAATCAACATCTCTAATTTCTATGTTTTTGAAATGAGAAAAATGATTTGATCTTGAAAAACACTCCCTAGATTCACATGATTGTCTTTCTTGTGTTTAGAATGGCCTAACTACATGTATTTATAAATTAGAAACAAGTTATAGTCGTTAGACACAAGAATATAGCCGTTGGGGGTGAAAATATGATTTTGGACCATTGGAAATGTGCCCAGAAAAGTTGCAAAAAATTTTAGATTTTTGTATTAGCTCCCTCATTGTGCATTAGCTCACTCATTGCGCATTAGCTCCCTCAAGCGCATTAGCTTGTTAATGCGATGCAACGCCCGTACCTTAGGATGATGTCATCATGACCTGTAGAGTACCCGTATACGTGTACGTATACATATTTGATGCTTGATGTGGGTTAGTTCAAGTGCTTTTTGCATGCTTTTAAGTTCTTTAATGTGTGTGTAAAGTTTTAAAATAATCGAAGACCCGTTCGGTGTCGAAACATGCCGAAAATGGTGTTTTGGATTAGTGGGGCTCGCTCCATAGAGGAAGAAATTTCTGTCACCGATTACATCAATGGCTTGATCTCCTAGATCTTCATTATGGATGGCGAAGATCTTGATCGGAGTTGTTTACTGTGAGGTATAAGATTTCAAAAACTGCTTCTCAGATTTGCGAATTTTCTTGCGCAGTTTTGATCAAAAGGTTGGATCTCGCATTCCCATCATGGATTAAGCTTAAATTTTATCAGAAGGTTGGTAACTGAGTCATAAACGTTTTGAACGGTTAAGATGTTAAATTGGTGAGTCGTTTACAAGAAATTGATTATCTAAGTGCAAGTAATTGCAGCAGGGAAACTATTTTTTTTATTTAAGTGTGTTTTTATGCGTGGGCCCAAGCATGTGTATTTAAGCAATCAACACTCATTTCTCGTCCATTTTACCCCAAATTGAAGGGAAAGAGAGGGGAAAAGATGGAGAAGGAGAAGAGGGTGCCTTCCAAAGAGGTTTCGACCCAAATCTTGCTCTAAGGTATAATTTCTCCATTTTCTTCCATTAGAATACCTTCATTGATGTTTGCAAGCTTTTGAATGGTGTATCTTTTGCTATGGACCACGATTTTGTGTAGAACTAGGTTAGGGTTTGGTTTGCACGTGTCATATGAGCTTGTAAATGGTACTAATGGCTTTCTTGACCTAAACCTACGCCTAAGGAGTGTTTTCCACACTTGAATTCCGTATTTGAAGGGGGCGGTGGAAGAACACACGTTGGAGTTAGGTCTTGCATGTTAGATATGTGTGATTAGAGGGTGTTAGGAACCCATTAATAGTGAAACCCCCAATTTCTAGCAAGAAATTGGTAGGGTTGTGTGTATTTGACCTAAACCTAGGTTATGGACTTAAGTTTTTCCATTCAAGTTGCATGTCATATATGTTGATTAAATGAGTAAA
This sequence comes from Paratinospora sagittata, assembly GCA_035771175.1. Taxonomy (NCBI): domain Eukaryota; kingdom Viridiplantae; phylum Streptophyta; class Magnoliopsida; order Ranunculales; family Menispermaceae; genus Paratinospora; species Paratinospora sagittata. The sequence continues at coordinate 19,136,993 of CM069598.1, forward strand.
TGTGGATAATTGATGGTTCAATTTACTGATTTTGAATGGTAGAAAACTTAGGTGTAGTACAAATTTGGCCTAGGCCATGAATTTGGGGATTTGCCCAAATTTGGAAATTTTGGCCTAGACTAAGTCAATTGATGAAATTGACATAGGGATTAGTCTAATTGACCTTAATTATGATTAAATGCATTGTATTATGATGGTTGGATCATGAGAATCAACCTATTGCATTCTTTTGGGTTAAATGTGGATTAATTAAATATAAAATGGGTTGATTGAGCTATATGGGTGCAACCATTTTAGAGTCTTAAATTGGCTATTGAATTGGGGTTAATCATGGGTAAATGTCATGCATTTGAAATGATTTTAATGATGAATGAACCATGTTATATGCAAGGTTTGTGCATGATCCAAGTGTCCCAATTAAGCTACTTGGAGGTTGAGGTGCATAGGAGTGTTTTGGTGGCATTCTAGTACCTTATTGGTTGGAGTTGGATTGGCTAAGTCTAGCCAATCGATTTGTGAGTGTTTCTTTATTTGTAGTTTCTAAATGTGGAATTGCAGTGTAAAAGTGTTTTGAATGCTTATCTAATGAAATGAATTTGAGCATAGTCTAGTTGGGTTAGCAATTGAGTTATGTAGTATCTCCTAAGCATGAGATTCTTATGGAATTCCATTGGGCTGAACGAGGATCCTCAATTGTGGACCTTGCAGAGGATTTTATGGCTTATGTAAACAAGATCGCCTAGACATGGTATTTGTCTTGGTGGGCTGGTCCTATTAGCTACACAATCCAAGGAATCTTATTAGAATACGGGTAAGAAGTCGATCGGGCAATGGGTGTCGCGCACTCAGGATCTTGTATTGATTCTTACTCAGGAAGTGTTTAGGATTGCATATGCATGTTTGAAAAAATGATATGCATATTCTTGGTTATGACAATGATGCATTATATTTGGCATGTATGTAATCTTGTATATCTCCATGTTATTTAAATTGTTTATTGATCTTGCAATGTTTTACCTAAATGCACATGTATTGCTACTTGTAGAAAACATTCACTGTGCTTGTTGCAGCTCACTCTTCATTTTTATCGTTTCAGGTTGTGATAGGAAGGGGAAGGGGAAAGCTTAGCTGTGAAGCACTTCCCATATATTTTGGTGATGTAGGTGTTTTAGTACTTTTCTGTATTTTGGTAATTTGTACTAAATAACACCTATAGTTACTTAACACATAGATGGTTGTTTTATGGTTAGGTATAATTTTTGTATATTTTGAACATTATGGACTTATGAAATTTTATGGTTGTCACTTTGGAAATGTAATTTATATTGATGATTTGTTTATGTTTGTATGTTTTGATGTTATATGAGATTATGATGTGTTGTTAGATGAGGCTGACGGGATGCTGGGGATATCGAGGAAGTATATACCCGAGGTTCCGTGCCGGTCATGATGTCACTGATTGTGGGTCGTGACATGCAAAGTTCGCATTAGTTTGCTCATGCAAACAATCCGCATTAGCTTACTCATGCAGATAGTTTACAGTAGCTTGCTCATGTAGACAATTTGCATTAGCTTGCTCACACTCAATTAGCGTTCAGACTCATCACACAGTTTTGAAATTTTTCTCTTTTTCAAAATATATGAAATGAAAACCAAATATAGGCATATAATAGCTTAAAATTTATGTAAAGAACATTCTGGAACTATTGAAAACATTTTCAAAACCATTTGAGAAAGATATCAAATACTTTTAAAGGGTTAAAGTTTATTTGTGCATACTTTGAATGTGAAAACTTGGGTTAACATGATTTTTCAACACATGGGCTTATTTGGGCATCAACATATGATTGAAATATATTTAGTTTGATGATTAAAACACTTTGAAATCAACAATTAAACAAACAAACAAGATTTTGATAAAAATCAAAACAATTTTGATTATTTTGAAAAACTTTGTAGAAATATCATTTTAACTATAACTAATGCAATTATGATTCAAAATAGTTTAAAAACATAAATTAAAAATTTTGGATACTTGAAAATCATTTTTAAAGAATACTTAATGCATGAATGAGTTTTATCAAAACTATGCATATGTCAAGTATGAATGCATGAAGTTTAGAAAAGATTGAGCAATTGGAAATGCAATAAGGTTATATACTAATTCTAGACACATAAAGACTCTCAACCTTTTTATCTTCATTCCTTCAAGTTGTCCAAGCTTTAAGTATGGTTGATCTTTTACTTGAGAGACTTCTTGAACTTGAAGACTTAGATCTTGTATTGGCTCTTTTCCATCTTTAGGTGTTGAAATATACTAGATAGAAACATTAACACCATTTGTTATATTGTTTGTAAGCATCAAAACACTTAGGAGAATAACTAAGTGCAAAACCACTTAGATCAACAATCTCTCCCTTTTTGATGATAACAAACAATATAAACTTGATAAATATAATAACTATATCATGCAAGATAGTATGATCATAAATATGAAGTAGTAAGAACACACATACTATCAACCAATAGTGTTTATCAAGATTCAACTATTTTTCTTTCTCCTATTTCTTCTATATTTCTCTCCCTTTGACATTATAAAAAAGGTGGAAAGAATTTTCTAAATTCCCCATGAAGGTAATCTTAAAGCATAGCATCAAAATACCGAAGCTTCCCCTATCAAAAAGAGATGGAGACTCTCCCTAAATCTATGCACTCAAACTAAAGAGGATTCATGACAACGAGTCACGATTAAGCACATATGAATGCATAACGATGCCATACCATAAGATACACACATGAGATTCAAGATGTAATGTTCAAGCACATGGAGAAATACAACATGATAAGATAAAAATATAAAAAGTTTCAGCTCAACATTCATAGGCTACTTAGATGATATTTTGGAATATTGCACAGCATAGCCAAGAACAAAGTCATGTAAGTGCACAAAAGAATTTAAATTTATAAAAGACATCTAGTCATGAAAGATGAGAAATAATTGCCAAAAGATGAATTCATAAAGAATTTTAGGCATAAGGAATCATTTTCATAGTATTCGACATAAATGTGAATTTGATAATCAATCCAAGCCTAATACAGAGCATGCTCTATCATGTGTGAAAAATGACACACAAGCATACATTAAGTTCCATAACATAGTCAAAATGATTTATGATTAAGCAAGGCCTAGCTGTCATGATTCTAATAAAATGCAAAATATATTTTTGAAGTACATGACATCCATTAGATATCAAAATGACAAGCAACTGATGGACACAAGGTTTAAGGTTTAAGCACAACATCAATGTCATGTGAAAATGAAAAATCATGAGCTTTCCAAAGTGTAGGCATATGTAGATATATCATATGAAGAACAAAGCCTAAAGATGAGCATATGCTAAATTTCATAGAGATCATTCAAGCAATAGCATGCATTCATTTACTTCCTATTTCGTTGGTTTTCACCAAGTCACCTCAGCTCTTCACCTTTATTCCTTTTCAAACTTTCCATGGAGCCCAAATCCAAGAAGCTTTGCACTTTTTCTTCTACAAAGAGAGCAACTTCGCCATCATCACCTCCAGATAGGAGTGTGAGACCAAGGCCTGAACCCTCTCATGCCGAACTGGCTGAGGCACCCTCAACATCTGTACCCACTCCACCTATTGAAACCACTATTGAACCATCTCACCCATCCTTTTCTGCCCAAACAAGCAAAAAAGCAGACAAAATAGAAAAACTCATCAACCGAGCTGTAATCGATGGATGTTTTTTCAACTTTGAGTTTTTCACAAACTCTCATATAGATATTTTGTCCCTGTTTGAGTTCCAGGGTTGGATCAATTTACTTTCCTTTAGATCAAAATGGTAACCCAACCTCGTTAGCCAATTCTATTTGAATCTGGTAGACAAACCAAGCTCTAAACTTGTAAAGCAATCAGTGGTAAAGGGAAAATCTGGTGAGATTTCTCCCAGATTCTTCTCTGAAGCCTTCTCTCTGCCAAGTGATGATAGTACTCATATACTTTTCGTCACTAAAAAAAAAGTTCAATATCCAAGCTACAATAGCCTCTCTGTTTTAAATCTTGTTTCAAAGAAAAAGGACCACTCGAGTATTGATAGGAAACTCACAAATCAGTCCTTTGAACTATTGCCCAGAATCATTCACAACATCATTACCCATGTTATTCAACCCAAAATCGGCAGTAGGGGTAATGTGAGTGATTTAGATATATTTCTAGTGTGGTGCATTTTCGAAAAGAAGAAAATGAATCTCGCCCACATCCTCATGCATGTGATGAATACAGTGGTTAGCAGAGGAGGAGGTCTTCCTTTTGGAATGTACCTCACCACTTTGTTCGAGATGTGTGGTATTGATTTCAGTAGAGAAAGCTTCAAGGAGACCAGCAGATACAACTGCATTGGTCAAACCACTGTGAAATTGATGAGATACACTTATGTCCGTCCCTGCATTAGAGAAATGGCTTCTAATGTCAGAAGTTCTACTTGAGGGAGAATCCAGTGGAAAAAATGAAACAAGAGAAGTAGATGTTCAAACTGAAACTGTTGAATTTGAAGATGTAGAACAAGTTGTTCAGGCTGAAGAACATCTAATGGAATAAGTGAACCAGATTGCTCTGGCAGTTGTTGAAGAACATCTGAATGAGTCAGAAAATGCTAATGCAATCTTGGACGAAATCACCAGAGAGAGAGAGAGTTAGTGAGGACTCAAACAAAACCATCTCTAGGCCACCATCTCCATTTGATATCCCAATATTAATGGAACCCCATAACTCAAATAAAAATGAGTCTGATGGTGAAGAATGTTAAGATACAAAGGGTTATGAGCTGGCTATCATACCCTATTAGGGAGATAACATAAATGAAAATGTTGATGAAGAGAATCATATTGAAGACTTTCATGAGGCTAGTGTTGAGTTCCAAGTATAAGAAGAAATGGAAAATATTCATGTGGAAAGATCGTTTGATCATGAGCCACCTTCTTATCCTTCTACTAGGCAGCCAACAGATGAATTCTTCAAAGAGGAAGATTTCCTGAGAATAGTGAGAGAAGATCAAATCTTTGTCATGTCTTAGCTGATGGATCGTTTGGAGCAGAATCAAATATAGCTGAAGAATGAGATATTGGTAGAGGTTCGAGAATTTTTGAAATCTTAGGAGAGAGTTGAGACTAATGAGATGAAAGAATGTAACTCTTACTTGATTGAGGCAACTGCATTGCTCGAGAAAGTGAAAATATTAATGGACAAACAACCATGTTTCATGCAATCTTTGCCTTCTTCATCACTAAATAATGATCTGGTTAAGGAAATTTGAGATAACATGCAACAGATATAGGAATTCATGAAAGCCTTTGTCGCATCAATCAAACCAAGATCATCAAGCTTTCAACCACCTCAAGCCAGACCTCAAACATCACAGGCTATAACAAGTCATACATCAAGTGTTGTGACTGCTGAAGCTTTGTAGAAGATTCTTGAAGAAATTCAAAGCTTAATTGGTAAAGTGGTTGACACCTCTAAAGATAAGTCCATTTCAGACACTTTGCAATCAGTTTTGGATGCTATCTTGAATCAAGCGACAAGCAAGACAATGTTTGATCCACTGCTGCAGGCCAACTCCATTCTGAAGGTGAATTTTACTTCTGTCGGGCCAGCACACATAGAGGGTGATAGACTAACCAAGATTCTCGACTTGGTTACTCGTGCTTTTGAAAAGCTTCACAACTTGGAGAATAAGATGCCTTTCTTTGCCACAAGCATCATGGATCTGTCTTACACTGTTATCACAACTGCAAATTGAGTGGAATGAGTAGTAGGCTTCTTTGAAGACCTCTTCAAGGCAATGAACAACAGGATGCATTCCACTGTATGGTACATTGCCTCAAGCATGAAACGTTTTGGAATGTTCTTTCATCTACTGAAGAAGAAAGGTGTTAAGGTTCCACATGCACCAAGAGCTCTAGCCTTCACACGTCCTCAAGGACCGAAGGAGTCTGATAGACTTCTTGGGATATTAGAATGTGAAGAGGAAGAAACATCAGATAAAGAGCCATTACATAGAATCAGTCGAAGAGTGTCTTCGGCCCCGGATCCCTCGTCAGAGACTTTCCCAGATCCCAAACTCAAGCAACCAATCAGGCCAGAATTCAAAGATCATACACTTTCTCCTGATTTTGCTCAAGAACTTGTGAAGCGAAAATATAAAGGCTTTAAACCTGGTCCACTTCTTGATCCATTCAAATTTGGTGTTTCCAAGACTGCCCACAAAAAATTCCTTAAACAATTTAGGCAAACCGTTGTAATTGACAAATTTATCAGAAGTGTGAGACAAAGCTCAAGTGGTTCCTTAACGCCACGAGCGCCCAAGAAACCCAAGGAACCTGAACCTAGTTCTAGTATATCCAAGAAGGATGAAGAGGCCAAACAGAAAAGGAAGGGGAAAGGTCCAAGCACGAGCTAAACCTACCCATTTTTTGATGTTTTCAAAATGGGGAGAAGAGAGATTGAAGATATTGAGGTTATATTAATTCAAGAGGAAAACTACAAGTCAGGGGGAGTTCATCTGAGTTTCTGTACAATTCATTGCAGATGAATATCATGATCTTGTATATTGCAATTGATTGTACTCATCTTGTAAATTATTTGAAATCAGATATACTTGACATTTTTTATACTCTAAATTCGTTATATGTTCGAGTACATGAATATTATTATCTGCATGATCTATGAGTATTTGAAATCATCAAAAAGGTTGAGATTGTTATCTCAATGAACCCCATAACATGAATGTTTTGATGATTCCAAATATCTCCATTTTGTGTATCTAATGATCTTGTCAAGTGTTTCAGAAATATCAAGAATCAAGATCAAGGAACTTTGCTCACAAGTCTATTAAACATCAATCAAAGTTCCGAGTCCTTAAGTTCTTAGAATGTAAAGTCTATCGATCAAATTTACTTTTAGCAAACTTTAATCATTTTCATATTTTGATCATCACATGTTAAAGGTATTTCATGATTTCCAAAGCATTTGATTTAATTCGGAAATATCTTGTTTTTAATCGTATTTTATCGAGCTTCAATAGAGAAATCAAAAATCGCTTTTATAGAGTCTTTCAGGACGCTAATGTATTTGCAGCACCCTCCTGGACTTGATGAGTTAGGACGCTGATAAAATATTAGGATGCTCAAGGTTGAATTGAACTAATTCATTAGGACGCTTACTTGTAAGTAACGACTTCCCTTTTGCCAACCTTTGAGAGTGTCAGGACGCTGACTTGGTTTCAGCTTGATGAAAGTTCTCTTAGTTTTTAATTAATTTCTATCTTTAAGGACACTGATAGTTATAAGTTGAAAAACTGTCAGGATGCTACCTGGATAGGAGCGCCCTCATCCTTGGAATCAACTTAATAACTTTTAGGACCCTTACTATCCTTCAGCGCACTTAACATTATTTTAAGAATTGTTTTAAAGAGTTTAGGACGCTTACTTATGAGTAGCGCCCTCATGCGTTTAAAATTTTAGAATAAAGTACGACACGAACTGTCTAGTAGCACCTTCACGATTTAAGTCGTTTAATTGTCGAAGTAAGTTAGGACGCTTACGATCCAGTAGCGCCCTCACTTCATTGTTCGGTAGGACACTGATGCTCCATGAGCGCCCTCAAAGGAACAAAATGACAAAAATGATATTTCTATTGTTCTGACACGTACATCTTTTTGAGCCACTTTTTTCAGAACAACTTTTCGTACAAAATTCAACTTTTTGGATTTGTTAGAAATATCCTCTGATTCACAACCCACGTCGTTATAATTTCCTTATTCGTGAATCTGGAGAGAATTAGAACGTTCATGAAATGTGCAGTTGCCATTTTCGTGATACATTCTAGCTGTTGTGAGTAAACGTTCATATTTGAAATTCAAATTCAAATGAACAACAACTTCATCTCTACAAGTCTATAAATACCAACACTTACTCATTTGCAAAAACCACAGAAAATTCTCTGAGCCAAAAACACTTTTGAAAGTTAGTCGAATTTTCATTTGATTTAAAAGCTTAAGTTATTTTGTGTTCCAAGTGTTTTCTTTGAAACCTTGCTTATTCAAAATATTGTCATACTGAACTAAATTTTTATCTTTATCTGAAAATCTATTTGAAATATTGAACTGTTTTAACTTAAATTTTCCAGCACTGCTTTAAGTTTTATCATTCTTGCTGAAAGAGAAATTTGGGAGATAGTTCATAGGATACAGTTGTACCTCAATTCATATCATGTAAACTGTATCATGGTTATAACAATAGTTAGATAAACTACTGAGTTGATATTCTTGTATTCAACAAGCTTAGGTTGTCTCACACCGTAAGCTGAGAAACGGTCTTCTCACACCCGTAAGTTGAGAAAGTTTAGGTTTGTCTCACACCTGGAAGTTAGGATAGGTTGGTCTCAAGCCTGTAAGTTGAGCAGTGTAACGGTTGTTCTCACACTCGCAAGTTGAGAAAAGGTGTAACGGTTTGATTCTCACCCATAAGAGAATCCCTTAGTGATAAGGTTTAAAATCCTAACTGAGGAGGTTAGGTAGTGGACGTAGGCAAGTAGCCGAACCACTATAAATCAACTGTGCATCTTTATTTATTTTTCGCACTTTAATTTTATCATTGCATTCAATTTTAAATTGACTAAGTGTCCAATTCACCCCCCTCTTGGACAGACCTGGGCCAACATGTGTGTGCCACTTAGTTTGAGCAAGTGTTGCTCAAGTTGTAACGGTTTTCTCACACCCTAAGTTGAGAAGGTGTAACGGTTTGATTCTCACCCATAAGAGGATCAAGTAGTGGAGTTTGAACAAAATCCTAATTGGGTGGTTAAGTAATGGATGTAAGCGAGGCCGGACTACTATAAATCTTTTATGTACTGTTGCATATTGTTTCTTATTGCATATCATTTGCCATTATTTTTATAGACTGCCATAACCTGCTGAATATTATTAATTGTTTTAAAAAAAAGTATTAACTTGTTATTGTCCAATTCACCCTCCTCTTGGACACATCTAGGCCAACAACAATTTATTATCAAAGGATGTGATAGCTCTCACCTTAGAGTTATAAATTAGTATATACCCTATTAGATATGCTATGTTATTACAATAAGTTAGATTAGCTACCCTTAAAGAATTATTTAACGGAAAGAAGTGTTTTTTTGAAAGCTATGATAAGAAGTTAAACTAATACTTTTTTAAAAAAAAAAAAATTGAAAAAAGATACCATTATCTTAAGTCATTTTTGATTTTTCTTAGACAAAAAAAAACCTCTCTATTTAAGGATAAAAATAATCAGTTCTTTCCTAACAGAAAAATAAATACTTAAAAAAGATATTTGGAGTTTGGAGGGCTTCTTTCCAATGACAAGAAGAAGAAGAAGGTTGGCAAGAACAGTTCAAACTCTTCAGGATTGGGGGGAAAGACCTCTAAAGGGTCTCATTCCCAAAAATCCAAATATGTTAAATAAATCTTCTAAGTTGGAATCCCAGGGGTCTAAATTCCCCTACTAAACAAAGAGAGGTTAGATTCCTTATCTCTAAATTTAAGTGTTGCTTTGTTGTGCTTGTTGAAACTAAGGTTGCCTTGGAAAATAAGATCGACATCCAGAAGTTGATTGTGGTTGGTTGGAGTTGGGTTGAGAAGTACTCCCCACCTCTAAAGGTAGAATTTGGATTGGTTGGGATGATCAAAAGGTGTCCTTTCAGTGCACCTTTGTCTCGGATCACTTTATTAATGGTAGTCTGACTTGGCTTGCTGATCAGAAATGGATGCAGATTTCCACAGTGTACGGGAGAAAATCTATTCAAAAGAGGAAGCAGTTGTGACAGGATATTAGTATATCTCAAATTGATCATTCCCCTTGGCTTGTTATGGCTGACTTTAACTCAGTAAGATTTGGGCATGAAAAATCTGTACGTTGGGCTCCTCGTAACGAGGCTATTGATGACTTTAATAATAGCATTAATTCCTCATATTTACTCAACCTGAGATGTCCTGGTCAAAAGTTCACTTAGTGCAATAGGTAGGAAGGTGGGAGGAAGGTCATGAGTAAACTAGACAGAAAGCTCTTGTCAACCCCAAATGGATTGAAGTACTTGATGATTCGGAGGTGCTCGCCCTTCTTATGGGTATTTAAGATCATTCCCCCCTTAGCGTAACATGTTGGAAATACCTTAACTTCGGTCCAAAACCATTCAGATTCCTAAAATGCCTAGATTTCTCATCCTGACTTTCATGACGTGGTTTTGGAGAATTGGAAATCCCCAAGACCTGGTTCTCCCCTTTTTGAATTGGTTCGTAGACTTAAATCCACTAAAAATGCTCTCAAGGCCTGACACAAGAAGTCGTTTCGTGATATTACCCTCGAGGTCATTAGATCCAGTAATAATATTCTAAAGGACATCCAAAACAACCTTGTGGATGAAAGCCTTATTAGTGAGAAGAAAATAATAAGAAGTGACCTGAAGGATCTTCTTTCTAGAGAAGAAAAGATTTTGTGTCAAAGATCCAGAATGAATTGGCTTAGCCTTGGAGATAAGAATTCAAAGTTCTTCTATAATGCTATTAATAGAAGGAGAAATCAAAATCAAATCTCCTTTTTAACTACTGCTAATGGGGTTCGTCTTGACCGTAAAGAAGATATTAAGAATGTTGTTGTGGGTTACTTTCAGGATCTGGTTGGGGTCTCAAATAATAGGTCAAGAGATTGGACAGATGAGGTTGTTTTGCCTAAACTCAATGACCAAGATGCTCAAAACTTGATCATCAGAGACATCACTGATGAGGAAATTAAAAAGGTTGTATGGATGGAGATAAGTCTTCTGGTCCTGATGGGTTTAATGCTTCTTTCTTCAAAGCAAATTGGAATCTTGTGGGAGGGGATGTCTGTCAGGGTGTTTTTCACTTCTTCACTTCGAGGTTCATGCTTAAAGAACTCAACCACATCTTCTTGGCCCTCATCCCTAAATTTATAAGAGCTAGCTCCTTGGGGGATTTCAGACCCATCTCACTTTGCAACGTGACTTATAAAATCATCTCGAAGATTCTTGCTAACATGTTAGCTATAGTGTTGAGTCACATTATTAGCCCTAATCAATATGATTTTATAAAGGGGCGTTCAATTCAAGATAACTTATGCATGGCTCATGAAATGGTAAGATGAATGAATAGATCTAACTCAACCGCTTCAGTAGTCTTAAAACTAGATATGAAGAAAGCCTATGACTCTGTGGAATGGATTGCTTTAGAGTGCACCCTCATTTAGATGAACTCCCCCTTCCTTTTTAGTTCCTGGATCCCCCAATGCGTCAAGACTACTAGTTTCTCCCTCCTTATCGACAAAGCTTCAGTGGGATTCTTCCAAGGGAAAATTGGCCTCCGTTAGGGGGATCATTTCTCATCCCTTCTCTTCACCCTGGTGATGCAAATTCTCTCCTCATGGATTGAACATAGATTTAGAGAGGGTTCTTTGAACTTTAGAAATCTTCCCCATCACTTTAGTCACCTTCTTTTCGCTGATGGTATTCTACTTTTCTCTAACACTGATTATGCTAACTTTTCCGCATGCTAAGCACCCTAGAAGTTTGCTTCCTCTTCTTAGGTCTAAAGATCAACAAAGTAAAATCTAGTATTATATTTTGTGGCATCAGTGAATCATTGGCTTTCTCCTTATCCAGTTCTGTTGGCATAACCAAAGCTTACTTTCCCATTAAGTACCTGGGGCTCACCCTGTAGCTTCAAGACTCTCGGCCAACAATTGTCAACCTATCATCAACTTTATGCTCTCAGAGCTCCAAGGGTGGAAATGGAGATTCCTCTTGATGGCGGGCAGGTGTGAATTGATCCAGTCAGTCTTGTAAGCCTCCCACATCTATTGGTCTGGAGTGTTCGCTCTTACTTCTTCAATTACCAAGAAAATTAAGTTCATCATGTCAAATTTCCTCTTCTGGTTCTTCTTTGATTGGTGGTCTTCATTGTGTGAGTTGGGATGCTATCTACAGACCTAAGAATGAAGGAGGCCTTGGCATTAGAAGAGTTAAAAATTCCAATATTGTAGAGATTTTGAAACTTGGTTGGTAGATTGCCTCTAAGAAGGATTGCTTATGGGTGAGATGGATTACTAGCAAGTATCTCAAATCCAATTCTTTGTGGACTTTCCCTTTTATCCATGATTGCTCTTGGGTGTGGAAGATCTTAAAATATAGAGAGGTGATAGCTAACCAGATTATCCACTTGATTGGTAATGAGGAAAAAACAAAACTTTGGCAGGACCCGTGGCACTTTGATAGGGTTCTCATCTTGCCTCATGGTGAAGGCATTAGACGAAAATCTGGCCTGAGGAGGGATGCACTTATCTTTTCCATCAAGTAGGGTGATTCCTGGTCCCTTCTCCCCTCCTATCCAACTCTCCCGTCAGTGTGGTGTTCTCGCCCTCTTAGTCTTCTTCATGCAGAGGAGGAAGATAAAGTTGTTTGGAAACCTTGTGATAATGGATGCTTTTCCTTCAAATCTGCTTGGAACCTGGTAGATCTAGAACTCCTTCGCCCCTTGGAATGATATTGTTTGGTTCAAAGATCACTCTCCTCGTTATAGCCTTCTTCTTTGGAAAGTCTGCCTAGAGAGACTGGTAGCTGCCTCTAGACTTCGTTCATTTGCCCTTACTGTGAATGTTTCTTGTGTTCTTTGTTGGGTTGGCATAGAAAATCAAGACCACCTCTTCTTTGATTGTCCTTTTTCCAACCTTATTTGGAGAGGTATAGCCAGGAATTGCTTTGATACCTTGGGTTGGGAAAGGAATTGGAAAGCCATTAGTGGTAGAATTCTTTCAAGAGGGCGTCATCAAGTGGAAGAATTGATTATTAAGTGGGCTTTTGCTACGTCCATTTATCATATTTGGTGGGAAAGAAATCTTCGCAAGCATAGAATGAAGTCGAGATTTATTGAAATGATCATTTATGATATTAAATTTGACGTTCGGTGTGGCCTCCTTTAGGTAGCTATCTCCTCGGCCCCCAATTCAGGTTTTTCCCATATTCTGAATTCTTGGAACATTGATTTTCGGCTCTCCCCCCCTCTCCCCTAAGCTTGTCTCTTGGAGTCCTACCCCCTGGCTTCCTAAAGGTAAACTGCGACTAGGCCTTCTCTGCTAACAGGTGTGGTGTTAGAGTTGTTTTGAGGAACTCTGATTCCCAACTAGTGTGTGCCTTGGTTGCTAAAATTAGCACCATCAATTCCCTATTCTCAGAAGTCGTTGCTCTCTTGAAAGGGCTTAACTTGGCTAAGGAACCTTGGATGATTACTCACTTAATTTGGAAAATTAGGAAAAATCTTCAATGGTGGAATCATTGAACTATTAACCACATTTGGAGGGAGGCCAAAGCGACGACGGATTTTTGTGCAGCTTATAACTCTTCAAAGGCCAACATCATTTTCTTGCCTAGTTCTATCCCCCCTGCCCTAGAAGGCATCCTTTCTAAAGATGTTGTAGGATTTTTCTATGAGAGACCCTAGTGGTCGTGTGATTGTATATTAGCCCTCGAGCTTTGTTTTGTTTTGTTCCTTTTGGTTCTCAGTAAATTTTTATCTCTTAAAAAAAATACTTAAAAAGATGTTCGAGACATAAAGGAAAATGCTAAAGTGACATCCAAAGTGTACGTCACCATTAAACATCATTGAATTGCCCCAAATTAAATTAGATTATGAATACCATGATTGTTGTTATGTGCCTATTGGTGAGTATGTGATGTTAAATATGCGAAATCATCTCACCGGGCTCTTAACTCACTCTACTTAACTATTTTTTAGGATTCGGTAGTGCCTTAGACAAGGGCAAACACATAGCATATTGATTCCGTCTCATTTTGTTTACTCCATCATATATCTTGGTTGGTGAGTACGAGATGGAGCGAGAGGATCACGATTCCTTCGATAGGATACTGTCTTAGTTGTTTATGTTATTTAAGCTTTAAACTAGTTTTTGGACATGGATGACTGTAATAACAATATTTTTACTTGACTTAATTTACATGATATTTCCACACTTTGGTTGATTACTTATGTCTTATGTGGATTTATGCCTGTTATGACTTGTTCATGGGTGATTATGTATGGATTATGTTGATATTGAGTAAAGGCTGATGGTTACTAGTATTCTGTTGGAAAGGGTACTAGCCCGGGCGACCCGATGTGTCCATATGGGAACTAGGGTTGTCATAGTTGATTCAGGGCAATTCAGTGATGTTTAATAGTGATGGACACTTTGGATGTCACTTCAGCATTTTTCAGTTAGTAATTGTAATATATAAGAGATAGATGAAAAAAAAGGTTTAGTAAAAGTCAATTGAATTTTCGGTGAACAAATTAGAGTTACTAAGTAAGATTTGGAAACTGCTTCTGTTCAACTAAGCCTTTCATAATCATTCGCCTATATATATACAAACTGCTTCGTCTCATTGTTTTTACGCTAACACATAGAATCAGAGAGAACAAGAAAATAGATATTTCATCTAGGGTTTCAAATATTAACGTAGTTAGGATTTGTAAGGTCGAAGATGTAACGACCTTAGTTTTCACCTGACGTCATGCTGACGTAAAATTGTCCAACTCTAGATGCTTGTGTATATATTTAGCGTGTATTATGTACATATTTTACTCATATACGGGTGTATTTTTATGCATAATGTGTGGTTGAGTGCTTTTGGTTAGAATGTTAAGTGTTAAAGTGTAAAATTCTGGAAAACTGGCAAGAAAAGTGCACTCCTTGCGTGAATCGAGACCAAATTTTTATCAATCATTTGGAGAAGCGCACTCTTTGCGTTTGGGCTACATTTTAAAAAATAAAATTAAAAATAAAATTTGGTGGGCCCAATGCTAATTATATAAGGAATGCACCTCATTTCTCATTCATTTTCGCTTAATTGAGTTGAGAAAGAGGGAGAAGGAGAAAAGAGGAGAAATTTGGGAGACTTGAGCTAGGTCTTGGGGATTTGGCCTCCAAAGGTATGATTTTGCCCTAATTCTTCAAATCTTTGTTTCTCTTGATGATTTCTAGCTAGAGGTTGTAATTTGGTGGAATTGCATGTGCTAAAATTGGGGTTGAGTTAGGGTTTCAGGATTTGAAACCCTAAGCTCTAAATTTTTGTTTGGGTGTATCTTACATGTGTTATGATGATTTCCATGGATAAATTGAGGGTTTAATGTTGTTTCTTTGGAAAGTGATGTGCATGGGGGTTTTGGTGGAAACCTAGGACAGTGAAAGTGCACTTGATGATTCTAATCCCTTTCTTGGTGGTTTTAATGTCATTAGAGTTATTTGAATAGGAATGTGAGATGACATTTGGATGAGAAGAGTTTGGGATTTATATTGATTGTATAATGTGTGTATTTGGACTTGAAATTGATCTTGAGATATACATATTCATGTTGTTTGCAGGATATTGAATTTGGTTGATTATTTTGGGAGTATCTTTGGTTTGGTTGTGAGTATTTCTCTTTTGTTTTCATTTATGACAATCTATGTATATGAACTTGAATTGTCAAATTTATAAGCATCTATTGATGTATGTGCATTGTATTTACATTCATGAAATGATTTTGACATTGAGCATGCTTTGGGCATTTTGGATTAAATGCTTTAAGATGGAAATTGTCGTTCTATTACTTGTTCTTCAAGAAGAGTTCTGTCGGATTCTAACCTGGATTGGTGTTCCGTGGCTTGTGACATTCCTTTGTTGAACGTAAGGATAAAACATTTGGAGAAAATGATAAATCTGGCCTGGTCAATCCCTTATGGTGCACAATAGGGGAAAAATAGGTAGAATTATCTTGGAGGATTCGGAAGGAGTTGGATGCATGTTTTGATTGCAACTCATGCATGGTTTTACATGTTGTTTATAATATAGTTTGTTCCATGTATGATATGTTGAATTATGCACTTGTATTTGCAAGTGTGATTTTCTTATGACATACATGTTTTATAAATGCATAGATAGATTCCATTCGTGAGAATATTGACTGAGCTAGTTGAAGCTCACCCCATTTTCCTTATTTTTTCAGGTTCAGATTCAAAAGAAAAAGGCAAGGCTTAAATCGCGAATGAAATTATTTTTTTGTTCTTTTGTATATTTTGGACATATATATAACTATCACACCTTAAATCTATATATATCACATAGATGAGTTGTTGATACGTGAGATGTAAATGACTTTACTTGGGAGATAGATTCTTGCTTATACAAGGTAATTATATGTGGATGAACCATACACTTGATGTATATGATTTATAAATTTTGTTTAATGGTCTTTGGAGAAAATTATGGTTCAATTATACATTGTCATATACAGGTTGAGTTGTATTGTACAAAATTTTCGTTTGTGTATTAGGATGAGGCTGAGCAGGGCTTTAGGTTTTTGTCATTGAGTGGCAAAACCTGGGGTTCTGTGCTCGTAAACCTAGGGTTCTGTGCTCGTAAACCTAGGGTTCTGTGCCCGTAAACCTAGGGTTCTGTGCCAGTTGTGACATTACCTGGAGAGGGTTCGCGACAGAAGAAGAAAGAGAAATATGTCGAAGAACAAGGAAAAAGGAGGTAAGGATCAAAAGAGAGGAAAGAATGAAGCGGACGAAGAGAAGCAAGAGCTCACGTTCAAGGAAGATGGACAACAATACATGCAGGTTGTTCAAATGCTCGAAAATGGCCGATGCGAGGTGACGTGCATCAAAGACACCACGCGTCTTTGTCACATCCGTGAAAAGATGCACAAAAAGGTTTGGATTGCCGCCGAAGACATAATTTTGGTCAGATTGGGAGATTATTAGATTTATAAGGCTGATGTAATTTTCAAGTACATGTCGGATGAAGCTCGACTTTTGAAGGAGTACGGTGAGTTGCTAAAAAGCATGAGGCTCAACGAGGGCATTGTCGGTGGCATGGATGAGGAAGATGATGGAGCCGGAGATGATTACACCGAATTTGAAGATGAAGATATTGATAAGCTACAATATGAGGAGGGTTTTCACTTTTTAGTTCCTTTAGTTCTTAATTTCTATTTATTTTCCTTATAGGTCTTTTCAGGTTAGAATATTATGATACTGATAGTTGTGGTAGTTTACTTGTACATCTAGTACGAGGAGGGTTTACCCTGTGCGCTAAGGATCTCACCATTGCAGGGTTTGGCTATTGGAGGGACATTAATGTACATAACCTTTATCTTCATATTGAAAAGTTCAGCTATATTATTAGAAAAAAGTTGTTAGATCTTGTTAATTACAATGAATTCACAAAGCTAAATATATACCCATGTATACTAATGCAACCAATAGAATATCTTAATCAAAACACAATATCAATAAACCAGCTCTAAATTACAAACATAAACTCTAATAATAGAATCTTAATCTAGATTATCTTCAACAAAAGGACGTTGTTTCTGAATTCGAACTTATAACCTCTTAGTCATAATAATAATGGAGCAATATATATATTATCAGTAGCATAGTTATAAATTTGGAGAAGGATTATCTAATTATTATTATTATTTATTAAAAAAAAAACATCCTTACAAAAGAAATTGGCTAGCTGATAATATTGCTACATAGCAATATGGTATTTTGGAAAACAAATACACATATACATTAAATGTAGATACTAAATAGAAATAGGTCCCACCATTTCAAACAGACCCACCAGTACTAGTACTAGGGACAAGATCAGAAGATCTGGTGTCTCTACGCCTCTCAGTACTGCTAATTCTCCTCCTGATCATTATAAGTAGCCTCGAAGGTATCCAATCAGTCATAGTAGTACTACTGATCTGCAAGGAATTCATCCTCAATAGTAGTCTTGAAAGCAAACACGTAATCACAGGTTTAAGAGTTATTATCCATGAAGACGCAACGATTGATCCAAACAACAATAATACGCCCCAGGGAGGTGAGCTCTTGATATTGATCATCGCAGCATAAGTTACCGACATTGCTCCAACAGCGATAAGCATTAGCAACATCGTTATCCACAAGAAATATGTCTTATTGAAAACGAATCCAACGATGAGCCACACAATAGCACTGACCGAAGAAACAAACCCAACAGTGTTGTAGTATACGAAGATACTGTATTTACTTGGATGTTTAACTGCAAAAACAGAGATTCCAGCAGAGTGAGTTGTGGAGTCATCTTGAAAAAAGCCACCAGGAGGAGAAACCATAGCTTCGAAGGTCACTGTTGCAATAAGTGATGCTACTACCATTAGTGCACTTAAAATTTTATCCATTTGGTGTAGCAATTTATCATTCACCTTATTAGTTACAGTCTTCCAACAATCACAGACGCCACTACAGCAACCCCATGAAGTAGTAGTAGTAGTAGCAGCACTAGTAGCGGCAGCACTAGTAGCGGCAGCACTAGTACTACTCAATCGTTGTGTAGTAGTTGTTTGATGATCATTTGGTACTCGAGTAATTGTTGAAGGATTGGAAGGTACTGGAACTGATGCTGCAGAATTAATTTCCTTGGCTCTTACAGCTCCGGAATCTCGAAGGATCTCACGGATTTCCACGTCCTTCAAGTCCCTTGGACCTAGTATTAGAACATCTAAGGCAGTGAAATTAATTTGATTCAATGCGTTTACTTCTATCCTTGATGAGTCCCTCAGCAGATACTTGATGCACTATATATAGTAGATACATAGAAGTGGAACAGTTAGAAGAATCCAACTGATAAATTCATTAAGCCTTTTGGCTAATCTTGTCGATGATATGATCATCACATGATATATCAGTACTGATGAATCAAGAAGCCTAGCTTCTCAAATGCCTAGATTAATTAATTAACGTGTTTTCAGTGATCAAAATTTGATTAGTAACCTTAAAATCTCTAATTAGCATTGATGTACTGTTTTCAGTCCCTTTAACATTTACTCTTCTTTATAAAAGGGTGTTTAAGAGACTAAATAGTTCAATTGCTAATTTTATAATAGATGGATTAGCACTAAAACATGTATAATTACCAGCATACATTTAGTTATACAAACATCATTCCTGTGAAAAAAAAAGAGGGTCACTAATTGAACCACAAAAAACCCTTTTAACACTACAATAAATCACTTATTTGGAATTTCAATAATACCCTCATGTGATTACACCAAAATGCCCCTATTTTTTGTTTTTTTTTTCCAATTTGAAAAGTTTTTTTTTTTAATTTCTTCATCATGGAGTTCGGTCTTGTGTGACTGAACTAAATGTAAAAATACTTTTTTTGAACTGTTCGGTCGGAGATGACAGAACCTAAAATATTAGGTTCAGTCACACACGATTGAACCAAATGTAAATATAATTTTTTTGGACTGTTTGGTCGGAAATAATAGAACCTAAAACATTAGATTTGGTTGGAGATGACCGAACCTATCGCGATCGGTTCAGTATCGCATATTTGAACCTATCGCGATTCCTTCTCATCCATGCTAGTTTCTTCCTACTTCCGACGACGTTTTTTGCTAACAAAACACCAAAATATTCAATTTTACGTAATCTAAATATTAAATATGATAAAATAAAATAAAAAAATAAAAAAATAAATCTCTTACTGATTTAGTGATTTTTTTCACTAAAAAGGAGATTATCGCAATGAAGTAAAGGATTTTTGTAGTGATTTAGGATTTTGGGTGTAGTGATTTAAGGTTTTGAGTATTGAAAATTTAAAAAAAAAAAATGAAAAGGGAGTTGAAGAGAGTATTTTGCAAAGATTGAAATGGGAAAGAATCTGAGAAAGGTGTTTCGAAAAATTTAATGGGGTAAAGATAACAGTTTTTATATTTTGTGATAGAAATAGAATATGGTAGAAAGAGAATTTTTTTTATGATTTAAATAGCTACCCCAAAATAAAATTATATAGACTTCATTAAGTTTTATTATATACAAGTTTGGAATACCCGTGCCCTGCACGGACTAGCTTTTTATAAATTAAAATTATTTTGACTATTTTAAAGTAACAATTAATTAAAGTTTAAATTAATTAGTTAATATTTAGAGGGGGCCTAAAACTAAATACATATTAAAGAAGAATATGGAAGGTGAGAGAGCAAGAGAGGGTTTGAAAAAGAAATACGAAAAAAGAAAAGATGGAGATTTGCCTGCCATCCGTCAACGAAAGGAGAGAGAAAGGGGTGTAAATAACATATAGAGGGGCAAAAAGAGAGGGCGAGTGAAACAAAAACAAATTTGCAAGAAAAGAGATATGCCATGAAAAAGAAAAGAAAAAAAACGACAAAATATATTTTCTTAGTAATAGTTTAATAAAATGAAGTACATCCAAATTTGCTGTAAAAAAATGCGACCATTTTATCTTTTCCATGGTCAAATGTTGTCTTGTTAATTAGTAAATGTTATATATATATATATATATATATATATATATATATATATGTGTGTGTATGTATGTATAAGTGCTTAATTAGCAACTTTGCTTCTACTTGCCGCTAGGGCTTTTTTAAGCCAAGAATACACTTGTCTCGCTGGGGTGACTAGATATAATGGATCTATTCAACCTGGGATGGCCGGAACCCATTTTGTTTTGGCCAGACATGTTTTGACAAAAGAAAGTCAACAAAATAAATATATGTATTACAGGGTGTGAAAAACTTTTGGTTTCACTTGTTTTCCTTTTCACTGTTGATCAAATGGCTTACTTGGAGAAAAACCTTAAGGTTTGCCACTTGCAACACTTTCCAAGCCAATGAAAACACTTTTGAACTCTTGTAAATAATTTTAGGGCAATAAATTGATGAAAATATACGATTTAATTTTGAAAAAAACAAAGAGATTGAAGATTGAAAGGGTTGAATGGTCGAAGAGTTTAAAGGTTTAAGGTTGAAGGATAGGTGGGTAAAAACAGAAGAAGAGAGTTTTTGGTGGGTTTTATTTTGCCCTTTTTATTAATTTTAGGACATTTGTGTCTTTTCATTTTTTTAACTTAAGTAGGTGGAGAGAATAAATATAGGGTGATTTTAGCACCCTCTTAAAATTTTGACCCAATTTAAACTAAATTGGATTACAGATCCAACCCAACCCATTTTGACATATATATAAACCCAACAACCCAAAAGGTTCAAGTTGTTTGAATTAATCGGGTTGGTTGGCCATAAGATGAACACTTATGTTGGACCATCAACTCGGCACGCCACGAGCTGATCAAGCTGGCTGACAGGTCTATTTAGATGCTGAGCTGGCGATGTCTGAGTCAAAATGAGCAACGCCTTAGTCCGACAACCAAAAAGAGCGGGAAACACTAAGTGACGGTAGCTCGGCCTGACCGAGCTATCGTCCCATTATGTATCTTGAACACGACGAATGGAAAGCCAGACCATCCAAAGAACGACAGCTTGGCCCTTGCTGATCAAGTCAAGAAGATATTTGATGTAGACTTTCGGGATATTCGGTCATCAATAGCTCGGATGTTGGACACCTCGGTTTAATAAGGAAACGACACTGAGGCCGGTCTTAGTGTAAATGTTTTCTAGTACAACACGAAGATGATCCTGAGATATTTGGGATAGAAATGTATACGACAGCTATGACAAATCAAGAATAAATTACAATCCGTAGCTTGGGATGAGACCTACTTCATCTGGGATGGAGAAACCTATAATCCCGGAGCAGATGAGCTTGACAGCTCATCATGCCTACTATCAACTAATCAGGAATTGACGCGTGGCACATGCCTAAGGCGCAGCTAGCCATTCCGGCTAGAAGACCTTTCTTATAAATAACCCATTATTCCCCTTGAAAGGGTATGAAAAACTACACACCCTAAATCCTGTGCAAGATTTCTTATTGAAATAAACATTGACTTAGGCATCAGAAGATTTTTGACCGGCACTACACCGGTGTTCCTTATGAGAGCCTTTTTTTTTGTTCGTACTGTATCAGATTCCGGTAGCTCACGATATCAGGTCGGCTCATCTCCTCAACAAACCAATAAATTCAGTATTGGTCAAATTTTGCACCAACATTTAGCGTCGTCTGAGGGGACGACGAGAGTTGAAAAGTCTGATAAAGCTCTCCCATCATGAGTCAATAAGCATACCACATTCATATCAAGGAACCCGTAACTTCACCGAAGCCACATTTTGTTAAACGTGGAAGGCCACCGAAGAAAAAGAAGAGCTCAGCTCAAAAATCTTCGAGGCTGAGCAATATTGAGAAGAATATCGAAAGACTTTTTCGGATAGTGCTCAAACAGCAGCTCACGCAATGAGCAGCTCATCCCATTATGCCAGCACGACAAGCAGACCCTCGGAGAAATGTTGAGAGTCGTTCCTATAACGTGAGTTCGAAGCCAAAGCCGGTGAAAAGCAGTGGCCAACGCCCGGATGAGTCTAGATGAAAGTCTCTTTCTATCAGAGATCTTCGACATTCCCTGGAAGTTAGGAAAAAAGAAGATGAGCCAAACTCTTCTTAAGCCCAGTCAATTCTTAGGAAAGAAGCTCGCCGTTGAGTTCTTAGGTCAGCCCCGACCAAGCCTGTCAGGTTGGTCACCAATAGGCCTTCCAGGTCGGCATCGACTAGGCCAACTGGTTTCAAGTCGCTTCCTTCGAAGATTTGACAGTTCGCTTCTGTCAGGTTAGCTCGGACGATTCAGTAGAGATTGACCTAGTCGAGAGGAAGCAGTCAAGTTCACTAGTACGAGTAGTACAAAGACCTCCTTTTTCCCTTCATAGATGCAATATTTCAGTCCCCCCTGCCTAAGAATGTTAAAACAGCAGAGGTCAAAACCTACAAGGGAAAGATAGATCTGAGAGAGCATGTCGAAAATTATAAATCATGGATGGAGTTCAAAGGATACGATGACGCCATGATGTGCAAGGGATTTCAGATTACCCTTGGAGGACCAGCTAAGATGTGGTATTGGAAGCTAAAACTAGGTTTATTTGTTCGTTCGGACACTTAGCTTACAAGTTCATTGAACACTT
The DNA here is from genome assembly GCA_035771175.1 of Paratinospora sagittata. Lineage (NCBI taxonomy): Eukaryota > Viridiplantae > Streptophyta > Magnoliopsida > Ranunculales > Menispermaceae > Paratinospora > Paratinospora sagittata. The sequence continues at coordinate 19,160,013 of CM069598.1, forward strand.
TGTCGGAAAAAAGGAATGAGAGAAGCCGGTAAATGGCTTGTTGTCCATCCAACAAAAGAAAGGGAAAAATATAGAAGATTACCTCGAGCTGTCGATGACGCGCGAGTTCAAGTAGACTATTGCGATGATGCAACTGCTACTACAGCCTTTATAATCGGGCTATTCCACTACTCACTGGGGAAGAAAAAAGCTCAAACCTATAAAGAGGTCTTAGACCGAGCTAAAAAGTACATCAATGCGGGAAGGACAAAAAGAGAAAGCGGGAAGATGAGGTGAAAGAAGACGACGGAAGAGGAAAGAGGTTGGACTCGAACCAGTGAGATCAGAAGAGAAACCTCTAGAATGTATATTCGACCTACACCTCTCTAGCCACCTTGATGGAGTAGATCCTCCTAGAAGTATAAGACAAGGATTACCTAAGGTGGCCAAAGAAGCTCAACACCCCAGCAGATGGGCGAAACAAAAGAAAATATTGTCGATTCCACAATGGCCATGGTCACAACACGGATCAGTGCTATGACCTCAAAGAGGAAATCAAGACATTGATCCGTCGAGGTCATCTCAAAAATTATGTGAAGAGCTCGGATCAGGAAAAAACTCGATCGCCTTAGTGAGGAAGAGATAACCAACCGAAGGAAATCCAAACAATTTTCGAAGAGACCTCGGCAAGATGTCAAATCGGGCTTTGAAGGCTTATGTCAGACCCGTCCGTGCCAATGTCATGAACCTGACCTGCCGACCGGAGAAGCAGAGAAGAGCTGACTTCACTATCACTTTCACAGAAGAAGAGGCTCGGGACAAATGTCGACCTCACGTTGATGCTTTGGTGGTAATAATGGATGTCGCGAACCACAAAGTCCATCGAATCCTAGTCGATAATGGGAGCTCGACCGATATCCTCTATGGGCCAGCCTTCGAGAAGTTAGGGCTTACGAAAGCTCAGCTCAGCTCAGCTCATCGCGGTCGATGTCCCATTAATCTGGTTCACGGGGGATGGAATAAAGCCGGAGGGAAGGATCGCTCTTCCAGTCACAGCTGGAGAGGAAGAACACAGAGCTATGACCATAGTAGAATTCCTCATTGTGAAAGGACCATCAACGTACAATGCTATTGTAGGATGACTTCTCCTCAATGAACTCAAAGTTGTGGTATCTACATACCACCTCGCACTCAAGTTCCCAGTTGAGCACGGGGTAGGTATAATAAGGGGCAGCCAAAAGGAATCAAGAGAGTACTATGCGGTGGTGATGAAGAGCAAGAACTCCGGAGGGCCAACCTTCCGACCCTCCAAGAAGGAACTCATGCCGGTTGACATCGTCCCTAATCACGACCTAGACCCGAGGGAAAACACTATAAACCTCGAAGCTCAGGACTAGTAGAAAGAGGTCCCCATCACCAAAGATACGCTTAAAACGATCAAGGTTGGGATCGGTATGAGCTCGAAATTAACTGACCAAGTTGTCCAGATATAGAAGGAGTTTAAAGACATTTTTTCCTGATCTCATGATGACATGTCGGGCATCTCCTCTAGTGTAATCGTTAACCGTCTCAATATAGATCATAAGGTGATGCCGACACGACAAAAATGAAGAATTTTGAGCGCAAAACGAGCCCAAGCCCTCAGAGAAGAGGTCGATAAGCTTATCCGAGCTCAATTCATCCGGGGAGTGTCATACCCATATTGGCTAGCCAATGTCGTGATGGTACAAAAGGCGAATGAGAAATGAAGGACTTGTGTCGACTTCACATATCTAAACAAAGCATGCCCAAAGGACAACTTTCCTCTCCCGAGAATAGATCAGCTCGTCGATGCCACAACAGGTCATGAACTACTCAGTTTCATGGATACATACTCGGGGTACAACCAGATCATGATGTACCACCGAGATGAAGAGAAGACTTCGTTCATTACTGATCGAGGTCTGTACTGTTACAAAGTTATGCCCTTCAGATTGAAAAATGTAAGAGCAACTTACCAGAGGTTAGTGAATCGTGTGTTCGAGGATAAAATTGGGATGAATATGGAGGTTTATGTCAATGACATGCTCATTAAGAGCGTGAGGTCAGCAGCTCATCTTGATGACCTCAGAGATGTATTTGAGACCATTCAACGTTACAACATGAGGCTCACCTTTGGGGTTATAGCGGGAAAATTCCTTGGTTTTCTTATTAACCAAAGAGGGATTGAAGCAAATCCATACAAGATCCGAGCTATAATAGAGATGAAATTGCTGACCATAAAAGAGGTTCAACGCTTAACGGGTTGTATAGCTGCAATTAACCGGTTCATGTCAAAGTCCACAGATAAATGCTTCCCCTTCTTCAAATTGATTAAAAAGAAAACCGTGGAATGAGACGATGAATGCAAACAGGCTTTCCAAGAGCTGAAGACCAGCCTCAGCTCATCACCGTTATTATCAAAATTGATCCCGGGAGAGAAGTGTTGGTGCACCCAAGAGGAGGGGTGAATTGGGTGATGGTCAAATTAAAAACATTTTCAATGACTTAGTGATATACTTTGATACATTGAAAATAAATGCACATACTAACCATAAAGTAAAATGCATAACGTAAAACACACTAGGATTTATAGTGGTTCGGCCAAGCCTACGTCCACTACCTAATCTCCCGATTAGGATTTTCTCAATCCACTAACTGATTTTCTTACGAGTAAGAACCAAACCATTACAACTGCCTTTTTGCAGGTTCAAGGTAAACCTATCCTTTTGCGGGCTAAGGATGAATCGCATTTCCTTTTTCCGGGATGAGAAAAAATCCATGTTCCTTTTATGGGATAAGGAAGAACCGTTTCTCTTTTACAGGTTCAGAAATAACCTATCATTTTACAAGTTGAGGACAAACCTACCTTTTTGCGGGCTTAGGATTAACCGGTTCTCTTTTACAGGTTCAGAGACAACCTATCATTTTACAGGTTAAGGACGAACCTTCCCTTTTACTGGCTAAGAAAGAACCATAATCCTTTTATAAGCTAAGGAACAACCTTGATCCTTTTACGGGATTAGGAACAACCGATTTCCTTTTTCTGGGCTGAGGAAGAACCCATGTTCCTTTTACAGGATCAAGAAGAACCGTTACATGATTTCAGCCTTGAAATCATCAAGTAAACTACATTCATTTGTCTTGGTTGTTTCATTCCCAAAACAGACCATCATACAACAATGTGAAAATGATATTGGTTCTAACTAAGTAGAACACTTTACAATTAAGCTCATTACATAGCATTACAAAGATATGTAAATTCAAATGCGTAATGTTAAGAGAGAATCACTTACAGTCTTTCACCTTTCGATGTTCTGTATTGCTCAAGTGCAGTTTCGAAAAGCGTGAATGGTACGTCATTTGAATCTGAATGCTTCTTCGAAAACATTATGATACCATTTAAACATTGAAGTTAAAAGTCATAGAACCAATGTAAAACATAGACTCATAGTTTTCAAAATAGATAAAATATATAAGTGTGAAAACTTTTGGTTCAGTATTCAGTAGTTAACACAACTACTGATATAGTTTAATACAGTGCTTAGGATAGGAAATCAAGTACAACTGTATCTCATGAATTATCTCTCAAATTCTTTCATCAGCAAGATTGATGTCAAGTATAGATCAGTGTTGAGAATTTGAGTAGAAACCAGTTCTACATAATTCAAATAGATTTTCAAAGATAAAATATAATTTCAGCTCAATATGAAAATCTTTTGAATACGTAAAGTATCAGTGAAAATACTTTGAAAACTATAACAATTGAAAACATTTTGAAAACGACTAACATTCAAAAAGTTTTTGGCACAACAAAATTATCGGCGAGTTGTTTGATTCAAAGTGGTCGTATTTTTAGACTTAGTAGACAATAGTCGTTAGTCATTTGAAGTTTAAATAATGTGAACGTTTATACACAACGACTAGAATGTTATATTGAAAAGGCAACTGCAATTTTCACTAATATTCTGGTTCTTTTTAGATTACATGAATAAGGAAAGTTTCGAAAAACTTGATTCATGCATCAGAAAAGCTTTCTGATAAATCTGAAAAGGATTTTGTGCAATGATTCATTCTGAAAAAGTAGATTGATATAGTATAACTGTCATAACAGTGACGGTTGTTGAATTAGCGTCCTGATTCCGTAATCAACGTCCTAATGCATAATATCAACTTTGTCGTTTTGTTCCTTGAGGGCGCTCATTATGTATAAGTGTCCTGCTGAACAATGAAGTGAGGGCGCTACTGACTTGTAGGCGTCCTAACTTTCTTTGCTACAGAAGTGACTTAACTTTGAGGGCGCTATTGTACAATTAGCATCCTGCTTACTTTTTAAATCAATTAAATACATGAGGGCGCTAGTTCCGGGTAAACGTCCTACCTTTTCCTTTAAAAACAAAACACGAGGGTGCTACTATTATGTAAGCGTCCTAACATATTTAAAACATTTGAAAAATAGTACTAAGTACGCTGAAGGACAATCAACGTTCTGCAAGTTATTAAGTTGATACTAAGGATGAGGACGCACCTATCCAGGTAGCGTCCTGATAATTTATTCAACTTATAACTATCAACATCCTTCAAGATAACATTTTTAAAGAACTTAGACTCTCAGAGATCTTTCAGCAATCTGCTTTACAATCAACATCCTGACAACTTCAAATGTTGATTCTAAGTGAGGCCGCTACTTACAATTGAGCGTCCTAATGAATCATTTCAATTCAACCTTGAATGTTATCAGCGTCCTAATGAGTCATTAGCGTCCTGACTTATCAAGTTCGGGAGAGCGCTGCTAAGTCATTAGCGTCCTGAAATACTCTTGAAAAATTGTTTTGACACGTGATTAAAAATACGATAAATGCGAATAAAAACTTGGTAAAATTCAAATCAAATTAAACATAAAAAACTAAATCATTTGAAATACCGTAAAGTGTATGAACAAAACAAGCAAATTTGAAAAATATATGCAAGTGATTTGTGCATGGTTTTGAAAAATGTTTGAGCAAAATCGATTAAAGAAAGATATACCTTAAATACTATGTATTTCTCATATTTCTCATAATCTTTAAATCCAACTCTTCATTATGAGATCTTCATCATTAACTTCGTGCTGGAGTTGAATTTCGTGAACGTTGATCGAATAAAGTAGTCTTGAAGCTTTTGATCGAACAGTTCGTGTGGTGTGATCTTGAGATCACGATATGATCTTTGAGGTCCTTGATTGACTCGATCTCGAACGTATGATGTGATCTTGAATTCCTTGATCAAATCGTTCTTTGGCTTTTTGCTTTCCTGAGGTGCTGAGATAAATTCTTGATTGAAGCTCGTTAGCACCGAAAAAATTTTGTTTGTTATCATCAAAATATACTTCATTGCAGTATATTTAAGGGTGTGTTAAGTGATGAACCGCTTAGGTTAACAAGAAGCTCTTAATCTACTTGTCTATCTCGGATACAGCTATGAGCTCTACCTTGGTCAGAGAAGAACAAGGTGTTCAAAAGCCTATCTACTATGTGAGAAAATCTCTCCTCGATGCGGAAACAAAGTACACCGAAATGGAGAAGCTCACTCTCGCCTTGATCACTTCGAACCGGAAGCTCAGGCCATATTTCCAAGCGTATACGGTGGTGGTGCTCACATTATAAAAATTTCGGCAAGTATTGCAAAAGCCGGAGACCTCTGGGAGATTGGCAAAGTGGTCTGTTGAGCTCAGCAAATTTGACATCGAGTACCAACCGAGAACTTCAAACAAAGGTCAAGCACTAGCAAACTTTGTAAAAGAGTTCTCGTTTGAACAAAATGACATGGCACCGATTCCGAGCTAGAGGTAACGTGGAAGTTGTTTGTCAATGGTTCATCATGCAAGCAAGGAAGCAGAGATGGCATCGTATTGGTTTCTCTAAAAGGAGAAAAACACCTAGCAGTTCTTTGCTACGACTTCTTTGCTTCCAATAATGAGCCCGAGTATGAAACCCTCCTGGCGGGACTTCGGAGGGGAATCAATTGAGGGGCACTCAAGGTAGCGATATGTTGTGATTCGTAGCTGGTAGCGAACCAAGTCACAGTTGAATATCATGCGAAAGACGACCGCATGCAAGCCTACCTACAATGGCGAAACAACTACTGGCCAAGTTTGAAGAACACAAGGTCATACAAATCCTGCGAGCAGACAATTCCCTAGCCGACGCTTTCTCATAGCTCGTTGCATCATCCGAGGATGAGCTTGTCTCCAAATACCAGTGGAATACTTGCATACCAAGAGCATAAAAGAAAGAGCTCAGGTCGGCCTAGTTGAGGCCAGTTCTTCCTGGATGGATCCAATTATGGCATTTTTGAAACTAGGAGAGTTCCCGGAGGACAAAGTGATGGCCAGGAAAATACAGTTGTAGGGAGCAAGATATGTGATGATCGATAATGAACTATACCGACGCAGCTATACAGCTCCCCATACGTCAAATGTTTACAGGAAGAACAAGCTTTGCTCGTCTTGGATGAAGTACACTTAGGAGTATGTGGGAATCACTCAGAAGGTAGAACTCTAGCTTATAAAGTATTCTGTCTGGGGTACTACTTGCCAACCATCAGCCGCGATGCACTAAAAATCGCGAGGAGCTGCGATAGCTACCAGTGACATGCCACACTTATAAGAGCCCCTCCAGAAAACTTAACTCCGATTCAAAGCCCGTGGGCTTTCACTTAATGGGGGGTAGACCTAATCGGGCCTTTGCCGATCTACAAAGGTCAAGTGAGGTTTTTTATCGTAGTAGTGGACTACTTCACCAAATGGGCCGAAGCAGAACACTTAGCTCAAATAACTGAGCAAAAGACCACAGAGTTCATCTGGCAATAGATCATATGCCGGTTCAGTGTACCATATGCCCTAGTGTCAGACAACAAAAAACAACTCGATAATTCAAAGTTTAGATCATTCTGTGATAAGCTCGGAATCCGCCACTTCTTCTCAACACCAGCACACCCTCAAGCAAATGGGCAGGTGGAGGCCGTAAACAAGATTATCAAACATATGATGAAGGCAAGAATTGTAGAGAAGAAGGGCACGTGGGCCGAAGATCTTCCACAAGTATTATGGTCATATAGGACGACCTCGAGGACGACAATAGGAGAACCACCTTTTGCCCTAGCCTTCGGAATGGAAGTAGTAATCCCAATAGAGCTCGGGATCCCAACCCTGCGAACATCTTATTTTGATGAAATGAAGAACTCTCACCCTCAAGAGGCTGAGCTCAATCTGTTAGAAGAAAAGATAGAACAATCTTAGGTCAGGTTAGCCGCTCACCAAAGGAGAATCTCAAAGTACTATAACTCCAAAGTCCGACCTCGAAGTTTCAAAGTAAGTGACTTAGTATTGAGAAAGGTGACACAAAACATCAAAGAACCACAAATTGGAGCATTCGACCCTAACTGGGAAGGATCGCATAAAGTCGTCGCAACCTCAAGAATAGGCGTATATGAGTTGGAAAACCTGGATGGAAAGAAGATCGGAAAGCCTTGGAATGCAGAGCATTTAAAGTTCTACTACCAGTAGCAGTTGCACAGCAAGTAAGAGTAACATAGCAAAAATATCATAACAAAAGTAGCATAACAGTGGTCTTTTTTGTTGATGTAAACAATGTCTTTGGCACATCAGTAGAAAAAAGTAGTCTGGTTTTCAACAACTTGTGCAAACATGTTCTTCGAGCGATAAAACAGTGACAGATGGGGAAATAGTTAATGCCTTGGGATGAGTCTCAGAAAAGAGGCTTAGACTTCATAAAATACTTGGGGTCCAAACCGATATATTCAGATTATCACCAAGGAGACACCAAAACCTCATGGTTCGAGCTTGAAAGCTTGGATCCCCTAAAAGTACCTTGGAGCCCAGACCAAACAGGTTTTGTTACGCCAAGAAGAAGGCCTAAACCTCATAAAATCTTTGGGGTTTGAACAAATAAGTTTGGATTATCACCGAGAAAAAGCCAAAACCTCAGATTATCGCTGAGAAGTAGTGCAGGGCCCTAAAACACCTCGGAGCCCAAATCAAATAGGTCGGGTTATCGCTAGGATTTAATAAAGTAACCCCACCATCACAGAAACTTTCGAAATAATGACTAAGTCCACAAACCAGCTCAGCAAGTAGAAATCAGGATGATAGCCAAGTTGATAAAATCCTACAAACGTCAGTTCAGTAGAAAAGAAGACCTGAGCTCGATAACAAAAAACATTCAAAATATTGGCCAAGTCCACGGACCAACCTAGCATGAAAAGAACAAGATGTTGGTCGAGCTGACTAAAGACATTACAGACAATAATTTGATAATAAAAGAAGGTCCAAGCCGAGTGACAAAAAAGGTCCACAAAATAGAGAAGCACAACCGAGCCGAGCTAAGACCATAGTGTTGAAAAAATATCATTTATATTAAAAAGGTTTAGCTCGGCGTGCGAGCATATAACATACATCACTACAAAAATGCAAAAAACTTACACAACAATAGAGGAACCGAGATCAATGATGTGGCCATTGCCACCATCGACTTCCTCGTCACCCTCATTCCCACCGACTTGTCCCTCGGTCATCTTGCCGACCTCCCCGACTTCAGCAACGTTAGCTCGGTCGCCAATCTCCTCTTCCTCAACCTCGCCTTCCTCGTCTTTCTCAGCCATAAAGGTGTCAAAAGCCACCATGTTGACCTTATCGCCGAAGTACTTGCCAAAATCGACACGCATGTCGACCTGACCGTCCTCGCACTCCGAACGAAGAGACCCATGATACTCCTCAGATGCCTTGAAATCCTCAACAGCCTGACGATACTCCTCGGCTCGTGCATTCACCATCTCAGCATCTTTCGCCGCAAGCTTGGCCTGGAGCCCCTCATTTTCAAAGGTGACGTGCTCAAACTCGCAGCAGAGCTCAAAAAGGCCGGTCTCAGCTTTTGTAGCTTGAGCCTTGGCCACCTCGGTCTGCTGAGCCATTTCCTCCTAAACTTTTTAGGTGGCAAGTTGGGTTGCCGTCAATAGGTCCTTAGACTTCCTAAGACCAAGAATCGCATGGAAAGCACTCTGCAAACAATTCAACACAGTTAGAAAATCTGCGAAAAAACATGAGGAAATGAAGCAGTAAGGGAAGCAAATAAAATTACCTTAAGGGTGCATTTGGTGCGCAGAATAGGATAGGATTATTTTTATGGGATTGGATGAGATGAGATTAAAAATAAAGTAATGTTGTGTTTGTTGTAACCCATGAGATTAAAATAAAAATTAACTAAATAAACTTTTTAAGCATTTTTAAAAAAAATTACATTTAAAAAAAATGAGGTCACTGGTTTTGCAAATCGCAAAACCAATTTTTTTTTTTTGGTGGAAAGAATGAAGAAGACGATGAAGAATGACACACAAAAAAAAAAAACTTACCAGATGGATAAAACAATCCCGACATTTTTGTCGGGATTGTTTTCTCCCGTAGGAGGGGGACAAAATAGTGGGTGGGGTTATTTGTAATCATATCCCTCCACCTCCAAACGCTGAGATATGATTAAAAATAATCCTATCCCATCCTATCCTCCTTCCCAAACAGCCCCTAACAATTCAGAAGATCGCCTTCGATAGACTTTCTCCAAGATCATCATCCTTGGTCAGCTCGACTTGATGATGAGGGACATCGACCAAAAATCTCGGGTGCGTAAGGTCAAGACCGTCCACACGAGTGACGGGAGGGCCGAGGAATCGGAGGTGCTTCCCTGGCCATGTTGCAGGAAGGTCAGCGACCTAGGATTTCCCTTTCGAGTTGAGGAGTCCTGTGCCCCAATAGAGGGGATGGCCACGACGATTCGGGGGGGTTGCCGTGGATGGTTGAGTAGAAGAGCTTGCCCAGATTCGAGCTGCGGGCTGGGAGGCAGATGGCCGAGCTGACAGGCCTGCTGCCGAGCCGGCCTCAAGCGCAGAAGCTCCTAGGCTTGCAGCTCGGAGCTTGTCCAAGTTCAATATACGTCGGCTGGACTTGGTCCGAGCCATCACATCGGCAGAAAAGGCTGAAATGAAATAGAATAAATTAGTGAGCAAGACAACATAAAACATATAGTAGTGTTAAATAACAGGTCATTTCGACACTTACACCCGAAAAATAGTTTCTTCTTCTGGATAAGCTCGGCACGGAGAAGGCGAGCTGAAGTGAGAATCTCCACGTACCGACGTTCTGCGAAGGGAATCTGGTAGATCTCCTCAGACTTCGTTAGGTCAGTGCCACCGGTTTTGTAAGAGCTATCCCAGTGAATTGCACGATGGAAGCTGAGGAATCAAAGCCGAACCCAAAAAAAAGGTTAACGACAAGGAACACAGGTCAGCTCGGTACCTAGGTACGTGTAGCTCATTGGTACGACGTCGACTTCCTCGGCCTAATTCCCTGAAATAAGGAACCAGACATCTTTCTAATCTCTATTCGAGGTGGGGTTTTTGGTTATCAATGGAGGTCGCTTAGCTGGGTCGGGCCATTAGGCCGCGTAATACCACTCTGCGGAGCTGGGACGAAGCTTTAGCTGATAATTCAGCTTAAAGTCGGCGAAAGTGTAGTCCAACCACTTCTTCTCCTTCTAGACCACCATGTAGCTCAGGAAGGCCCTCCAAACATTAGGGCTGAGCTGACCTTGGGCAACTCTCAGGTCGGCCAAAAATCCACACACGACTTTCGGCAACAGCAAGCCTATCCCATATTTGAACTAGTCAATATGGAAGACGACCTTGCCCTCCTTAGGTTAGCTTGGCACGTCTTCGAGGTCTGGAACGCGCATTGTTACCTAGTCGGGGATGCCCAGCAAGGCCCTAAGGTAGTCCAATTGAGCCGAGAAGACTGACGAGCGAACCAAGTATATGGGAAATTCCACATTTTGGTCACTCCCCTCCTCAGCCTCATTATTATCGGAGGAATCCCACTCTGGGGCCAGGAGATTCTCCTCAGCTCGGCCCCTCGAGGTGCTCGGTTACTCCCGAATTAGCTCACCTAGGCGTTGATGTTGCGAGAAAAGAACAGCTCGGTCCCCAATTAAGACCTCAACGTCACTAGATGAGCTATCCTTCTCGGTCGGGTTAGAAGAGGAGGGAGCTGCCATTGCCTAGACGAGACGAGGAGATAGCTCGGGGTTAGAATCCTTAGAAGTGGAACGCCCCAAGTCGGACAGAAATCGTCGGAGAAAATACATCCTAAAAAACTAAGCCGACCTATAAAACGAAAACAGAAAATAGAAAGCCGAGAAGGAAAAATACTAAGCTGAAGCAGAGAAAATTTCTAAGTGAGTTGCAAATGGTCGGGGACCTATATATAACGAGACCTCGGCCAACCCTGTTCTTTGAATATTGGGAGTGCGCATCCAGAGAAAAAAATCAAGGATGATATGCCGAGCAACTGAAACGTCCCATTTTACTACAGTACATATCGCAGACTGACACAAATCTCGATTATGATCCGCGACACGTGAACCTATTGCCACGTGGACCGAGATCGAGGTCACAAAAAAAAAGGAAATCCTTCAGGCTTCAAATGAAGCAAGGAGGCTTGGAGGGTAAATGTTGGACCATCAGCTCGGCACGCCATGAGCTGACCGAGATAGCATATGGGTTTATTTAGATCCTGAGCTGGCGATGTCTGGGTCAAAATGAACAACGCCCTAGTCCGACAACCAAAAAGAGCGGGAAACACTAAATGATAGTAGCTCGGCATGACCGAGCTACAGTCCCATTGTGTATTCTGAGCACGACGAATGGAAAGCGGGACCATCCAAGGAATGATAGCTCGGCCCAGACTGATTTAGTCAAGAAGAGATCCGATGTAGATTTTTGGGATATTCGATCATCGATAGCTTAGATGTCGAACACCTCGGTTTAATAAGGAAGCGACGCTAAGGCCGATCTCAGTGTAAATGTTTTCTAGTATAACACGAAGAGGATCCCGAGATATTAGTGATAGAAACATATACGACAGTTATGACAAATCAGGGATAAATTACAATCCGCAGCTTGGGATGAGACCTACTTCATCTGGGATGAGGAAACCTATAATCCCGAAACAAATGAGCTTGACAGCTTATCACGCATACTATCAATCAATCGAGAATCGACCCGTGACACATGCTTAAGGGGCAACTAGCCACTCTGACCATAAGACCTCTCCTATAAATAGCCCATTATTCCCCTTGAAAAGGTATGAAAAACCATACACCCTAAATCCTGTGCAAGATTTCATATTAAAACAAACACTAACTTAGGTATCGAAAGATCTTTAATCGGCACCACACCGGTGTTCCATATGAGAGTCTTTTTTCTTTCGTTCGTACTGTCTCAGATTCCGGTGACTCACGATCTTAGGTCGGCTCGTCTCCTCAACAAATCAATAAATTCGGTGTTGGTCAAATTTTGCACTAACAACCCCTAAATTTTAATTAGTGGGTAAATCTTTATAATGTGACAAATTCAACTTTCGTTTATCACATATTTTCTTTAAAATTAGTTGTAGTATTATGTTGACATTTTTAACTGAATTTGATAGAAACATCACCGCATCATTGATGAATTAAATCTGATGCATTAACAAAGATAATTCTATCTATATCAGCTAAAAGATGTTACTTTTATATTCTTAAAAAGTAAGTACTCCCATATTTATAAACTAAAGTGATGCTATAGTGATGAATGAGGATAGTTTATGTAGCTTATATTACCCAGATGCAATGTTCAACAGCGGACGTTCACAATAAAAAATTACATAAGAAAACAACATACAGTTGATTGTTTTAATCACTTTCTAATTTATTACTCATTTTTCTATATCTAGACTATATACTATATACTATATCTAATTTATTATTCATTTTTGAATCACGACCCATTAATCTCCTCCCCTAGATGAGGCAATGACCAGAGTTGTACTTCAAACCTTTAAATTTTAAAGCGACATTTTTACCTACTACACCAACTTTATATTGACATTACACATTTTATTTTAAATTAAAGTAATGTTATAGTGAACATCAAATAAAATTCAAAACATCACATTAAAAAAAATATATCAAATAAAATTCAAAACACAAACTAAGGTGACGTAGCATCACATATACAGCCCCTTGATTACTTTTGACATTTAAGTTGTACAATGTCCCATTTAAGATGCATGTGACACCGCATCACACTAGTTTGTGCTCGAGTTTTGTTTAATGTTGATTCAAGCAATGTTTGGTTAAGTATTCAAAAATAATTTGTCTGTTTTTAAGGCACTCAAAAAGTACAATTAAAAAACTTAAAAATTGATAAAATGTTATTTTTAAAGTTTTTATTTTTTTTTATTGGCAAAGATTGAAAAAATATTTTTCAAAACTATTTCATCAAATATGTTTTTATTGTTTCTTTTTCTTTTACTATTTAAAAACTGAAAATGATTTTTAGATGTAATCCAAAGAAAGCCAACTGAAAATGATTTTTAGATGTAATCCAAAGACAGCCGTCCAAAGACAGCCTTAGCAATACTCTTGTGAGTCCCACTAGTCGGGGATATCCGATGTGAATCATAGAAAATATAATTAGAAAAAAGAGCAATTCATGAAATGAGATGAAATGAAATTCATACCTCGGAATTAAAAAATAAAAAAAAAGCAAAAAGAAATTCTTACCTCAATCTGCTTCTTATATGCAGCAGCGTGCAATACAGCATTCCCCTCATTATCTTTCTTCTTCATAATCTCCTGGTCATTGAACGATTCTAGCAGCAACTTTAGCGCATCAAAACGGTTATTTCTCACAGCAACATGAAAAATTGTCTCTCCTTCATCAGTCACAAAACCAGAAGCCTCAGGTTTGGCGCGAATCAGCTCCTGAAGAACGACCATTTTTCCTTTCATGGCAGCCATATGTAAAGGCGTTCTCCCAAGTTCATCACGAGCCAGACACAAATCGGAATCGATCTTCACTATCTCCTGCACGATTTCAAGGTGACCTTTTGCGGACGCCAAGTGAAGAGGCAACGAACCAGTATAATCTCGTTCTCCTGTGAGCTCCTTCTTCCGATCGAGCAAAGCTTTGGTGAAATTTAGGTGGCCAAGAAGAGCTGCGATGTGTAGTGGAGTTTCTGAAACTGATCCATTTGCTATGATTCTGTCAAGAGTAAGAGGACGAGCTTCAAGAACTTGGGTTAAGGAATGCACATCATCGATCGTTGCTGCTTCATTTAGACTCCTTATTGCCGCTGCTTCGTGCTCTCGTTCCTGCGAATTAACCTCGTTAGTACTGTCCATCGATCTTCTGATCACCCATCGCTGCTCCTGATCAGTATCCCCTGGATTTTAAGATGGTGTTACAACCTTGACTTCCCAGTCAAGAAAGTTGTCGGTTATGGTGGAATGTTAATACTGTTTCACTTTTTTTTTTAACTGACCATTCATAAATAGGGGGGACCATGCAACCTACCAGGTAGCTAAGCTAAACTAAATTATGAGTAGTATTTTCTTATCAAATCGGTGAGTTTTAGAATTTTTAATCCTAATAATTTAGGTGAGGGCGAAGGTTTTATAAAATAAATAAATAAATAAAATAATTAATAAAAACCTAATTAAACTAATTAAAATTGTTAGTTATTAATTTTTTCTTCTTCCCTATAACCACTTATCATAATTGAATTGTTTAAAACATTATATTAAAATGTACTTGTGTTCTACAGTATTGATCACTCCACTATGTGTTGAAAAATTTATTAAATAAAAATTAAATTTGTAACGTTTTAAATTTAATTGAGTTTTAAATTTGAATTAAATAAGAAAAACCGTTATAAGTTTTAAATTGAATTAAAGTTTGTAATGGTTAAATAATTTAATTGAGTTTTAAATTTGAATTAAATTGGAAAAATAGTTATATAATTTTAAATTCAATTTAATTTGTAACATTTGAAGTTATTCAGTGCTCTTAATGAAAGCATTAAAAGCACCACCCTCTCTTACAAGTATAAAAGGGAGTGTCTTCCCTCATTTTAAACACGCCAATTCTCAGAGTTCTCTACTACTCCTCGAATTATTTTCTTCTTCTCTAATTTTTTTTATTGGTTTTGAGGTGTCACACCCTGCCCGGATGTGCCTAAACTGACGGGACACTCACAGGCGGGACGCAAATGCATTATAACAATAACCGAGTGCACAGGTACATAATTAAGTACAAATCTGATTTCATTAATTTCAGAATGTATTTTTAGTACAAAATATAATTGGGGAAACATCCTCCCAAAATCTCCCTATAAATAAACAAGGAGTACAAAATGTAGGCTCAAAAAATCTTCACCCAGTCCACCCTAAACTCCTATAAAAATGGATAACAACGGGGTGAGCTATTGCCCAGTGGATAAAATAGTTCGTGAATATGACAATTAATAAAGAAGACTTCATAATCAAACATCACATATACACAACATAGCATTATAAACAGTACAACATGTATGTATGCATGACACCGTCTCGTAATGGTTCCATGATCGTACGTCACTCTGAATTCACGTGCAAATGTCCATTCTCGGGTAAACTCGGGTTCACATTGTACGTCCCTCCCCAGAGACATCGCCCTGAGTTCACGTACAGATATCCCTCCCTAGGTAATCTCGGGTTCACATTGTATGTCCCTCCTCATGAAGTATCAGGAATAGTGAGCATTACGTTAATAATTATTTTGTATGTCACGAACCACTTACGTCTCTAGGTGGTGCTTATGTATGATGACCATGCATGTGTGGGCTTAGTCTTTACTAACATTAGACAGGGTTTGGCAACGTCTGGTGATTCTTACCAGGGTTGGCATCATGATGTGCATTGTTAGGATGTCCGGTATCACTTGTACAAGCAGATAGCTTTCAGATAAGACCAACCAAACTAGTCTTCAGTTGAGAGGTGGGACACGAGGTCCTCTTAAATACCAATCTTCCATAGCAGCAAGCTGCCTCTCGTTCACTATTTAAAGTAACTAAGGACAAGACTAAGTGTGGTTGAGTCAGATTGACCACTAATCTGGCATAGTAATAGTGTAATACATGAACTCCAAGTATACAGGCATAACTATGACAGGTATGAACATTATACGCAATAATACAGAGTAAATTAATGAAAACTTTAATAAAAGTCATAAGACACGCAAACCTATGTTTCGTTCTCCAACTTCAGATAAAATCTCCTTCTAGAACTGGAGCCTTTTCTCCAGCAGAACTGTTTTGCACCGCGAGGAGAGTCTCAAAAAGAGTACAGAGAAATCACAGAGAGAGTGATGAACCAACAAGGAGAGCAAGAGAGAAAAGTTGGTTGAGGTGTGAAAATGAGGGGGGAAGGGTTCCTTTTATAGGAAAATGAATGCCCGAACGTTCGGGCAGTGCCCGAAGTTCCATTATTTTATATTTTTTATTTTTTATTTTTTTGTGTAATTTAGGGCTATTACATTCTACCCCCCTTAAAAGAATTTCTCCCTCGAAATTTCAGTCCATGTAGTAGTGATTGTTATCTTCGTGAGATTCACCGCCTTCTCCAGATCAGGAAAATGCTGGTAAGGTCCCTGAGTTATAATGTGGCCGGTGGAATCCTTAACATCATCAAACAATGGAGAGCAAATGGAAGTGACGGAATGCTTTTTCGTGCAGTGGAATCCGACATTTGCCTAATAGATTGTGGAATAGAGCATTGCTAATTACAACGTTTTAGGGGAGGTAGGTTGAGCGATGGAATGTTTTCTGGTGCAGTTTCCCAAATTCGGCAGCCTGACAAATTTGGTAGGAGATTTTGCCAAGATGAGGGCACAAGATTGTTTTGGGCAATATTGTTATGATAAAGCCATACGCGCTCTGGCGATAAGGATCGCTGCCGTAAAGGCAAGGGAGTTAGTGATGCAAAGAAGTTGTGGTTTGCTTCAAAGTCTGAAGGAGTCTCCATTGATTGCCAAACAGGCCATAGAGTGTATGACTCATTACTCCTATCTATGTTGTTTTCAGACATCTACATGGCTAATTAAATAAAACAATATATTAAGATATTGTAAACGAAGTTTCATAATTTTATTGATAAGTAAAATAGTATAATGCATCACATCAACAACTATTACTAGAAAATAATTTGGGGTATTTTAGTTTAATTGCTTCTTGTAGTTCCCAAGTTGCTTTCACTACTCCATGGTGATCCCAGATGACCTTTACAAGTGGAATGCTACGTCGCCTCAGTTCCTGAGTTTTCCTATCAAGAATTTATATCGCTCTTTCCTGATATTTGTTTCCTTCTTCAATCCGGACTTCGACCAGATGGATGATATGTGAAGGATCAAGACGATACTTTCGAAGCATAAATACATGGAAAACGTCATGAACCTAGGACATGGATGAGGGAAGGGATAGACGATAGGCTAGCTTGCCAATACGTTCGACGATCTGAAATGGACCAATATATCATGGAGATAGCTTTTTCTTGATCCCGAAGCGTTTGACACCTCTTGTAGGCTGAGCTTTTAGAAAAAGAAACTCCCCCTTATCAAATTTTAGAAGTTGTCTATGTTGTCGGCATATCTCTTCTATCAACTTTGTGCTACACGAAGTCCTTCCTTTACTAGTGTGATCTTTTCAGAAGTCTCTTGAACAAGTTCTGGCCCCAGATGCGGTCGATCTACCATATCTAACCAGCATACCAAAGATCTGCAAGGCAACCATAGAGAGCCTCGTATGGTGCCATGTCGATATTGGTTTGATAGCGGTTGTTGTATGCAAACTCAGCCAAATGTAAGTGTTTTGCCCATCCGTCATGAAAAATGCAACATCGTAACATATCCTCCAAGATTTGGATTAAGCGCTCTGACTGCCCGTCAGTTTGAGGGTGAAAAGTTGTGCTCATGGTGATCTTGGAGCCCATTCTACTCTGGAAGCTTTGCCAAAATTTTGATGTGAATCGAGGGTCTCAATCAGAGATGATCGTGAGTAGTATACCATGGAGGCGTACGACCTCTCTTTCATACAATTCGGCTAGCTTGGCAGGGTTATCTGTGAACTTTATTGATAAAAAGTGTGCAGACTTTGTAAGTCTGTCAATGATAACCCAGATTGCATTTTACCCTTTATTATTCTGAGACAATGCCGTAACAAAATCCATTACAATGTTCTCCCACTTCCATTCTCCATTAGGTAAAGGCTGGAGAAGTCCAGAAGGAAGTCTACGTTTTGCCTTAACTTGTTGGCAAACGAGACATCGAGTAACGAAGTCTGCAATAGCCTTTGTCATACCAGAGAACCAAAATTGTCGCTTGACATCCTTGTACATCTTGTCTCCCCCATGATGCATAGCAAACCTCGAGCAATGTATTTCAATGAGCACTTCTTTCCGAACTTCAGGATCGTTCGGTAGGCAGAGACGTTTTTTGTAGAAAACTGCCCCGTCATCAAAGACCGACCAGTAAGTAAGTTTTTTTGATCGTTTCGTAGAAATTCTATTTTCTCCATTAACATGGGGTCATTGGCTTGAGCTGCTGAAATTTTTCGATTAAGCTTAAAGTTGGCTGATAATTAAGAAAGTCGTGATCTTCATCCCTTCTAGATGAGCTAAAAGTTAAAATTGTCCATCTCCGTAGCCAACTTTCCCATTTCAAAGTTAAGAGTACAAGCAGCAACATAAGATTTTCTACTCAGGGCATCAGCCACAACGTTGGCTTTTCCCAAATGGTATTGGAATTGGAATTGAAAGTCATAATCTTTCAAAAATTCCAACCATCGTCTTTGGCGGAGGTTTAGGTTTCTCTGAGTCTATATGTACTTAAAACTCTTGTGATCTGAGAAGACCTCAAACCGTTCACCGTATAGGTAGTAATGCCATAACTTCAGTGCGAATACGACAGCTGTAAGTTTCAAGTCATGTGTTGGGTAATTATCCTCATGAATCTTTAGTTGCCTAGAAGCAAATGCAACCACTTAGCCTTCTTGCATTAGTACTGAACCTAAGCCTTAGAGAGAAGCGTCTGTGTATAGTGAAAACCCAACTCCATTTCTTGGAGTGATTAGTACTGGTGTTGTCATGAGGCGCTTTTTCAATTCCTGAAATGACGATTCACAGGCGGGATTCCAGATGAATCGTACGTCTTTCCGAGTGAGCTTTGTGGTGACCCCGCACCCCGGACCACCAACCACGCAGGGAATGGCGTACGGAATGCCAGGGCGGGACGCCCGGCGTAGGCATCTCCAACCACTCCTCAACTCCCGTGAGGTGGTTGAGACCCTACGAGCCTTATCTCAAACAACGACATAATATCAAAAGGTACTAAACAAAACTACCCACCGTATTAATCATCAAAGACAAGAGATAATCCATAAAAATGAACCACAAATAAAATCATAATCCCTACAGTCAATTAAAATTGACATACACATAAAGTCCAAAATTGTGGGTACAAATAAAAATCGTCATATGCCCACATGGTCTATCTAACAAGTCCCAACTCACCCATACTACAATGTGGTAAGTGTTATAATTACATAATCCAAAATATAATACTTCATAATTTAAAACACAATTCAATCAAAATGCCTCTCAACTCACATCAAGGCTTTGGATTCTCTCGCAGGCAAGGCCCTCAAGATATAACTACTCATTTGCCCTTATTCGAGACAGAAGGACCTGAAAGAGGAAAATGAGGGTGAGCCAACGGTGCCCAGTGAATAGAATTCAAATATGCTATCAATACTCATCAATAAATATCATGTATGCATGTCAATGTGTAGCATGATTAAAAGCTCATAACATATAGATATCAAGCATTTATAATAAGTTCAATGCAAGTAAAAGCTTATCAATTTGGATCCACATTCCACATGCATTGGGTTACTAGTGCACGTCTATTTCACAGTACCGTTGATCCCAATCATGTTTTATTTGGGGTTACTAGTGCACGTCTATTTCACCGTACCGTTGATCCCAATCATGTTTTATTTGGGGTTACTAGTGCACGTCTATTTCACCGTACCATTGACCCCAATCATTTCCTTTCCTAAAATCCTCCTATGACAATGTTAAGTCCCCCTATTAGCCAGATAGATGGGCCCAACCAAAGTCATAAGGTTTTCTCAAATCAATGCATCATTCAAAACATTAGAACATATTCATGCTTTCAACATACAATATATATAAGTGATATGATGACATAAAAGATATAATCATAAATGAAGTCTACTCACAACCAAGCCTCGCGAGAGTATTTAACCACACACGACCACCAAACCGAATCAACCCAATCAAGATCCTGAAACATACATCAATATCCTACCATACATCAATTTCTATGCTCAATCATATAGACATTACACATCAACCCTAAATCAGCCCACATATAAACAATAGGCCTAAATCCCATCTAATCCCATCATTCAACTCAAATCACATGACTTAGGCCTCTAATGCATAGTTCTCATTCATAAACCATTCTATTAATCAAAAATACTGATTTTCAATTCCTTAGGCATAAACATGCCCAAATTGGGTCACTTGATCACAAGTAGGCGTAACCCATGATATGGTCACAACCACCAAATCAGTAGCATAATCAACCCTAATCATGCTTAATTAAACATAAGTTGCATCAATTCAATGATTCTAGGCCAAAAGCATCAAAAGCCCTAAAATATGAAAATTTTCATACTTAGGCCATATTGTCGATTTACATTAGGTCACCATGTTCAGCCATGTATATCACTGATTTTGCATCATTGGTTCATCAACAATGGCAACTAGGTCAACATAGTTGACATGCAAGCTATTTGGAAAGGTCTAAGTTCATATTCTAAATTTAGGTCTAATACAAGCAACCCTACCAATTCTTCATTTAATATTCTGTTCAGATGTATCAATCTACCAACAGAAATATGTAATCACAAAATCAACCGTACAGATTGAATTATGTGAAGAAACAAACCTTCTGTCCAAATATCAGCCCAATCCAACGGTGGACCGAAAAGATAAGTATATTTGATGAACAAGTCTCTAATTAGACAATTTCTCCTTTCCTGCTGCAAATACTCAAACTCAGATGACTATATCACACAAAATACTCAACTTATAAACATCTCCACCGTTCATAATACATATGTATTAGTTATAAACTACATACCCAAATTTTATATCCATCCAACGGTAGATTGAGAAGATCTACAAGTTTGAGCGAAACGGCACGAGAAATCCAGACTTTCCGACCAGCTTGGTTTGAGAGGTTAGATCTCTCAAACGAAACCTCAAATCAAGATCTCTACCGTTCAGAATGCAGAAATATCCGTTGTACACTACATACCCAAATTTTATATCCATCCAACGGTAGATTAAGGAGACCTAGAAGTTTGAGCGAAACGGCGCGAGAAATCTAAACTTTCCGACCAGCTTTGTTTGAGAGGTTAGATCTCTTAGACGAAACCTCTGATCAAGATCTCCACCGACCAGAATGAATAACCATAAGCTACGAACTTTCTGATAAATTTGAGCTCAATCTGACCATATATCGCAAAGATCCAGCTCTTTGATGAAAATGTCGCAGAGATCTTCCTCCTGCAACTCCCTCCTTTATCTTCTTCTTTCATTTCTCTTCTTTTCTTTCTCCTCTTTTTTTTCCTTTCTCTCCACTCACCTCTTTCTAGCATTTCCTTGATTCCCTCCTTGATTCTCTCCTTGATTCTCTCCTTGATTTCCTCCTTGATTCTCTCCTTGATTCCCTCTACTCATTCTAGCACTTCCTTGAGGGCATGAGACACTTGTCCACTTTCATGCACCAACCTTCACATGCGTTGGTCTCATACTACCCATACCAACCACATGTACTTTAACCAATTTCATGCTTCCATGTATTTTAGATGTCCAATCCATTTAATACACCAAATTTTCATTCTCATTTATCCTTTTATTCACTCAATCCTAACTCATATCAATTCATGGTTTAATGGGTCCATGCATAAATAATAACATATGCATTATAATTTAATTTAACATGACCCAGATACAATTTATGATACGCATATTTATATACATTATCAAGCATCAACTATACAAACATTAAACAACCATCAAACAAACACCAAACATATCAAGGCAACGCATAGAGTTTGGGCAAAGTGCAATTGGGTTATGGGCTAGATGAAATAATTTTCGGGGCGTCACAAGCTTAGTCATAGGTTCAACAATCTTTGAGAAGTCCTTGATGAATCGTCTGTAGTAGCCAACTAAACCAAGAAAGCTCTGGATTTGAGTAACTGTGGTCGACTGCTTCAAATTTAAAACCACTTCAACCTTTGAAGGATCCATTTCAATGCCATTGCCCGAAACCACATGACCTAGAAATTGAACTCTTATCATCCAAAATTCGCACTTACTCAACTTTGCATATAACTGATGGCTTCTTAAGGTCTGGAGGACAATCCTCAGATGTATTTTATGGTCTTCCTCAGTTGAAGAATATATCAAGATATCATCTACAAAGTCCACCATGAATTGGTCTAAATATAGTCTGAAGATGTGGTTCATCAAATCCATGAACGCTGCAGGTGCATTTGTTAGACCGAACGGCATGACCAAGAACTCGTAATGCCCGTACATAGTTTTGAAAGTCGTTTTATTTATGTTTGACTCTCTGATCTTGAGTTGATGATAGCCGGATCGTAAATCAATCTTAGAGACGTATTTGGCATCTCTAAGTTGGTCGAACAAGTCATCGATCCTGGGTAATGGGTATTTGGTCTTGATGGTGGTATTATTCAACTTGCGATAGTCGATACAAAGTCGTAACGAACCATCCTTTTTCCGAACAAACAGAGCTGGACCGCCCTAGGGTGATAAACTTTTTCTAATGAAGCCATTACTTTCCAATTCCTTCAGTTGTTTATCCAACTCAACCAGTTTGACATTGGACATTTTGTATGGTGGAATTGAGATGGGTCCCGTACCCGGTATGAGTTTGATCTCAAAATTGAATTCTCGAACTGGAGGTAGACCATGAAGGTCATTTAGAAAAATCGTTGGGAATTTAGATATAACTTGGATATCATGTACTTCGAGAGGGTACAGTGATGATGATTTGTTGTCATCACCAAGGGATGAGGCTCGGAGCTGTGCCTTGAGGAGTGCAACAGTCGAGTTGTGTATCCATTTTCGCGTTCCCTGAATTTTGATAAACTCCCTAGCGGGCAAGGTTAAATGAACTTGCTTCTTCAAACAACCTATATTTGCATTCAGTGGTATAAGCCAATCCATGTCGAGGATGATGTCAAAGTTTTCAATGTCCATCACTAAAAGATCTGCATAAATTATTTGTTCTGACATTCGAAGTTCACATCGAGAACACTTCAATTTTACGTCAGTACCAGATCCTAATGGTGTTGAGACAGATTATGATATCTGTGAGTTTAGGTTGTAACCCTAAATGCCTTACCAATGCAAAAGATATAAATGAGTGCGTAGCACCTGAATCAGACAAGACATTCATCATTGTATTGAACAAGAGAAATGTATCTTCGATTACATTGTTATCTGGGAGGGCTTGTTGAGCGACGGAAAACGCTCTGCCTTGTTGTCTTTGTCCCTGATTCGGCCTGGGCTGGGTGTTGGCAGCCGGTGGGACTTGTTGGAGTGGACCTGCGGGAACTGCTTTTCGTGGTTGTTAAGGGTGGAAGCAGACATTTCTTTCATGGCCCTATTAGCCGTAGTTGAAACAAGTCAGCCTTTGTTGCTGAGGCGCTTGTTGCTAGTTTTGTTGGCCATGTTGATTGTGGTGTTCCTGGCTACCACCCCTGTCGTTGCCATTTTTGCGACCTTCCCTGCCATTGCGGCCTCCTCGGTTATGATTGTGAAAACCCTGATGACCAGGGTTAGGAGTCTCGGCCGGAGATGTCATGGCCTCATGTTTTTGTGCACGGGTTGGGAGGGTTAGGTTTTAGTTAAAGTAGGGTTTCTTTTTGTTTCCCTGCTGAGTGCTCTGTTGAGAAAACGTTGCAGGCTGTTTTCCCCTATTCTATATTTGTTCCTGCTCAGTTTTCTCCTACTCAAAGTTCATGGCCATGTTGACAAACTCCCTGTAATTCTTGAGATCCATGATAGACAGGGCCTGTCGGATGTGTGGACGTAGGACATTATAAAATTTCCCAACCTTGTCTCGCTCAGGTTGAGATGGTGGAGAGAGAGAAGACCGATAATTTCTTAAACCTGACAGCATACGCATGGACTGTCATGCTGCCCTGGTAGAGTCTGGCAAGCTCTTGGCGCCTCTACCTCTTAATTGCGCCAGGAAAGTATTCATCAATGAACAGCGACTCGAACTCTAGCCAAGTCATGTCCGTTACGTTGACCCTTAGGTCTTCCTTCACTGTTATCCACCAGGTACTAGCTCCACCAACAAGTTGGTAAGAAGCTAGTGGAATCTTCCTACCATCGTCGACTCCCATAGCCTCTAGAGCATTCTTTGACTCATCAAGTCATTTCTGGTGCCCGCAAAGGTTAAAGGTTGTAGCCTTTTGTACTTCATGATCTTGTCGGTTTGGCTCTCCGACCCAGATTGTACAGATACTTGTACAGGGACGGCGGTTTGAATTGTCACTTTCATTGCCTCAATAAATCCGGCAAAAAAATGTTTCTTGCCTGAAGGCATGACAAAGGTTGTGGGCTGAGGTAGCACTGCCTGCCCAGAAGTAGTTGCAGTGTCGTGTGTGGCCTATTCTGCCCTCGGAGGCGGTGTTTCCTGATATTGTATCTCAGGAGGTGCCTCATCTGTTGGACGGACTGTGCGTGACCTTCCTCTCTTTCTGATTTGTATTTTCTCACCGACAAGAAGAAAATAAAACTCAACTTTAGGAATTGTAACCAAATATAGCAATATGATATTCTCAGCAATAAGTTTGAGTGTTCTGCATTATAAAACCACCTATTTTTCTATGTATGGTGTAAGGTTTTTTTGTTGAGAATCAAAGAATCTTACGTGCCTCGTATGTTTGGCCATGGTATAAAACAAGGTTAAAGTGTTCATGTAATAAGTAAAATTTTGAAAGTATTTCAAATGTTTTGGTTTCGGTTCTGTGAACATACATATGTTTTTTGAAATTCCATACGAGTCATAGAAATTCTATGATTAACCTCGGTAAATATCCTAATCTAACGTTCTATCGCATTCTAATGTGTTCAAACTTTTTCCCTTAGTCTTTTCGACTATTATCCAAGTTTGTGTGTCCCATACCACATGAATTTGGTAATAAGGGGTTCAACCAAGTTAAGTTGTATGAACATGGTCTCTACAAAACTTTGGCGGGAGAGGAGTTCACTAATAGTATCTTCCAAGTTTACTCGTCCCATACCGTGTAAACTTAATGATAATGTTAGTAATTCAACTTTTTCCATATGTTTTTCCACACAAGGTCGTGAATTTTCTTACTCCCACATTTACTTAGTATTTTTCAATTTTGTTGTGTCCCATACCACTCCAAAGTTAGTGATACAAAAGAAAAAATGGTTGTAAGTTGGCCCACCAAACATAGTCTCAAACAAACATTTCATTCATAAAAAGAAAATATTTACAATGCCAGTAATTTTCTAATTTTCCTGCCTATTACTACTCTGCCTAGATCTCCTGGTTGATGTGGAGCAACTACTAGAAGAACGCTGAGAGGTGTTGTGCAGTTTTTCTAAGGTTTGCATACGCATTATCAAAACGTTTTGGCACTCCTTCACCCGAGCAAGACTAGACACTATCGAATGTAACTGGTCGAATGGGTTAGCCTGTTGTCTCATAGATGGTTGGTTGGCCGATTGTCCCATCGATGGATGGTAGGTTGATTGTGCCATAGGTGGAGGGTAGGCTGTAGGCAGTGGTGGAAAGTATTGGCCGTATGGTTGACTCATAGGTGGAGGGTAGGCTGTAGGCATTGGTGGAAAGTATTGGTCGTATGGTTGACTCATAGGTGGAGGGTAGTTGGTTTGATTATACGACGATTCCCTAACTTGGACCTGGACGTTTGGATATGCCTGAGTCAAAAAAATTTGAAAAAGTGGAATCATTGGGATATCATGTCTTCCAAAATTTGGTGCCTCACAATTTTGTGGTAGTTGGTTTACAAGGAATTGTGGATTCGACTGGTAAGATACCTCAGGAGTTGGAAACCCCTGAGACGTCATATTGCCTTGGGTTGGGAGGTTCCAGGAAGGTGGATTTGTGGAAACTCCCTGTCCACCTTGATTTGGTTGGGTTTGATCAAAGTCTCATGGTAGGTTCCCAAAGAGTTATTCCACGGTGAAATGTTCATTGTGTTGATCATTGGTTGGGTCTGGGTCTGTTTCGGTGTTCTGACCTGCCCAATTATTTGGTGTTTCTCTGACAGGAATTTTGGGACAACTTTTTCGTCGATAACCTTTTGTGTTATCGCTAGCTCTTCTGCTATTTTCCTTTGAAGTAGCGCCAAATAACTCCTCGTCCATCACCCCTCCTTTTGTGATAAAGGTTTTGGACAAGGAGGATAGTGCAATGGGTTTAGTAATCTTTGTTGAAGATTTATCAAAGGTATTGATGTTTGCCTCGTTCAGAATCTTCATGATTAAGGCTCCATAGCCAAGGTATTTTTTTTTCGTAGGGTTTTGGATTACTTTTGCCATTTGCTGGATGATGATATGAGGTACGGAGACTGAAATTTCCTTTTCTAAGCAGTATAGGACCAGTAGTTGAGCCCTTGACATAGAACCTCTAATCACCACTTTCGACAAGATGTTGTTGACTACAATCTTCCCAAGGCCTGCAAGGGGTGGTTTAAGGAGATTATTGGGGAGGTGGGCGAATATATTTTGGGTGTATGCCTTATCGGTGAGGGAATTGAATAACTTTTCCCAGGATTCAGCAATTTCTGCCACAGTCTAGTGTTCGTGTGGATCGATGATCTTGTCTCTAATTGGGATTTCCATTAGTCACGAGATAGTTTCGATGCTAATAGAAGTTTTTTCTCCCCCGATCAATGTCTCCAAGACAAGGTAGATTCCTTCTTCCTGAGGTCCCACAATATTCATGTTTTCGTGCAATAACTTCACCAAGTTAAGGGAGACAAGATTCCTAACATTTGTGATATTTAGCCACCCCAGCGTTGTGAGTTTTTCGTGAAGAGAATGACGAAGGCGAGGATTCTTCATGTCGATACTTCTCACTAATACAACCCTCCATTGGTAAAGTTTCATAAGTCTTGTGCAAACTTGTTCTCGACTACTGGAAGTCGTTCTTTCACTAGAGGCCATTTTCTTACTGAAAGGAAGATAAAACTTGTGAAGTACACAAAATATATTCCTAACATTTTTAAGGTTTATACCTTGTCCGTTGAACAATATTTTCTGGTTTCCTCTTGATGTTTATGCCATCATGTAATCCAAATTTTTCATTAGCAACAAATTATATATATATATCTAAACTATATATAGTTTTTATAAATCTTAACTATATAAAACTATATAGTACAAATGTTCATTCCTGGGTAAACTCGGGTTCACATTGTAAGTCCCTCCCAGAGACGTCGTTCTGAGTTCATGTACAAATGTCCCTCCCTAGATAATGTCGGGTTCACATTGTATGTCCCTCCTCAGGAGGTATCGGGAATAGTGAGCATTGCTTCAATAACTATTCTGTATGTCACGAATCACTTACGTCCCTAGGTGGTGCTTATGTATGATGACCATGCATGTGTAAGTTCGGTCTTTACTAACATTAGACAGGGTTTAGCAACGTCTAGTGCTTTTTACCAGAGTCGGCATCACGACGTGCATTGTTAGGATGTTCGGTATCACTTGTACAAGCAGATAGCTTTCAGATAAGACCAACCAGACCAGTCTCCAGTTGAGAAGTGAGACACGAGGTCCGCTTAAATACTAATCTTCCAGAGCAGCAAGCTGCCTCTCGTTCACTATTCAAAGTTACTGAGGACAAGACTAAGTCTGGTTGAGTTAGATTGACCACTAATCCGGTTACATGAACTCCAAATATACATGCATAAGTATGACAGGTATAAACATTATACGCAATAATGCAGTGTAAATGAATAATAGACACAATGATAAATGAATGAAAACTTTAATAAAAGTCATAAGACACGCAAACTTATGTTTCATCTCCAACTTTAGATAAAATCTCCTTCTAGAACTGGTGCATCTTCCCGAGCAGAACTGCCTTGCACCGCTAGGAGAGTCTCAAAAAGAGTAGAGAGAAATCACAAAGAGAGTGATGAACCAACAAGGAAAGCAAGAAAGAAGAGTTGGTTAAGGTGTGAAAATGAGGGGGGAAGGGTTCCTTTTATAGGAAAAGGAATGCCTAATCATTCGGG
Organism: Paratinospora sagittata; assembly: GCA_035771175.1. NCBI lineage: Eukaryota > Viridiplantae > Streptophyta > Magnoliopsida > Ranunculales > Menispermaceae > Paratinospora > Paratinospora sagittata. The sequence continues at coordinate 19,188,346 of CM069598.1, forward strand.
CAGTGCCCGAAGTTCCATTATTATTTTTTTGTGTAATTTAGGGATATTACATTCTACCCCCCTTAAAAGAATTTCGCCCTCAAAATTTTAGTCCATGTAGTGATGATTGTTGTCTTCGTGAGATTCACCGCCTTCGTTATCAATCTCCAAATCAGGGAAATGTTGGTAAGGTCCCTGAATTATACTGTGGCCAGTGGAATCCTCAACATTATCAAACAATGGAGAGCAAATGGAAGTGACGGAATGTTTTTTCGTGCAGTGGAATCCGACATTTGCCTAGCAGATGGCGGTGTAGGGCACTGCTAGTTGCAGCGTTTTAGGAGAGGTGGGTTGAGTGACGGAATGCTTTTTTGTGCAGTTGCCCGAATTCGGCAGCCTGACAATTTTGGTAGGAGATCTTGCCAGGATGAGTGCATAAGATTGTTTCGGGCAATACTGTTACGATAAAGCCATACGCGTTGTGGCGATAAGGATCACTGCAGCAGAGACGAGGGAGTTGGTAAAACAAAGAAGTTGTGGTTTGCTTCAAAGTCTGAAAGAGTCTCCACTGGTTGCCAAGCAGGCCTTGGAGTGTATGACTCATTACTCCTATCTGTGTTGTTTTCAGACATCTGCATGGTTAATTAAATAAAACAATATATTAAGATATTGTAATCGAAGTTTCATAATTTTATTGATAAGTGAAATAGTACAATGCAACACATCATCAACTATTACTATAAAACAATTCGGGGTATTTCAATTTAATTGTTTCTTGTAGTTCTCAAGCTGCTTCCTCTACTTCGTGGTGATCCCAGAGGACCTTTACAAGTGGAATGCTACGTCGCCTCAGTTATTGAGTTTTCCTATCAAGAATCTGTATCGCTCTTTCTTGATATTTATTTCCTTCTTCAACCCAGACTTCGACAAATAGGATGATATGTGAAGGATCAGGACGATACTTTCAAAGCATAAATACATGAAAAACGTCATGAACCTTGGACATGGATGAGGGAAGGGATAGATGATAGGCTAGTTTGCCAATACGTTCGATGATCTAAAATGGGCCAATATATCGTGGAAATAGCTTTTTATTGATCCCGAAGCGTTTGACATCTCTTGTAGGCTGAACTTTTAGAAAAACAAAATCTCCCTCATCAAATTTTAGAGGTTGTCTCCGCTTGTCAGCATATCTCTTCTGTCGACTTTGTGCTACACGAAGTCGCTCATTTACTAGTGTGATATTCCCAAAAGTCTTTTGAACTAGTTCTGGCCCCAGATGCGGTCGATCTACCATATCTAACCAGCATACCAGAGATCTGCAAGGGTGACCATAGAGAGCCTTGTATGGTGCCATGCTGATATTAGTTTGGTAGTTGTTGTTGTATGCAAACTCAGCCAAATGTATGTGTTTTGCCCATCCGTCATGAAAGTTCAAAATGCATCATCGTAGCATATCTTCCAAGATTTGGATTAAGCGCTCTAACTGCCCGTCAGTCTAAAGGTGAAAAGTTGTGCTCATGGTGATCCTAGAGCCCATTCTACTCTGAAAGCACTCTTGATACAACATGTTTGGCTTTATAGAGATAAAGAGGTAAACTCGCTCCTGACATATATCAGCATGTGTCGCTTCCTATTCTTAAAAAAGGCGGTTTGATTTAATGAGTAATATTGACCGATTAGCATCCTACTTCAAATTATCGTTCTTACTCGACTAGAGTTATTATGCACATTAGCGTCCTTGTGACGAGTAATTTTGGAACAGCTAATGGCATCCGGGCACATTAGCATCCTCAAACGTTGTTAGCATCCTTATTGATACTTAGGCTCTAATATTTAGCATATTTGACTAATACACGCTCGAATATCGTATGGTTGAATAACTTATATTGTAAATTATATTTCATCAACTAACAGTCAATAATTTAATCACGAGCAAAAAGAATTTAAACATTCTGAGCAACACATAATTAAATATAAACATTAATTCCAAGTAGTCACTGATGAGTATGTTTCAGTGGTAGAAGAAAAAAGAGTGACTTTTATACCTTTGCATATTTTTTACTTTTACCTCAAGGTATTGCAAAGTCCTCGACTTGAGTACTCTGTCTCATGTTGAAGCAGCTGAGATAATTCAATATCTTTGTTCTCCATGCAGACTTCTTTATCGATTTTCTATCAGGAGATCTTTCATTGAGCGTTCTGGATGTGCTTGCTGAGGATTGTTAACTCATTGTATATATCTCATCAGCAACTTCACTTTTGCTCCTGCTTGGGGCATTTGCAATAATGTCTTCTCTCTCAAATGAAGTTTCTAATCCACTTAAAATATAATCAATTTTTCTAAAACTGATTTCAAATGGATTTGAAAATTCATTTATAAAATCTACTTTATATTTCCAGTTCTTAGGAAAACTGTTAAAAAAATATTGTACTAAAGTAGAATGAGGGATGGTTTTTCTAGAGTATTCAAGTTCATTTACTATATGTATAAAACGTTGAAGGTTATCATGAACTGACTCGTTGTTTGAAACCCTAAAGTGGACAAGTGACTCTTCTAATGTTCTAACTGGGTCTCTAGTTTCATCCCTTCTTTCCATGGTTTACAGGAGATCACAGAACTCCTTTAAATTCATTTCCCATGGTTCAACAAATTCAGCTAATGTAGTTAGCTTATCATTCCATTTCTTTGGAAGCTTATCACAGAAATAAACCATGGATATTTCTGCAGGTATTTCCTGATTCAGTTCTTGCATTCCGTCAAGAATGGATTGATATATGTTGCATGTCGTATCGATATATTCATTCTCCGATATCTCAAAGGCATTGAATAGTTTATCAGACTCTTTAAGCTTTTCATCTCGAATGTTAATCTAATCACAATGAAGTGATTTGAGAGTTTACCAAATTTCCTTGACACTCTCAAGATGAACTACGCTTTCTATTTCTTCATCGGGTAGAGAACAGTACAAGGCATAGATTGCTTGAGCGTTAAGTTTGTCATTTAGTTTTTCTTTATCTGTCCATAGCTTAATAGGCTTGTTGGGCATGGTGTAGCCATTTACAAACATTTCCCATAGACTGATATCCTTAGATCGTAAAAGGGATTTCATCCTTATCATCCAATCTTCAAACCGGTCTTTATTGAACAGAGGTGGTCTGTCTAAAAGTTGACCTACTTCTATGACGTTCTCTCTGGTCATTGCCATTGATATAAAAGAAATTGTGAAGTTTCCTTGAAGGGCAACGCTGCTTTGATACCAATTGTTAGCCCAGATATGTCCAAGAGGGGGGTGAATTGACACTTAACAATTTAGAAAGTAATAACAATGGCAAAGATATAGTGCAGAAAATAAACAAATATGCACAGTCAATTTATAGCGGTTCGACTACTTGCCTACATCCACTACCTAACCTCCTTAGTTAGGATTTTAACCTTGTCACTAAAGGATTCTCTTAGGGGTGAGAATCAAAACGTTACACATTTTCTCAACTTGCGGGTGTAAGAACAATCGTTACACTGCTCAACTTATAGGCGTGAGACCAACCTATCTCAACTTACGGGTATGAGAACTATCGTTTCTCAACTTATGGGTGCGAAAAGACTTGACTTTGTTGAAAATAAAATATCAACTCAGTAGTTTATCTAACTACTGTTACAACCTTGATACAGTATACAAAATATGAAATTGAATACAACTGTATCCTATAAACTATCTCTCAAATTACTCTTTCAGCAAGAATGATATAAGTTAAAACAATGTTGAATGATTTGAGTAAAAACAGTTCAAAGCTTCAAATAGATTTTCAGATAAAGATAGAATGTTAGCTCAGTATGCAAACCTTTTGAGTACGTAAAGTCTCAAAGAAAAACTACTGTGAAAACAGATCGACTTAAAGGTTTTCTTGACCAGATGAAAATTCGACTAACTTTCAAAAAGTGTTTTAGCTCAGAGAATTTTCAGTGCTTAACAAATTGTAAAGTGTCTGTATTTATAGACTTGTAGAGATGAAGTTGTTGTTCATTTGAATTTGAATTTCAAATATGAACGTTTACTCACAATAGCTAGAATATATCACGATAGTGGCAACTGCACAATTCATGAATATTCTGTTTTTCTCCAGATGAATAAGAAAAGTTGTAGAAGACGGGGTTCGTGAATCAGAGAATATCTCTTACAAATGCAGAAAATTGATTTTGTTTGAAAAGTTGTTCAGAAAAGGTGGCAAAAAATACGTACATGTCATAACAGTAAAAATATAATTTCTGTGGTTTTGTTCCTTTGAGAGCGTTCATAGAATATCAGCGTCCTACTAAACAATGAAGTGAGGGCGCTACTTTGTAGTAAGCGTCCTGCTTTATTTTAAAACGCAAAACATATAAGGGCGCTACTTAAAAGTAAGCGTTCTGAACTATTAAAAGCAGTTTTAAAACAATGCTTAAGCGCGCTGACGGACAGTGAGCATCCTGAAAGTTACTTAAGTTAATTCTAAAGATGAGGGAGCTCCTACACAAGTAACGTCTTGATAATTCATTCAACTTATAACTTATCAGTGTCTTTAAAAATAGAAATCACTTAAAGATAAAAGAAAATATTTTAGCAAGTTGAAGCTAAATCAACATCCTGACACTCTCAAAGGTTGATAAGAGAAATGTCACTACTAACAAGTAAACATCCTTATTAATCAGATCAATTCAACCTTGAGCGTCTTAACATTTTATCAGCGTCCTAACTCATCAAGTCCACGAGGGCACTGCTAAAACATTAGCGTCCTGAAAGACTTTATAAAAGTGGTTTTTGATTTCTCAATTAAAACACGATAAAACATAAAGTAACCAGATTAAATCAAACATGCAACTAATCGATTAAAACATGCAGATGATAAAAATCTTGTTGAGAGTAAGTTGATTGATAGACCTTACAATCTAAGTACTGACAGACTTAGAACTTCATTTTTCTATTCAATAGGCTTGTGATCTCAGTTCCTTGATCTTGATTCTTGATAAATCTGAAACACTTGACAAGATCATTAGATAGACCAACTGGAGATATTTGGAATCATGAAAACTTTCATATCATGGGATTCATTGAGATAATTTTAGAATGTTACAATAACTTTTCATTCTAAAACTATACTCTTATATATATATACACATATAGTGTGTGTGTGTGTGTGTGTGTGTGTATGTACTCTTAATTACTAAAACAGTGAAACTACACTTATATATAAAAAAAAATTATCTTTGTGTGTGTGCGCGCGCGCTTGCGCTGTATATACATCTTAATTATATAACACTTTTTTTTCACTTTAAAAACTCTAAGTACCCCTACTAAATCTTCAAAGCATTATTAACTATATTAATATTTTAATATGAAAAACATCACATTTAATATGCCATTGGATTATCTAAAATATATATTTAGATTTTATAATCTAATAATATATATTAGTACAAAAACAGGGGAATTAACTACAGACCTTTAGCTACAAGTGAATATATATCATTGTTTTTTTTTTTGGTAACTTGGGGTATTTGAGCAGCTTATGCATCGACTAATCCTAGGGACAAGCCCGAATGAGGAAAGAGAGTGGTGACCCGTATAACACTTTAGGTTTCCTAAAAAAAAATGAAGAGCCTTAAAGGCCAGCCATACTTAATTAACACATACATATTGTACACAATACTAAATAGGATAACAATTCCACACTCTAAGCACACATGTATTAAATATCTCAATAACCCACCCGAGTTACAATAATTTTTTGGGTCTTTTACATGCAAAGCGGACACATAAATATGTTAGTAATATTTCTATTTTTAGCTCACAATTAATTAGCAACATCTATATTAACTCATAAATCTATTTCATATAGTATTAAAAGATTAGTTTCCAAATGAAATAAGGAATAAGTTTTTAACTTAATAAAGTTTCATAATCTATTAGAATAGGGTTTCCTCCCTCATATGATATGAGATGGTTACAATCTATATATAAGTCCCTGAGCCTGCCCATTCATGTTTGCATATCCTTCTCCATTGAGATTGTGAAAGGGCTAAAGTTTGGAAAAATAAAGGATTCCGCAAGTTCCAAGCATCAATACAATGGCCGAAGGTATAATTTTCTAATATTATTTTTTCAATTGGTATCAGAGCACTCGTTGTGATTTTGGGAAGATGAGTTTATTTAACGCATTAAGTTATTTTGGCATGTCCTTAGCCATGTTTTAACTTTATATTCATTATAGCGTTTGGTTTAAAGTTCATGCTAGTTCATGGACAGGCTCAAGGACTCTTATTTAAAGACTACAACCATCTCATACCATCAATGAGTGAGGAAACCCTAATCCTATAGATCTCAAGATCAAAGTATTTTGCAAGTTCCAAGCGTCAGTGCAATGATTGAAGGTATAGTTTTTTAATTTTATTCTTTCAAAATATACATATATACAAATATACTTGTTATATAAAAAAATATAAAGTACCCACTGTTATACCATTTACCTCCAAAGTTAAATATTTTGATGATTACAAATCATATTCATTATTTAATTCATCATTTGACAAGAGTTCTCAAGCTTAAACGATATGAAGTCTATCCATTCAAGTGGAGCTCAAATCAAAACAAGGAGAGACGATCTTCAAAGCAAATGTTTGTACTGTTAATTATCTTTGTATTGCTTAGAATGTCTTTAGGATTGTAGAAGTCTACATTAAGAATGTTCAGCAAAATTCAAATATTAATTCTCAAAAGATCATAAGTATTTCAAGCCTTTGAATCTTTTCGAAATAATCTTCAAAACAATTTTGTTTGATACAATTGTTTGTTTCTACGAAAATTTCAAACGTTTTAAGTGTCTCTTTAGATGTTTGATTTGATCTGAAATGATCTCAAGTTGACTTGGTTTATCGCATCTTTCAAAATTTCAAAAAATCATATTTTCATCAGTTAAGCAAGACACTCAGGCAGTGGCCAATTAACTTTAAAATTTCAGGCCAGTACTGCAGGACGCTCAAGCTTTCTGAAAAATCTTTGGAACAGTCGGTGAGGAGGCTCACCTGTCGTCAGGACACTCATCAGTCTAACTGAGACAATACTGTCTCTTAGGTTGACGAAATGCAGGACGCTCATATGCTAACTAAACCTTTGGTTTTTCATTATAGAAACGCCCTCCTTGAACAGCAGGATATTCACCCAACTATGTCAGAAGAAACTAACTTTTCAAGCATGTGGTGACAGTTCTGATCCTATTTCCATTTCAGTGAAAATGCTTTATGACAGAGAACTTCATAAGTTTTGTTTATACCATTTCCATAAAAGATTTTGTCTGTTGAGTTTGAATTTCAAATGTCTCTTTTAATTGTTTTTGGAAAATTGAAACCCTAGCACTCTTCTATGAGATAAACTCTTTGGCTTTCTCCAAAACAACAAGAAGAAAGAAAAACTTAAAACCTGCGCCAAAAACTCTTTAAAACTTAGTCTTAAATTAATGTGAAAATCTTGTGAATGAAAACAATCTTTGACTTGCATTTTGAGAAAAGTTTTTCCTCGGATTTGAGAGCTTAAACCATCATCTTTTTGAATCAAAATTCAAAGGAGGAAAGAAGAGAAGAACTTCACTCTTTTAGCTGCGCTTAAATTTTTTGATATTGTTGAACATATTTCTGTGGAGTTCAAACTATGCACTGTAAATATTTCTTTGATTCGTGGTAAAAGAATCAAATTTATTATCTCATATTCAATTTGTAAAGTGACGTAGAGTCACTAAGTTGAGCTAGTGTTAGTTCAAAGAGTAACAACTTTTCTCACACCCGTAAGTTGAGAAATTGTAACGGTTTAATCTTCATCTGTGAAGAGAATTGTTTAGTGGAGTTTGAAAATCCTAATCGGAGAGATTAGGTAGTGGATGTAAGCGAGACCAATCCACTATAAGTAGCTGTGCACTATTTCATTTTTACTTTCACTGCACTTTAATCTACTGTTGTTTATTTCCATTTTCCTGTCTTTGTATTGCTATCTTGTATAACAATTAAAAAGTGCACAACCTACAAATTTATCTAATTCACCCCTCTTAGACACTTAACTGGGCCAACACCCACATCCACCCGAGTTACACATCTTGTGTTGATCCAATAGATAGATCAAGAAGTTTATATTTTGTTTTTCCACTCTCTGCACAACTATATATATATATATCTATGTTTAACATATATGAATAAGGCTAGATGCATTGTCACCTAGAAGATTACGGGTTTAAATCCAAAAATAATTTCTGCAATACGAATTTAACTAGGTTTTAAAAGCTTTAGTTTTATTTTTAAACAGGTGGCGATGGCCTATGCAATAAGTTATCTTTCTTTCATGCAACGGAGTTTTTGGCGGGAAGTCTGCAGAACCCTTTTAGCAGTTGAACACATTTACATCCATAATTTTTTTTTTCTTTTTTTCCAAATAAATGGATAATTAGTAATTTTGAAATGGAATTTATTCTACAATATGGTAACAAATTAAACTCAAACCGTATGTAATTTTTTTTATTTATTGCTTTGTTTGAAAAGAGGTGTAAAAATTTATGAAAGGGGATTAAAAATTAATGTCTGATTTTCATAAAACGTTTAAATAACCGAAGAAAATATCAGCTTCGTCAAGTTGAGTTAACAAATTAATCTATACAAATAGCAGGGAAGAACCGTGAATCTCAACAATTTTTTTTTAGGCGAAATACATCATAAAATATTTTATTTTATTTTTTGTTGGTAATAACTCACAAAAACAACACATTATCCGGTGCACATCTAGTACAGAATCACTACATAATGAATTACTGTCCTACTCGCATGAAATAAAAATAGTTGAGAACAAACGATTCTTTTTTTTTTTTTTTTTTTTTTTTTTTGTCAAGGGAGAACAACAAACTAAAAATCAAATCTTTTATTAACAAGACAAAATCCATCAAGCAATATTAGTTTATAAAAAAGAAAAGACTAAGAGTTTTTGTAGCAATCAAATATCGATTAATTAATTGAGTCAAAGTGCATCGGCTTGAAACTAGGTGGGTAACAACAATAATATAACAAAAATATAGTTGCAATCCAACGGGCCCAGCGTTTCTAGTGTCCCCTATTCAGGTATTCTGCATCCACATTTCATTTTTACGAAAAACGCCAGTGCAATCTATGTGGGTAAAATGTTCACTTCTACTAAAATAGTTCCTCAACGAACATGTCTTAATATTTCAAATTCTAAGAGGTTCCCGAATATATAATTACTGAAAAAACATCTAAAAACAAAATCTTCCTGGTACTTTCTGCAGATTTACATGAATGACAAAATAAAAAGAAGTAGATTTTCCAAGACCGCAGAATCGCATACAGTTCAGGAAGTAATAAGTTAATGAGTCTGAGTCAACATGACCGACAAAGTTCAACTAACATAGACACCCAGTTCCCAGTTCGCAGTTGCAGCAATAAACCACAAGATCATGAGTAAACAACTAAACATATAACAATCTCTAAAATCAGAAAATGACTAACCAGGTTGGATGATTTAATGATTCTCAAAAGCTAAAGCTGCCCCCCCAGCTTCCTTATTCTCCATTTACCCAAGATTATTTGGTTGAACTGATGCATGTTTCATATACAAATAATCAATCTTTATATACATGTAAATGAAACTAATCAAATAAAGTATACAACCTAAATTCCATAGAATAGAATTGATTAATATGCAACCTGCATAACTGTTTAACCACCAGGTTTTGATTTATTTCTAAGCGAGAAAATTCAATGAAATGGTCGTACAACATTAAGTAAATAGTAGCTTTCACAGTTCTGTCCATATTTGTACTATAATTACCTGCTACTTTTGTTCCTTGTTAGTTTTGGCGTCACTTTGCTGCGTCACTTGTTGAATTCTCTGGTAAGGGTTTCTGGTCAATGTCTCTCCTCTTAGAGCAGCCACGTATCGGTCATTGGTGTCCTCTTTCCGCTGCAACTCCCCAAGATATTCTGCAAGCCTCTCTTTATTAACTTGTCCCATCCTCTAATTCACAATTTCAAGTAGACAATCATGGGAGCAAACAGTTAAGTATGACTAAATTTCAAGGATACATTGGTGGAATGTACAAGACATTACAAGCTTCAGCCCACACATCTATATCAAACAGAAAAAAAAAATAACCACATGAAGACACTACAATTTATGCAAATTCAGCTGAATTACTACAGTAGATGTAAGACTCAGGGAATAAGAGCTCTCATTATTGGGTAGTGAACTTAAATATGTGGTGATTATGTCTGCTGTAACAATCAATGACCAAACCCAAATAATGCACAAGCCAAGATCAAATCGTGAAGACCAAGCAGCATGCAGCACATGTCATGCTAGTTAGTAGTCCAAAAATAAGGATTTCAATGATTCTTCATTCAAATACTAACTAAATGAAATTGAAACAATTTCCAAGACAATTGTAGGCCTTCAGGATCAAAGCAGCAATTGCTATTAGAGAATGCACAAGTCCATCTAAAACAAAGAAACTGCCCATTTCTCTATATAGCACAAAGTTGATGCTTAATTGCCTAGAGCATGAGCATATACATGCAAGTACCAGTGTTATAGGCACCTTGGTGAGGCACCCAACTCAGGCATGCGCTTACTTGAGTTATGTGTGCCCCTTCTTGTTTATTTATTTTAATTTATGCACTTGCAATGCAGGGTACAGCTGCATATAATAGACCTGGACTTGCTTTGACCCTTTTCAGACTCCGTAGTCTGTAAAAGCAGGGGCGACCCTTCTTGGACTCCATAGTCTGTTAAAAGCAGGAGCTTCATGCACTGGACTGCCTTTTACAAATATAAACTTGGAACCTAAATTGTTTCTTTATCTAGGGCAGTCTCAGAAGATCCATATCTTGGAACTTGCACTTGGATAGGAATCTCACTATTAGGAAGGAGGGTGACATTGGCCACTCAGAAATTTTGGGGGTAGTCCATCTTTCTAGGTTTAGTGAGGATCAGAGAGTTGGTCCTTCAATGCAACAGGTATATTCTCCAGCAAGTCTTTCATTCACCCCCATTGACTCATATTTAACCCTCCTCCCTTTTTGGGTCCTTCCTTCACATTCGGAAAGCAAAGATATCCACAATAGTCAAGGTGTTGTTTTGGCCTATTGCCCGTAGTAAACACAATACCGTTGACATGCTGCAATGGAGACTCCCTCATATGAGCATCTCTCCTCATCGTTGTATCTTGTGTAAGCAAGCCGGGGAAAACCTGCACTATCTTTTCCTACATTGCTCCTTTGCCTCTTATTTATGGAATAGGTGGTCTTTGGTTTCCTCAATTCCTTTGGGGAACATGGGAGATTGTGTTAGCCTTCTCATGGCACCAATCAACAACAACCTCCTGTCCTTCATGTTAAAGCTTCATCATGTGGTGGTTGGTGCGATTCTTTGGTGCATTGGTCCGAAAGAAACAACAAGATTCAGGGAAAATACAAGGGCAAAGAAGAAATGTGGGACACCTCACTTCTACTTGCTTCTTCTTGAATAGTAGCGAACTCTCCTTTTAAAGGCTTTGGGTTAGGGGACTGGTTAAGGTGGTGGAGTAACCTTGCTTGTATGTGATTTTAGTGTAGCAAGAACTTCTCCCCCTACGACCCTTCACTTTCTATTGCCTTTCTCCTTTCAACAAACATTTGTTGTTTCTTATGAAAAACAAAACCCAAAATTGTTTTTTTAGGGGATTTGACCTCGAATCCCCTAGATAGTTTAGTTGAGAAGATTGACCAGGCCTTCCAAGAAAGACTTCAAAACTCAACTCTTCACCCTTAAGATAAGGCCCTTACCTCAAGTAAACATGTCTCTTCTCTTGAAACCCAAACTAATTATACATATATAATTTTTTAGTTAAATGCTTGAGAATTTTAACTTGACACTAATTAAACCTCATATTTTAATTTTAATAATAGTCATTGTAAGGCTTATAGTATTATAACTTAAACTTATGCATACTACTTTTTTATTTGAAGTTGTGTAGCCATATATTTGCAAATTTTATCATGTGCTCATATTGTAATGTAAGTTATGTAACTATGATAATCATTCACTTATATTATATATATATATTTTTTTTTAGAAGAAACAACGACTATTATATTAATATTAGTGACATGAAAAGATACAAGCAATTAGAGCACAAGAAATGCTCAGAAAAGAGAACAGACAAGTCCAACTAAACCAGCACCAAACACTGATGCAAACATCTGAGACCAAAAACAAATAGGCGTCAAAGCATCATGGCATCCCAACTCCTATACCATTCAGCAAAAGAATAGCCAGCTCCTAACTTAGAAGAACAGATCCATCTAGCCGCAGAAATCTTGGAATCCTCCACAACCTCGGCAACATTTCTACAACCATTCCTGCCCACAACACAACAGTAGACACAATGCAACCAGTGTCCTTCCATCTCCTAGAAAACCCAACAGCGTGATTGAACATAAAGCAATTAAAACAGGATAGTGGGGGCACAAACTTTCCAGGGAGCACTCTCTCCCAATCTTGCCAAACCTGCATGGCAAACGAGCACCTAAAAACCATATGTTCACATGACTCATGATTATTAAAGCAAAGCACACAGCACTGAGGGGATAAACAGGAAAAAGGCAACCGTTTCTACAATAGATCCTGGGTATAAATTCTGTTAAGGGCCACAAGCCAACCGAACACCTTAATCCTATTTGGAATTGGAGCTTTCTAAATGTAGTGACAACAAGGGGGGGGCAGTGGGTTGGGAAGGTCTGTGAGAAACTTGAAAAAGGAATGACAAGAATATGTGCCAGAAATATCAAGGGACGAAAGGAAGCTATCTTCCAAAGAGGAGGAAATGCGAACAACATTAATATTAGATAACATAGGAGTAATTTCAGCCATCTCCCTAGGGGTTAGGCTTCTTGAAAAATGAAGATTCCAAGAAGGTTGCTCAAGAGGATTAGAAGGAAAATGAGTGAGGAAGTGGGAAATAGGAGTGTTGGGGTTGTTGGAAAGGCGGAACAGATGGGGAAAGGAGTGGGATAGGTGCCACAGGCGAGTCAATGAGGCAACGTAATACCCATGCGGAACCCGGTAATATCAAGTAACAGGGTCACCTAATCTGTAAGTAAAGAACAATAACACACACAAAAACAAGCAACAAGTAATTGAAAGAATATTTGTATTAATATCAAGTAAATGTTGTACAATTGGTGTTTACACGAAAGGAACACACACACCCTAGGGAAGCAGGTATCGCTAGAGCACCACAAGCTAGCAATAACAAGCAGCCACAAGGGACACATGTAAGTAGCTTTATAAGGGACACTCGGTTGTAGGGGACACCTAAACACTACCTCTAGGCGACTACCACCTCCCCTAAAAGGTAGATTTTAAACTTTTACCCTAATCCCAAAAGGAAACATCAAAATGTGAGACCAATTATACTGGCCCCCAAAATTACAAAAATACCCTCAATTACAAAGAAAAAGACATAACGGTGCATGGGACAACATGACTGTGACAGATTCCCCCACTTAATACGACGACACCCCTGTCGGCGGATTGGCTAAGTACTTGAGGATCTCAGCTTCATACTGTATCAACAAACTGGTTGGCTCTCAACTGGCTTCAGCTTCAGGCAGGCCCTTCCACTTGACTAAATACTCTGACTGAACTACTTCTGTGAAGGTCCTGGAACTCGACTATCAGCCACAATACTCCACCTCACGATCAGGCCTGCACTTAACATTGGCAATTGGTCTTGAAGAACTAGCACGATCCGGGTCCTCCCGATCGACATGACACGACTTCAAATTACTTACATGAAACACTAGATGAAGATTCCGCCACTGAGCATGTAACTTAATCCGATAAGCTGCTTTCCCAACTCGCTCCGTGATAGGAAAGGGTCTCTCATACTTGCAAACCAACTTCTTGTTCACCTTTCTGAAGAACTTCATAATATCAGGTTGAAGCTTGATGAAGACTTGATCTCCCACCTGGAAAGATGTTGGCTTCCTCTTCTGATCTGCCCACTTCTTCATTCTTCATTCTTCTAGAGGCCTTCTCAAGGTAGGCTCGTGCAACTTCATTGGTTTTTTGCCACTCCTTGACAAACTGATATGCTCGCAAACTGTTTCCAGTGTACCCCATATCTACTGTGTGAGGTATAAGAGGTTGTTGGCCCAATACCAACTGAAAAGAACTCTTTGAGGTCGAAGAACTCCACTGCAAATTGAAACAGAACTGAGCAACGTCTAGCAAGTTCACCCAGTTCTTCTGGTTGGCACTAACAAAGTGCATGAGGTACTCCTCCAGTAATGCATTGAATCTCTCTGTTTGGCCGTTTGTTTGGGGATGACAGCTGGTTGAGAAGTTCAAATGAGATCCCAAGACTCTAAAGAGCTCTGTCCAAAATCGCCTTGTAAACCTCGAATCTCTGTCACTGACAATGGTCTGAGGTACACCCCAATACTTCACTACATGTCGTAGGAAAAGATAAGTTGTCTCCTCTGCTGAGCTATGCTTGGGAGCAAGAATGAAGGAAGCATACTTCGAAAACCGATCCACCACCACAATGATGGAGTCATACTCCCCCACTTCTAGCAAACAAGGTTCGAAACTTCGATTTCGCCCGACACTTCGACCTTTAAAAATTAGAATTAATTTGGGGAAGTTTGAGAAGTCTTGGAGAATTATTGTAAAAATTCGCCAACTTAGAGAAGTTTAAAGAATTTCTATATAGATGTTAAAATATGCATAATTACTATTAGAAATGATGAAAACAAACATAAATAGATACTTTTCACATATAAAAGTATAAATATAATTGTTTGAAACATGTGTTTTTACATTAACATTGTTTAACGCACATCCAAGGATCGAAAATTCGATTTCAACTTGACTTCGATTACTTGAAAATTGGAATTAATTTGGAGAAGTTTAATTTAACATGGAGAATTTTTGTAAAAATTTCCTAATTAGAGAAGTTCAGAGAATTTTTTTATATATGCTTAAATATATAGATTTATTGTAGTATAAGCTAAAAAACTAATATAAATAAACACTTTTAAATCATAAAAATACCAATAAGTGACCTCACAAAATCAATTTTATTAAGTGGGTTGATGAATTTGAAATGGTGGCTTTTGGTCTTAATTTATTTTCTTTGTTTTGATATTTAGTTTTTTGGTGGCTTGCTTCTCAGTACTTTGTTAGTTTGAATCCCACCATGCTTAATTTATTAATTTATTATTTAAATGTATTATTTTTTAATCTTGTTTTATAAGAGTTAACTAAAAGAAGATGGCTTTGAAAACTTTTTTAATTTATTTTTAAGTTTTTATTTTATTTCAACTTTATTTATTTACTTTTTTGCTTCTTTTCTTCTCTTTTTTGGTAAAGTATATCCCATAAACTACATAATTTTTTAGCTTATTAAATTATTTTTTAAAATTTATATTGCTATGTTGGTTGATGAAGTTGAAAATAATACATAATTATTGATATTTTTTTTGTTTTTATTAATGAAATAACATTTTTTTTACTTCTTTGTCGAATTTCATCGAACTTTGTTGAATTTTATCGAATTTTGTCGAATTTTATCGAATTTTTTGTCGAATTTTTGCATTTTTGAATTGAAAAATAGAAATTGTATTGAAGTTTATCGAACTTTATTTAACTATTCCGGCGAATTTTTGTATTTTTTATTTTACATCCACTTCGCACTTCGATGGTAAAAAAAGAGAAATAATTCATAGAAGTTCGCCGAATTTCGGAAAGCAAAGCAACTATGAAATCCATCGTCACACTCTCCCACGGACACTGAGGAACCGGCAGTGGTTCTAATAGTGTCGTCGGTCTATCTCGTTCCACCTTGTCTTGCTGACAAATAAGTCAAGTCTTGACATACTCAGTGACATCATCCCGCATATTCGACCAATAGTAGCCCCGTTCAAGTAGGGACAAAGTGTTGTGACTACCCGGATTACTTGCCCATTGAGTGTCATGACACTCATGCATCAACTCCCAGCGAAGTCCACCAGTGCGAGGTACATAGAGACGCCACACCTTAGTGACAAGCAACCCGTCTTTAATATGGAATCGTTTCGTCCGACCGGCTTCCACTAGTGGCTAGAGAGTTTCGACCTAAGGATTCATCTGCAACCCACCTCTGATTCTGCCATGCAGGGTAGTCTGCAGCTTCGTGACGCTTCTCTGAGCATCAACTGATAGTGTGGCAAGCTTTGTCTTTCGACTAAGTGCATCTGCAACTTGATTAGTTCGCCCGGGCCTATACTCAAGGACCATGTCGAACTCTGAAAGGAACTCCTGCCATCGAGCTTGCTTCGAAGTAAGCTTCTTTGGGGTCAAGAAATGTGAAAGAGCCACATTATTTGTCTTCACAACAAGTAATGCCTCCACAACCAAAGGCAATGGATCACCGCTAGTAACTCTTTCTCTTGAGTTGTGTAATGGCGCTCAGCTTCAGAAAGTTTTCAGCTCTCATAAGCCGAAGGATGTCGCTCCTGGACCAATACTCCACCAAGTGCAAAATCTGAAGCATCTGTATGTACTTCAAAGGGCTTGCTCAAATCAGGAAGAGCAAGGACAGGATCTTCTATCACCACCTGTTTTAGGTCATCAGGTGCACGTTGCCGCTCTTCTAACCAAACCCACGATTGATCCTTCTTCAATAGATCAGTTAAAGGTGTTGCTCGTGCAGAATAACCTTTGATGAACTTATGATAGTAGTTCACCCAAACTAGAAAGATCGCAACTCAGATACTGTTAATGGGGCCTTCCATTCTTGGATAGCACGAACTTTTGTCATGTCCATCTTCAACTTACCACCACCAATGTAATGGCCTAAGAAGGCAATTTCCTTATGAGCAAAAGAACATTTCTCTTCATTCACATAGAGATGACTCTTTTGCAGCAGCTCGAACACCATCTTCAAGTGTTCCATGTGTTCTTCCAGAGTAGGGACAAATATGACAATGTCATCAAGGTACACCACCACGAACTTGTCCAAGTACTTGCAGAACATCTCATTCATCAAGGTGCAGAAGGTAACTGGAGCATTGGTTAAGCCAAACTACATCACCAGGTACTCGAACGCTCCATACCGAGTAACACAAGTGGTCTTAGGTTCATCTCCTTTAGCAATTCGAACTTGATGATACCCAAACCGTAAATCAAGCTTTGTAAAGTAGCGGGCTACACCAAGTTGATCAAACAAATCAGCAATTAAAGGAATGGGATACTTGTTTCGGACAGTTACCTTGTTCAACGCTCTATAATCAACATACATCCGCAAACTTTCGTCGTGTTTCTTCTGGAACAAAACAGGTGCCCCATAAGGAGCTTTCAAAGGCCGAATGAAGCCTGAGTCAATCAGCTCACTCAACTACTTCCTCAACTTAGCTAACTCCAGAGGTGTCATCCTGTAAGGACGACTAGCAGGCGATTTCGCCCCTGGAGTCAACTCAATCTTGTGATCAATGGGTCTTCGTGGAGGAAGTTGCTTTGGAAGCTCTGTCAGCATCACATCCTTGAAACTCGCCAGTACTTTGCCATTGTGGCTAGGACTGGCTATGAAGCCTCTTCCCGTTTGCCTACCACTAATGTAGCCAAGTACGTCTCCTCGCCCTTCTTAAAACCTCTCTTGAGCTGGAGAATAGAAATTCTCTTGTCCTTAGTTCAACCACCGTCATTGGAGCCATGCAAGGAGAGTCTCCCAGCAAACACAAGGTCTCCAAGTAGGGCATCGGTACTGCCTTGGCTTCATGTAGAAACTCCATGCCCAATATCACCTTAAAATCATCCATGGGAATGGCCATAAAGTTGGTTCAACCTGACCACTTCCCCACCTCTATAGGAACGGCCTTCGCAATCCCATGGATAGGTCTCGCAGCAAAATTAATTGCTTTGATCTTGCTTGAGTTACCCTCCAACTTGAGACCCAAGCGTTCGACTTCATCTTCAGCAACAAAATTATGAGTGGCTCCTGTGTCCACCATAGCACGCGTTGTCTTACCATTGATTTTGAGTTCAACAAACATCAATCCTTTAGACGCACCCATATGTTTCCCTGCAACTTGCCCCTTTAAGGCATTCAACAATCGGAGACCACCCATCCTCGGTTCATCTGACTCGTTCTCCGAAGCATGTGATTGGGAAGTGCCCTCTAATTGCAACGCGTTCAAAGAACCCTTCTGAGGCCAAACGGCTACTCGATGTGGTCCCGAGCACAAGAAACACTTCAATGGCTTTGTTTTGGAATTGGCCGTTGAGGCAGAAGATGTAGATGCCTGCTTGGAAGACAAAGCTCCCTTGTTGAACTGGCTCTTCTGTTTCCTGGCACTACCGTCGTCCTTCCCTGAGTGAGGTTTGGAGTTATTGCCATTTGTGGGTTTCTTCTTATCACCAAGATTTGCATTATAATCAGTCAGTCTCTCTACAGTGGCTTGAGCAAACGCAAGATCTTCAATACGGTACCTTCGCAGCTCAGTGTAAGCCCACGGCTTCAATCCATCTAAGAAAAAGAACAATTTATCCCCCTCTGCCATGCCCTGAATGTCAAGCATGAGAGTAGAAAATTGTTTCACGTACTCTCAAACGGTACTTGTGTGTTGGAGTCTCTTAAGCTTCTGTTTAGCTAAGAACCCCACATCCTCCGGGAGAAATTAATGTTTGAGCTCTCTCTTGAGATCTGCCCAAGTATCAACTGTAACCAACTCGTTCTCAATGTATCTGCAACGGTTTCGCCAGCATAACTTGGCATCACCAGTTAGATACATTGTAGCCATAGAGATCTTATCTTGCTCGGTCTCTGGTTTTGCCACCTTAAAGTATTGTTCAAGATCGAACTGGAAATTCTCCAATTCCTCTTTGCATCTCGAGCTCCACCATAATGCTTCGGTCCTGGGATCTTCACCTTTTTCCAACTCTCGATCTCCCTTGGATCAGTTGCACTAGCTAGTTTGATGAGGACATTCAACCTAGCATTCATATCATCAAGTTGTTCTCGAACCTCCTCGAACGCACTATGGGTTTCCTTACTCATAGTGTCCATAGATTCACTATATGATTGATGACTCCTTTCAAGTAACTCAATCTTCGCAACCAGTTGCTCCAACATAGTTGCCATCTCAATAGATCGCGCTGCTTGGGTTTCTAGTTCTTCCAACCTTTCCTTAGTTGACCTATTTTGTGTAGCCATTCTCTTTCTAAGCTCTGATACCACTTGTCACGGGCGAGTCAATGAGGCAAGGTAATACCCGTGCGACACCCGATAATATCAAGTAACAAGGTCAGCCAATCTGCAAGTAAAGAACAATAACACACACTAGAACGAGCAACAAGTAATTGGAAGAATATTTGTATTAATTTCAAGTAAATGTCGTACAATTGGTGTTTACACGAAAGGAATACACACACACCCTAGGGGAGCAGGTATCACTAGAGCACTACAAGCTAGCAATAACAAGCAGCCACAAGGGACACATGTTGGTAGCTTTACAAGGGACACTCGGTTGTAGGGGACTCCTAAGCACTACCTCTAGGCGACTACTACCTCCCCTACAAGGTAGATCTTAAGCTTTTACCCTAATCCCAAAAGGAAACATCAAAATGTAAAGCCAATCATACTGGCCCCCAAAATTACAAAAGTACCCCCAATTATAAAGAAAAAGACATGACGGTGCATGGGACAACATGACCGTGTCATATGAGATCGTCTCCACACCAAACACCCTCCCAAAAGCGTATGGAGAGACCATTCCCTATTTTGGGTTGGATGTGCGAAATTTATTTTAGTATGGTTTTCAGTTCAAAATGCATAATTATTAATAAATTATGTATTTACTATTATTTATTAATATACATTAATTTTCAAATATTTTGGAGTCTTGCTTCACTCAAGTATACTCCCATCATGTGCCTTAGGCAGCACCATCTCCTTGAGTGCAACTTGTGCATTTAATTACTCTGGCAAATGATCATCAATATTTCCTTTCCTTCACATCCCAAATATTAGGGTTCGCATAATTGAGTTGTCAATGTGCCAAGGCAATGTGGCTAGGTGATTGACTCCATGTAGGCGAGGCGGCGCCCAAGCATGGCCTAGGCGATGTGATGGCGTAGTGCCGAGAGAGAAATTAAGAGGGAATCAATAATCAATAATGGTGTTTTTCCTAATTACATCCTAGTATATTTATAGACTAATATGACTTCTAAACTGACACTAATCAGGACTCTTGAATATACTCAAACTCTATCCAAAATTCTAAATAAAATATAAATCTAAATTCGATTACAATCCAAATAAAATAATAAAATTCTAATTAGACTCTAACACGACTCATGTATATCTTGCATCAACTCTCCCCAGCTTGAAACTCGACTCTGACAAGTTACAATCATGGTACTGCTCCAAAAATATCATCCAATACATCGGCAAGGAACTCGAGGATGCACAATAGGCGAAATACGTAGAACTGGTACAGACGAAACAAAGAAACTGATGTAGGAACACCAATTGACACAAGAGGCGCAAAATACCTCGATAACATAATATATTCTCCCTTTTAAAAACTAAACTAATATTCATATTAGTTGGTAAATAAAGCAAATGCGCATTAGGTCCAATACTCCAAAGACTACGAAATGGGCAAGAGATACAGTGATAACATTTATAAGGATCAAAGGTAATTCCAATCATACTCCGAATATCATCATATAACTTGTGAGAGTACAAGAAAAAGGAATTGACAAAAGTTGAATATTAACCAGCAAGGGGCAATGACATTAAATCAAGAGATTGCTTAAGACAATGACCAGGTACAGTATCAAAAAGATGTGGATAAGCAAAATGATCAATTGAACTACTAGAGGCAAGTTTGGTAGTAGGCACCCACAAATCACAATTGTTCGACTTATCACCAACGAAATCATCCGCAAAAATTGGTTGAACATCTTTTGGAGACTCAACCTCACTCTTAGATGAGATTGGAGAAAGGCATGATTCAAGAACAATATTGTTAATAAGAAGTTGAGGTTCCTCAAAGAATGAGGCCTCAAATGGAACAAGATGTTCTGATGATAAACTTTGAGTAGGATATGAGGATTCTAAAGGGATAGGACTAATAGGGGTTGGCAACGAACTAGTAGTAGGACAATAACTAGCTATAAAAGGTGGGGTAAGGTCTGTTGGGATATAACAACTAATGAGAGCTCGTAATTGGTTGGTAATAGCCTTAAGTTCATAAAATTCCTTTTTAGATTGTTCAAAGGTTGTTTGTATTGATCGAAATTGGTCTTGACGGTGAAGGTCAGCTTTGATAGAAATATTGAGCATCAGTTACAGAAATGGGAATTGACATGATTAAACATTGAGGGAATTTTATTTTATTTTTGACGGTATGTGAAATAAAAGGGTAAACACTTAGTAGCTAGGAAGCAAAAGGCAAGCAAATCATCAATTCAAGCTAGGTCATGGAATAATGAGATCAGGACCTTATATGTAGCATTCAACAACCCACTAATATAAATATTAATTAATAGTCAAGGATAGAAAATATAACCAATTGAAGGACTTGAGTGGCTCAACTCTTGCACGTGTTAGGGTTGTTGTTGTACTTGATCACACCCCATATGTTGTTGTAGAAGCACTAGATAACCCCCAACGCTAGTGATGCCCACGTTTTGTTCAGCTTTGAGTTTCAACACAAAGCAATGGGAAGAAAGTAGAGACTGAGAAGAAGAAGGTGATCGAGAAGAAAGAAGAAGAAAAAGTGTTGAGGAAGAGGATCGAGAAGAGAAGAAACAACAAGAGAAGAAGAAAGAGGGCAGTGGAAGAAGGGAGAAAAGATCGGAAAGGCTCTGATACCAATTGATGGTGTAGTGCCGAGAGAGACGAGAAAGAAATTCTAAACTGACACTAATCAAGATTCTTGAACATACTCAAACTCTATCCAAAATTCTAAATAAAATATAAATCTAAATTAGATTACAATCCAAATAAAATTAAAAGAAAATAATAAATTCCTAATTAGACTCTAACATGACTAATGTATATCCTGCATCACGATGCCTAGACCTTGGCAATAGTATTTTATTTATATCTCCCTAAGTAAATAATTAATTCGTTTTACATAGATTATATATATATATATATATATATATATAATACACACACACACACACACATACTCCATACATTGAATTGTCTTGTTAAGAAAAGATTTGACTATATTTTACGCTCTTCAACCTTGTGTCCACAATTAAAAATCAGAAAAGCATACTCAAAAATAAGACAAGTTCGCATGTAATGAAAGTATGACAACTTAAAGAGTAATATTTGATGTATTACTTATGATAAAAAGGAAATACTTGCAATAATATAACAATAATAAAATAGAAAATTTGAACTAGAAAATAAGATAAAAGGAAAAAGATATAACTTTTTGATGGACGTATAAATATAACACTAGAATTAAAAGTTCAGCCAATGTTGAAGCCTTGAAGCTATACAAATATATAAGTAACAATATGAAGTAAAAATGAACAACACGTTTTACCTTGACCCCCTTAAATTTTTAAGAAAATTTTAAAGAGCCCCATTGCTTGCCTTAAGTATGGCCAAGACGATTTAGTTTCAA
Organism: Paratinospora sagittata; assembly: GCA_035771175.1. Classification (NCBI taxonomy): domain Eukaryota; kingdom Viridiplantae; phylum Streptophyta; class Magnoliopsida; order Ranunculales; family Menispermaceae; genus Paratinospora; species Paratinospora sagittata. Next base: position 19,211,024 of record CM069598.1, read on the forward strand.
ATGGCCTTAAGTAATGAATCAGTCATGGCCTAGAAGAGGAACTAGGTGTGGCCTTGACAACACTAATTGAATGTCTTCGTTACATGTTGAAGCTCAAAATGAGCAAAGATTGAAAAAGACATGGATTGATAACATGAATATCACAAGCCTTCTTAGATGTTTCTTCCATGAGATTGAAGAAGATTTTAACTCTTTTGACAATAACTAAATTGAGCAGGCCAATTATTAGCCTTGAGATGTATCCCAAGTGTCGCTTAAATACTAGTTGAAAATTAACCAAAGTAATAAAATTTTACTTTGATAATCAACCATGAATTTAAGGTCGCATTTGGTTTGTGGTTCAAAAACAAAGATGCAATATGAAAACGAAAAGTTTAGAAAACAACTTTTTGTCGTTTTCTAAAAACAAGATGTTTTCTTTGTAACATTTTCAAAAACTATTTTCAAATTCAACCAACCAAATGCATTTACTGCATTCACAAATAGCAAACACTGTATCCAAATCACAAACCAAACAGGCCTAATCTATTTTGAAAAATTCTACTCTTCACATAGTGGTGCACCACTCTCTAATTGGATATATCCTATTTCCCATAATTGATACTAAGGTTGATAAAAGAGGTCTTTAGTGCTAGAAACTAATGAGAAAGTGTCAAACGATATAGACCTCAAATAGCATGTGCTGAGAGATGTACCTCTACTTCTAATAAACATAATGGTCTCCAAGAATTTACCTCAAATAGAACATGAGAAAAGAGAGCCCTTTGATTGTTGGGGTGGGGGGGTTCTACGTCATGGGATTACATTGTAATTGATCCAACATTCTTTAATTCTAATGAAAATTAAATCAAGATATAGAGGTTGTACAAGGCATGCTACAAGTGGTCGAAAGGCTTCTTGATTGTTGAACTATTGTAGGCACTATTGAGGAGGAAATAGGGGTACATAAAATTTTGGGGGTTTGTTTGATCAAGACATGATGGTCTTCATGCCTAGAGATCAACCATGAAACTTATTTATTAATTAAGGAGATTGGTGGAGTGATCTATGGAGAAGAAGAAAGAACTTTGCATTGTTTTTATCGATCACGAGAAAGCTTATGTGGTGGGATTGAAGAAAAAATGACATTACAAATAGGTACACGGACAGTTTAAAGATATGTATAATGGATTGAGAACCATAATAAAATCAATAATAGAAGAAACTATGAGTTTCTAATTACAGTTGGTTAACGCGCCGATGATCTGCTTTAAGCTTTTATCTTTTTGCACTAGTTATGAATGAATGGACTAAACATATTCAGCAAGATAGTCTATGGTGTATGCTATTTGTTGAGGATATAATGATAATTGATGAAACTAAATCTAAAGTAAATGCTAAGCAAGAGGTTTGGAGAAAGGATCCAGAATTTTAAATTTTAAAATTAGTAAAACTAAAATAGAATACATTAAATGTAATTCTAGTGGAAGTAGAAATACAAATAAAGAGATAGTAAAGATTGAAAACCAAACGGTGCAAAGAAGTGAAAATTTTAGGTATTTGGGATCTCCTATTCATTAGGGAGGAGAAATAGGTAAGGATATGAACCATAGAGTTAAAGTGTGATGGGTTAAGTGGAGGTTTCTAAAGTATTATATGATTGATGCATCCCATTGAAGGTGAAAGGAAAATTTTATTAAATTGGTATTAAGCTAACCATGCTTTGTGGAATAGATTATTGAGCAATAAAGAAACAACATGTTAACAAACTAAATTTAAGGAAAATGCAAATGTTAAGATGGATACATAGTAAACATTAAAGGTAATGAACATATTCGAAAAATGGTAGGAGTAGCTCCAATTGGAGATAAAATAAGAGAAAACCAATTAAGGTAGTTTGAACATATACAATGAAGACCTTTGGATGCTTTAGTTAGGAAGGGTGACCAATTAACAATCTACGGTAATGATAAAGGTAAAGGAAGACTTTAAATAACATGGACAAAGATGACTAAGAAAGACATATCTACTTGTAATTTACATGTCCACTTGGCCCTTGATCTAGAGGATTGGAGGAAGCGAATCCATATAACCAACCTTGGGAAAAGGCTTTGTTGAGTTGAGTTGAGTTAAGTTTGATCAAGACACAACAAATTGTTCTTTGAACATATTGCAACCAGGTTAACATGCTCATTATTTATATCATATTTTTTAATTGATATATATATATATATATATATATTTTTTTTTTTTTTTTTTTTTTTTTTCTTTGCATGATTCTTATTTTTGTTGTATTAGTTTTCTAAAGATGTTGAATGTTTGATTTAGCTACTTGTTGGAATAAAAAAGGGGCAATGACTCCTGATCTCAAAGTCTAGTGCTCAAACAAATATTTTGAATGTTAGTAATAATTATATCTTTATCCAACTTTTTTCTTTTTCTTCTTCTTGTAATTTCATATGCACTAAAAAAGAGGAAAATATTAGAACAAGAAAGGCTCAATGATTGAGTTATATCAGTTGCAATGAAAAATTGGCAGAACAATTTAACAAGGAGGAAAAGCCATTGCTTGAATCATCTAATTCTGATGGCGATGAGTTACACAAGTCGTAAGCTACCTCAATTAAACTACCAATTAATAACAAGAAAAAAAAAAAAAACGATCGACTGCATTGATCACAGCAAGGAAATCGCACAGCTAAATGTGCGACAAATGACTGAAATTTGAAAGAACTAACAGAAACAAAAGATAATTTCATTGTCATAAACCAACTTGTGCCTCAAAATCAACTCAAGTAAGCATTTCGACAAACACCTTATAGGCGGAACAAAAGAGAGAGAGAGAGAGAGAGAGAGAGAAAGAAAATAAACAAAAAAAAGAATAAAAGAAGGAATAAGAGTGTGAGATTACCAGGGTTTCAGGACGGGAGTTGTTGCGCAAGTACGCTTCGAGCTCTTGGTTGCGAGAGCTGGTGACTTGCATTACAAAGTAACCAATGACGCCTGGAACGACGCCGCAGACGGTAGCGAAAGCTATGAAGAAGGGCTTGGAGTCCCGAGTCTTCCTAACCATCCATCGCCATGCTCCCATTTCTTTCTAACGTCTCTCCTCTTTCTTACCTCTCGCTCATCACCACTTCTCTCAGATTCTCTCTTCTTCTTCTTCCTCTATTATGCGCTCTGAGTGCATTTCGTGGTGTGTGAAAAAGAAAAAGCCCTAAATTCGGCTCGTGGGCCTTTAAGGCTGCAGGCCCGGGTGTTTTGATATACTAGCTGACCACGGTAAATATAATTATTTTTTTGAGATTAAATTAAATTAAATGGGATAAAATTAAAAATAGAATAATATTGTATTTAGTGATATATCTAGATTGAAATAAAAAAATAATTGATTTTTTAATTAAATTAAAAAAGTTAAAATTACATTAAAAAAAAATTGGTTTGCAAAACCAAAAGAAGAAGAAGAAGAAGTTGGAGTTGCAGCAAAAAAAAAAAAAAAAAGTTGAGGGGGATAAAATGGTGAGGTGGGATAAAAATAATTTCATCCCACCTCACCTCCAAACATGGGATTGTGACTAAAAATAGTCTAATTTCATCCAATCTCATGCACCAAATAGCCCCTAAAGGTCATGTCCGAACCCGTTTGTCCAGTATCATCCGGCTCGGTTATAAGTGGGTATAAAAATTAGTTACTTGAAACTAAGCCGGATATGAAAAAAGTTTTGTGTCAATTTCTAAAAGCGGGCTAAGTTCGAATTGGGAGGATAAAAATGGGTACCCGGTTATCAAGGGTAAAAATATAATTTTCTTAGGATTATATATATATCCCAAGAATGACTCTTGCTTATATATACAACTCTTTGGTTATATATATATATATATAATATGATATATTGTATTATCTTATACAATAATGCAACAAACTTTTGGTTTCTGTATAATTTATAATAATATTATATATTATATTGTATTATTTATATATATATATATAAATTTAAATGATTAGATGTATATAGACTCTATGTTTATATATATATAAGGTGTAAGAGAGCATAAATATAAATATAAATATAAATATAAATATAATATTTAAAAATGATATGAAAATATAAATATAATATGAGATAAAATGGACAAAAGTGGGCAACCCCTTTTTTTAACTATACGGGTATGGACAAAAGGTTTAATATCCGTTTTAAAAGCGGACTAGGTACAAACACACTATGTGTAATCTCCTGAAAATTCTAAAAATAACTACATGCTCATCAGTAAACCCTTCTTCCTAATTCAATTCAAAATCTCTCATCTTCGATCCCTTTTCCAAATATCTTCAAAAAAAAAGAAAAAAAAACTCACGTACTCACCTTCATCGCCGCCTCCGACGGCATCGCCCTGCAATCCTTACGCCCTCGCTGCAATCTCGCTCTACAATTTGCAATCTCGCCCTCTCCGCTGCAATCTCGCTCTACAATCTGCAATCTCACTCTCTCCGCTGCAATCTCCCTACAATCTCGCCTCTCTCTCTCTCTCGAAACCCAATCGCACGAAACCTCTCTCTCTCTCTCTCTCGAAACCAAATCGCACAAAAAACCCTACCCAGAACCGAACACAGAACGAAGCCATGGAATCAAAACTAAGCTCCAAGAAGTGAAAGCGTCGCCTCGCTTCACTGTCCGATCCCATCACCGGAATCTTCACTCGAAGCAGATCCCAAGTCTTCTTCCACCACAACAAATCAGGCCGAGCTCACCCTAATCCCAATCCGTCTCATCAGCAATGCCCGAGCTTTCGAAAGTGATTCTCCAAACCACCCAGAATCTCAATCGAAGAGTCTTTCAGTGGCGGCGATGCGGACATTGGTGTTAATTCTGTTAAGGATCTTCGAGCGCGAAGGGTTTTCTCGCCTACGTTGACGATTGCTAATGAGAAGGGAAAAATCGCGGGAAACGACGGAGAAGATGGTGTGAAGATTGAGTATGACGTCGAGTTTGGTCGAGATGAAGAGAAAATTAGTGAAGATTCTGAGATTGGGATTGAAGTGAAAGATGAATGGTTCCAAGCAACGCAGCCAGATGATGAAGTTGTCGTCGTTCGTGAATCAGAGCAAAAGCTGGATCTGATTGGAGAGAATTGATTGAATGTAATGATTCCGAGGAATGATATTGATGCTAATCAAGATGAGAAGAAGAGTCATCTAAATGATAAAACTCGATCGGGTGCTCTTGGTTTTCGGTCACAGATGAAGCTATTTAAGAACCCAAGTTCCTTCAGCTACAAAAGATTACTACCCTTTCTAATGGATCTTGCAAAGGATGATTCCAGTTGAGTACTAGGCGTAACGAGGAATTTAAGTGATTTGGAATTTAGCGTTATAGGTGGGGAGGATTTTATGCCTTTACAATGTTTCATTTTGATATATAGATAGGAATGTTAAATTAATTAGGTCTATAGTATTATTAGATTGCTCTTGCATGTCTATTTTATGTGATTTTATATATACGATGTTGTGATGGTTAACTATGATGATATGTGTGTCAGCATGATTTTTGTTCTGATCAAATGATAATTGGATGCATGCAATTCATGTGGTAATTAAATTCAGTTGTATATTATAATGCCTCGTGATGAAATACATGACTTGAGAATATTGGCATAGAAAAATTTATGCGTTAATACTATTATATTTGGTATTGTGACATGATACTATGTATAGTGGAATTTGAATATGGCTTGTGGATATAATTAATATCATACTTAGGTTGTATGTATGGTGTGACATCACTAAAAAACACGATTAAGATAAGAATCATACATATGAGACAGTTATTCTAAGGAATATCGCCATTGATTATTATGGGGCAGTTATTCTAAGGAATATCGTCAATGTTATTTATAGGGCAGTTATTCATGATGAATATCGCCAGTGAACTTTCTAATTTTTGGGTAGTGCCACCCTGTGTTTGATTTCCTAAAGCTACGTGATTTAGAATGTGATAAAATTCTCGACTCAAACAATCTAATGTTGCAACGATTAATGTGTGAAACTTGTTTGTAATGTTCTTGTGTATATATCATGATAAAATGTTGTGAATCGTTTAGGTGACCCACTAGGCTTTCAAGCTTACCCCTATTTTTCATATGCAGGTGCTTAGGAGAATAAAATCACGAGTTCGTGACATAGTTCAGTAGTTCAGAGTAGTAGGGGTGGGTTAATTAATTTATTAGTATTATGGTGATAGGACTGAATATTTTTATTTGATCTTTAAAAGTTTATTACTTGAATGGATTGTATTGACAATCGAAATTCAATGAACATTATTACGGTTAGTAAAGACCCTGTGATTTATTTCACGTGTGAATGCCTTGGACTTGAATTCTATTTGATGAATGTATTTAAAATATTGTGTCCACGATGGATGGACAATGGCAAGTACCCTCATAATTCACTATAGAAATTTGTATAGTGGAATTATGTAGTCCTTGGTATGAAGATTTAAGGGTATTCGTTTATCTTAACCAGTAAGTTGGTTAAAAAAAATATAAATTCATAGTTTTGCAAAATTTACTATCTATATAATGATTATGGGTTAAGATAGACGGATACGATTAACATCTCGATTTTCAGTGATCTTTCTCGATAAAATTAAAATATTAATTATTTTACTTGAAATTTAAGTTTTGAAAATCGGGGTGTTTCACTATATGTTCCTAAGTTTTTACCCGTACCCGCATGTTTTCCACCCCTAAATTCAACACACTCCATCCACCTACTGGAGTTTTAATTATGCAAATGTAATAAAGTAAGAGGATTTGATGGGTTGAAATTCTACAAAAAAGAAAAAAAATTAACGTAAAACAAACTCAACCCAATAGGCGTTGTAAATCTAATTAGTTTTGACTAGTTTGGTTCTATTAGGGCTTTTCTTTTTTCTTTTTCTTTTGAGACTTTCATTCCCTATCTCATTCCAAAATTTGTGAAAATAAAACAAGAAGAATCGGATAATAGAAATAGAGTGTGGCCTGATGAGATTGAGCTTCCTTAACTCAATGATCACGATACCAAAGCCTTACAAAGCCTATCTCTGATGAGGAAATAAAAAATGTGGTATGGGATATGAATAGCGACAAATCCCTAGGTCCAAATGGGTTCAATGCCCATTTCTTCAAAGCTAACTGAAATTTAGTTGTAATGGATGTCTACAAAGGTGTTCAACATTTCTTCTCTTACAAGCATATGTTTAAGGAGATCAACTACACTTTCTTTCTTGGCCCTCATTTTGAAAACAGTAGGAGCTAGCTCCTAGGGGGAATTCAAACCTATATCTCTTTGCAATGTAATTTATAAAGTCATATCAAAGATCTTTCCTAATGGGTTGGACGAAGTGTTGGGCAATATCGTTAGCACAAACCAATCAACTTTTATAAAAGGGCGTTCAATGCAAGATAACATATGCATGACTCACGAACTAGGCAAAGGAATGAATAGATCAAATGCTCCCCTTTCAACAGTAATGAAGCTGGATTTGTAGAAAACATATGACTCTATGGAGTAGCATGCAATTAAGAGTATTCTTACTCACATGAATTTTCCCTCCCTATTCAGAACTTGGATTCTCCAAGGTATCACGACTACTAGTTTCTCTTTTTAGATCAATGGACCCTCGGTAGGCTACTTTCAAGGAAAATATAGGTCTCTGTCAGGGAGATCCTCTCTTGCCTCTCCTCTTCACCTTGGTGATGCAACTCCTTTCCACTTGGATCGAACACAGATTCAGAGAGGGCTTTCTAAAACTCAAGAATCACTCTCACCTCTTTAGCCATGCATCTTATTTTTGTAGATGGCATCCTCTTATTTCTGATGCAAATTATTATAATCAGAATTGCTTACTTAGTATCCTTGGAGATTTCTCTATCTTTTCAGTACTGAAGATCAGCAAAGCAAAGTCCAAAGTTATCTTCAGTTGTGTTAGTGATACTTTAGTTTTTTCACTTTCAAGATCCCTTGGGATTGCCAGAGCTTATTTCCCTCTCAAATACATGGGGCTTCCTCTTGTTGCTTCCAGAATTTCTGCCCAAGATTGCCAACCAATTATCGATTCCATGTTGTCCAAGCTTCAAGGGTGGAAATGCAGATGTCTCTCAATGGCTGGTAGATGTGAATTGATCCATTCAGTCCTGCAAGCTTCCCATGTCTACTGATGGTCCAATGACCCCCATGATGGCAATTCGATTTTAATGATTACAGACAACATGAGTCTTTTTCACTAATAATCTATTTGAGTGTTTCAGCTTAAAAGACCACTATAATTCAAGTATTTAGAATCAAGCTTGAAGACTCTCAAGATCAAGACCTTCAATGTAATTTTTTATTTTATTTTGTTTAGATGATCTTAGGTTGTAAGACCTACTTTAGAGTTGCTTAAATGATGTCCATTTCATAAGTTTTCAAAATGAGCATGATCTTCAAATGATTTCAAAATTGATTTCAATCATGTTTTTATCTTCATTGGAAAAAAGTTTCAAGTGTTTTCAAATTTCTAATTTGGTATTCAAAGTGTTTGGTTTGATTTGAATGAGTTTGTTCAAAGATTTTTCAAAGGAAAATCATGTTTGAGTGTAATGTGTTAGACCAGTGCGCTCCTCAAGCTAACAACGCGCCCCTTACGTTGTTAGATCACTTACTGATCTGCCACAGTCACTAATGCGCCCCCCTTGGAGTAGCGCGATGCTGTGACCCAGAATTTCATCAGGTCTCTGGTTTGGATTAGATTAATGCGATCTTCCCTAGACCAGCACGCTCCTCTGAGACACTGATGAAACACCCCTTTTTGTCTACCGCCAGTAGCGCGCTCCTTGTTGGAGCAAGGCGCTGCCTTTTGGTAGGGGTAGCAATATAGGTCACGACTCGAAACTGACACGAAATTAGCGGGTTTGGGTTTAGCATAAATAGGTGCAACTCACAATAAGTTAAACTCAATTAGACACGATTAAATTTCAGGTCAAAATCAAGTTGACCAGCTAAACTCGAAATTGACTTGTTTAACACGATTTAGGACAAAATTAATGAACAGAAAATGGGTTAACCCGAAATTAACCCATTTATTAACCTATTGATGACACGATTTTTTTAAAATTTATTTTTAATTTATTTTCTTTTAAATATTTGATGTGTTTTCTTTTCATTTTCTTTTCATTTACATTTCATATCATGTCATTTACATTACATTACATTACAATTTACATATACATTTTCATTTTCATTTTTCAATTTACATTTCATTTCAATAAACCCTAAGAGAAGAATGAATTAAAAGAAAGAGTTGGGCATATGGGAGGGAAAGGGTCTTCTTCTTCTTCTTTAGCTCTAGGTATTCTTCTTTTTCTTCTCCTTTTGCTTCCTCCGTTCTTTTTCTTTTTCTTCTCTTCTTTCTTCTTCTTCCTCTACTCTTCTTTTTCTCTTCCTTCTTTTTTTATTTTTATTGTAGAAAGGGGTGCGTGCAGGCTGCAACAAGAGGGTGCACGCAGCAACAAGAGGGTATTATTCCAACACCCTCTGTTGCAGCAACAACAACAACAAGGTCTCTTCCTACTTTAGAATTTCCCCTAGAGCTCCCCCTTATCCTTGTTTTATTTTGCTCTGTCTCAAAGAAAAAAAATGTTAATGTTGTACTATTGTTTCAATTCAATTGGTAAATGAATGTTAGATAAATTAGCAATTTAGCACAATTGAATAATATTCACAATATGAACTTCAATTACTCATGTTGTCATACATTTGACAATCGACATATATTGATAGTTTGATTGTTGATGTACTTGATCATGTTGTTCATTTCATATTATGTGATTATATGATTTGCACAATAATATGATTTGCAGTTTGTTTGCTAGTAGCCTAGTTTGATATTTAAATAAGTAATCAAAGATGGTAAAAAACAAGGCAACAAGGCTTACGTGTACATCAGGTGCAATTTTTGTGGAAAGGTTGTTAAAGGAGGGGTGAAAAGAATGAAAGGCAATAAGACTTTCTTTATTGACTTTTGTTGACATTGTATAAGTATGATTTATCTTGTTGAATTACAGTTGTTGAATTGAAGATTTGTTTCAATTGAGTGTTATGTTTTTCATCTTTTTGAGAGTATGAGAATATGCTTGATTTTAGAGAGTATATGCTCATTTTGATATGTAGATGGATAATCAGAGACTTGAAATTGATCTTGATGAGCTTGAGGCCAACAGTATTAATGTGAGCATCGATCTTGAAGATGACAATGACAAAGGTGGTGTAAATGAACAAAAACTGAAGTGTAGGACGAGGCACACTTCCCAAGTATGAAAAAGTTTTGAGATGCTTCCCTTGGGTGCAGACAAAAAACATAGGGCTAAATGCAAGCTTTGTGTAGTTGAGTATTTTGCTGATAGCAAATACGAAACATGTAACTTGAAATGACATATTGATTCATGTGTTAGGAGAAATCATCGTGATGTTGGTCAATTGTTGATTTCACAAGATAGTGGTGTTATTTCTCTTGGTGGGTCTAACTTTGATTCTGAATTTTTTTTGCAATTTAGTGGCACAAGCTTTAGTTAAGCATGATTTGCCTTTTCAATTTGTTGAATATGTGGGTATAAGGTTAATATTTAGTTATTTACATCCTGCAATTCAATTAGTGTCACAAAATATTGCAAAGGCTGATACTATTAAGTTGTATAAAAAAAGAGGGCAATAGTGACGTCTTTGCTAGAGGTAGATCTTGGTAGAATATCTTTTACTTTTGATTTGTGGACCTCCTTGATTAGTGATGGATATTTGTGTTTGACATGTCGTTTCATAGATAAGAATTGAAATTTGCAGAAAAACGTGTTGAGCTTTACATTTATGCCTCCTCCACATATTGGAGTGGCATTGTCTGAAAAAATTCACAATTTGTTATGTGAATGGGGGCTTGAGACCAAGGTTTTCAACATTACTTTAGATAATGTTGTTAATAATGGTGTTTCGGTTGACATGTTGAAAACACAATTGAAGCTTAAGGGCTAACTTATATGTGATGGTGATCATTTTCATATGCGATGTTGTGAACATATTCTTAACTTGATTATCCAAGAAGGATTAAAAGTAGTTGATTTATCTATTGTCAAAATTCGAGAGAATGTCAACTATGTCAAGGGATCTCAAGTACGAAAACAAATTTTTTTGGAATGTGTTAGCTTGGTGTTAGATGGAAACAAAAAAGGATTATGCCAAGATGTGTCAACTAGGTGGAACGTTCTTTTTTTAAAGAGTTTTATGATTTTACTTTGATGTTTTCTGGCACTAAGTATCCTACTTTTAATTTGTATTTTCCTGCAATATATTTGTGTTACATGAAAATGAAAAAACTAAAAGATGGGGATGATGAGTACTCGAGAGTTGTAGCAAATAAAATGTGGTCAAAGTTTGATAAGTATTGGTCTGAATTTTCTGCAACTATGGCTATAGCAAGTGTGTTAGACCCTCGATATAAGATGGCTTTTGTTAGCTATGTCTACAAGAAGATATATGGAGAAGATTCTCTTGAATTTTATCGATTCAATAGCAAATTGCAATCCTTATTTGAAGCATACAAGTTGAAGGCTCCTATTTAACCTTCAAGTTATAATGCTCTACCAAAAAAAGATGCTAGTCTTGTCATTAATGAGGTTGATTGCTTTGATACTACAATGGAAGCATTTAAGGTAAAATGTTTCATACATTATTTTTTTATTGTACTATAGTATCTTTTTTTTTTTTAAATATTCAATGTTATGTGATTTAGGAATTTGATGAAATGTCATTTGATGAGTTGGGAAACATTATGCAAAAGTCTCAACTAGAGCTTTACTTAGATGAGCCAAAGATGGCACGAAATGTGAAGCTGAATGTCCTTGTTTTCTGAAAGTCGAATCAATTTCGTTATCCTGACCTTGCTTCAATGGCTCGCGACATATTGAGCATTTTGGTATCCACTGTTGCTTTTGAAGCTTCATTTAGTGTGGAGGGGCGCATGCTTGAACATTATCGCTCTTTACTTAAGCGTGACACAACAAAAACAATTATTTGCTTGCAAGATTGGATGTGTGGAGGAAGAACAAGTTAAATTATTATCTCTAGCTTTTCATTGTTCTTTGCTTTTTCTAACTTAAGTTTTGTTAATATGCTTCAATATTTGTTGTAGATAACACCTGTGAAATGGATTTGGAGGAAATCACACAAGATGTATTCAAAAAGAGCTTGAATGAAGAAGATCCAACCTCAACAACATGCTCAAATTCTGTTGGAAATTGAAGTTCTTGTTATTTACATGCTTCATAAGATTTGGTTTCTGTTGGCTCAGATGTGTCCAAGAGGGGGGGTGAATTGGACACTTAGCAGATTTTAACCTTTCTTTAAAAACGTATGAAGTAGTGAAAATAGATTAAACAAGTATGGTAAATAAAACACAATCATAGTAATAAATACGAAACACTCAAGATTTAGAGTGGTTTGGCCTCATCTACATCCACTACCTAACCTCCTCAGTTAGGATTTATCCAAACTTTACTAAGGATTATCTTACGGGTGAAGACCAAACCGTTACACCTTCTCAATTTACGGGAGAATAACCTTTCTTAATTTCCGAGTGTGAGAACAATCGTTACAACTCAAGCAACACTTGCTCTAAACAAGTGACCAACCAATTACAAATACCAAGGTACAAGATGGAATATGATTCCCTTTACTTAGAATCAAAGTGATACTTACAAAGCTTTGGATTGAACCTTCTGTTACCACATATTCAACAAAATATGTATGATGAAATTAAACTGAAAACAAGTTCTTAAAGCTTCCGTCTTCTTCAATGGATTTTTGAAAAGATATAGATGAAGATCAACTAATCCAGAAGACTTAATGTATTTCAAAATTATCGAGAGTTTAAAGCAGTGAGTAGAAGTATAACTTTCAAGCGTATTTGTACAAGTGAAAACTGTTTAAAGATTTGGGAATAGGTTATCAGTTTTCTCGTTTTCGTATTGTATATCTTATTTTCAATTTGCACTAAGGCAACATATATGTAGCACCAGTGCCTTTAGGTGACGTCATTTTGACCCATAGTGTAACCGTAGAGTACACGTATACGTATTCGTATATGTATGTGTATATGTATTTTGATGCTCGAAGTGCGTAAGTTCGAGCGTCTTTGCATGATTTTAGGTCATAAAGAGTGCACATGAAGTTTCGGAACCATCGGAGACCGTTCGACGTCAAAACATGTCGAAAACGGTGTTTTGGATCCAGTGAAGCTCGCTCCATGGAGGAAGAAATTTCTGTCACAAATTACATCGATGATTGGATCACCTAGATTCGTGGACCGATTGAGCTGAAATTTTGTCAGCTCCTTCTTATATGAAAGAGCTTAATTATGAACGGTGAAGATCTTGATCTGTGTTACCTACTATGAGTTATAAGACTCCAAACATTGTTTCACGGATTTTAGGATTTTCTTACGCAGTTTTGATCAAATAGATAGATCTCACACTCCCACGGTTGGATTGAGTTGAAGGTTTACCAGAATGTTGGTAACGTACTCATGCAACTTTTGATCGGTTAAGATGTTAAATTGGTGGGTAGGTTTCAAGAAATGGACTATCTAAGTGCCGGTATTGTAACAGGAAAACTGAGTTTTTGATAGTTTGTGACAACTTTTAGTTGTGGGCCCAAGCTTATCTATTTAAGCAACCAAAACGTGATTTTAGGCTCATTTGCTCATTTCTTAGACAGAAAAGAGAGAAAGGAGCTGGAGAGGAGAAAAGGAGAGGAAAGTTAGGGTTTTGTGGTTTCTTGCTCAAGAACACCTAAGGTTTGCATTTTTCCTCGATTTCTTCCTTAAATCTCTCTATTAGTTGCGTGATAGCTTTATTTTGAGCATGAGGGTTTCATTTTGATGCATGCATTGTGATGAACCTTGGATGGGTGGAAGACCAAAGTTGGAGTTGAGTCTTGCATGTCACATATGTGTGATTAGAGAGTGTAAGGAGTACACTAATGGTGAAGGCCCCAATTTCTAGCAAGAAATTGGAAGGTTTAGTTCAAATGACCTATACTTAGTTTATGGCCTTAGACTTTTTCAAAATGTTTGCATGTCAACTATGTTGATCTAGTGGCCATTGTGGATGATTCCATGTTGCAAGATCAGTAAAATTCATGGCTGAACATGGTGGCCTAGTGTAAAATTGGCAATATGGCATATGTATGAAAATTTCCAGATTTGGGGCTTTTGATGCTCTTGATATAAAATCTGGAAAATTTTGCAATGTAGGTCTAATTGGACATGATTAAAGTTTTTTGATGATTGAATTCAGTGGGTTCTCATAATGGACACCCTAAGGTTGACTAATTTTGATCTAGGCTAAGTATTTGACATTTTTTCATGTACTTTGGCAATTTTGCATGTAATTTGGGGATTTTGCCCAAATTGGGAGTTTTCACCCAAAGCAAGTCAATTTATGAAATTGACTTGGGGATTGTTTAATTGGACCCAAATTGAGTAGAATCATGGGTTTAAAATGTTAGAACCTATGTTAAATTGATATGACTTAGTTCATTTTGACCTTATGTTTTATATTGGCCTAATTGGGGATTTTGACCAAGACTTAGTCAATTGATGAAATTGACTTGATGTATAGTCTAATTGATCCTAATTATAATTGAATTTCATGTATATTAGTGATTGGATCATGGGATCACCCTATTACATTCAATTTAGGTCAATCTTAGTTTAATTGAGTCTAAATGATCAAGTTGGACAATATGGAAATTGGCTCAAGGGGGTAAGCAATTTAGAATCTAATTGACTTTAGATTGGGTTTGAACATGGGGTTTTGACACACTTTATGACTGATTTTCAGTTGTGTGAACCATGTTATTTCCAGGTCTTGTGATTGATCTTGAACCCGTTTAGTCAATTGGAGAGTTTTGGCGATTGGATTGGCTAGACTTAGCCAATCAAGTGTGAGTGTTCTTTTACTTTTGGATTATTTATATGTGGCATTGTAGTATAAAAATGTTTTAAATGCTTATGTATGATGGTATGCATGTTTTAATATTCCATGAAATTCATTTGAGCATAATTCATTGGGATGACAATTTGGGTTGAGGCTCCAAGTTGGAATTTCCTCTTTTAGGGAATTCTCGTAAGTCTAGCGGCGATCCCAGTTGTGTACCTGACAGAGGGTTTTATGCCTTGTGTATGGGTAGGTTAGTTTAAACTAATCCTACGTGCTGCACGACCCCATAAACCCTATTAGAATACGAGTATTGTGTGTGTGTTCGGGCGCGGTGTGTAGCGCACCAGGCCTTGAAACCCCCATACTCAGGAGGTGTTAGGATTGCATGAGCATGACTACAATTGTTATGCATCGTCTTATGTATGACTTGATGCATTATGTTAGCATGTATGTAATATATTTCGTCATCATGATATTTCAATGATTTATGATCTTACCATGTTTTATAAATGCACGTATATGCCACTTGTAAATAACATTCACTGAGCTGGCTGTAGCTCACACCTCACCATCTTCTTTCAGGATCTGATAGAAAAGGAAAAGGGAAGGCTTGACTGCGAAGCGTCCCTTATTTTTGTTTCATGTAGGTGTTGTACATTTAGTTTTGTATTTGATAATTATGTACATGATAACACCTAGTAATTGTATATTTAACACATAGTTGGGATGTGTTGGGTTTTGTATCATTTTGAAGACTCTGGAATTTTGTATTTGGTAATTTGGAGAAGTAATATTTTATTTCATTATGATCATGTTAGTTGGTTGTTAAGGATGTACTTTTATATCTTTTTGGGGATTCGTATATGTATTTTAGGCTGACGGGACGTCGGGTGCATCGACGGGGGGTATACTCGGAGGTTCCGGTGCCGGTCATGACGTCACGTATAGTGGGTCGTGACATATATATAGAGATAGCAATGATGTAATGGACTTGAACTTTTCAAGTAGAGTTTTGATGCACAAAGCTATTTCAAACAACAGACACATTCTTTCCTGAAAAGAATTGATTATATCTGTGCAATTACGATGACAACACCTGAACCTTCTGATCATTCATGAAAATAGAATGTTCTGATAAAGTGTTGGAACGTTCTGAAAATATTCAAAAAGTTCTGAAAAATGTTTTAAACAGTTTTGAAAAGTGTATCAAAAAAAGTGCAAATAACAACTTTATGTTAGTATCAGATTAGCATCCTAATTTCTCAATCAACGTCCTGACCCGTAAAGCCAACTTTGTCGTTTTGTTCCTTGAGGGCGCTTATAGACTATAAGCGTCTTGCTGAAAGTGAGGGCGCTACTGGAAAGTAAGCGTCTTGACTTACTTAACCATTAAAAACAAATAAATCTGTGATGGTGTTGTTTAAAGATAAGCGTTCTGACTTGTTTTTAAAAAACTTAAAATCATAAGGGCGCTACTAATAACGTAAGCGCCATAACATTTAAAGCTTGAAAACATAAGGGCGCTACTAAAGACGTAAGCCTCCTTAAGTTTAACCCTATTAAAAATGACCGAAAACATAAGGGCGCTACTAAGCAGTCAGCGTCCTGATGCTTAAAAACGATCAGCGAGCTGATGTTCAATTAACGTCCTGATAAGTTCCTTGGTTGATTCAATGAGGGTGCTATTGACAAAGTAAGCGTCCAGATAGATTTGAACTTTTCAACCTTAAACATTATCAGCGTTCTAATATATCAACAACGTCCTGACTAACCAAGTCCAGGAGGGCGCTGTTGAAATATCAGCGTCCTGATAAAACACATCAGTGTCCTGATGGACACTATAAAATAGTTTTGATATTTTTCAATTTTTAAAGCACAATAAAACAGGATTAGCATCGGTATGTTTGAATCAAATCTATTATAGAAAGTTTATTGTAAGTGATCGAAAAATACTTTAAAATCAAATCGACTAAACCATGCAATCATGCATATTGTTGAATCATATGATAAAAGAGGTTCTACAACCTAAACACAATCTAACAGCACACAAATATGACTTCGAACGATCACAGTCTTTAAATTGATCTTGATAGCTCTTTCACCATGCGATATCGATTCTTTGGATGAGCTTTAATGTGAGATTAGATGTGTAATGCATATAGTATTATCATAATTAGAATGTGGTTTACAATCATCAAAATATTTTTCTTATTAGAGACATATTCTCGTAAGGGACATGAGAATAATTGGTTCATCAGTTTCTTCTCTAAATTTTAATATTTTGTGTTGAAACTTATATTATGTGTGAAGACTTTTTAATATTTTATGTCATGTGTTGAGACTATAATTTTATAATGATTTATTTGATCTTTACTATATGGTTGTGTAATTATGATTTTGAATTTTTTATTTTTATGTTAATTTAGAATTTATGCATGTTAAATAAGTTAGAATTAACTTGTTTAAGCTTTAAGGGTTATAAACAGGTTAACATGTTTAACTTGTTGCTGAAAAAAAAGGTTAAACGGGTTAAATTAGGTTCAAATAATTAACGTGTCGTGTTAGGTTAAACACGACTTGTTTAAATAATGTGTTAAATGTGTTGTGTTCGTGTTCACATATAATGACACGTTATTTAAACATGTCATTTTCGGGTTTGCAATATACTCATAATACATGTGTCTTGACACGGCATGATTACGACATGACAACACGAATTGTCACCCCTACCTTCTGGATACCAGAGAAATGAGGTTTGGAGTTCTTTTTCCATCAGTGCGCTCCCTTTTGGAGCACAACACTGCTGTGTGTCAAAGAAGAATTGTTATTTTTGCGCAACGAAAGTGGCATTCCGCACACTCTTTTCTCTTTGATTGTATGTCTTTTTGCATAGATTTGCGCATGCATTTTTGCCCCATTCATTTGTGTGAAAGAATCTGAACGTTGCATTTGAATTTCAAACTCGAATCAGATGATTTCTTGGAGATTGAAACCCTAATTTGTACTCATACTTTGTTTTTGTATAAAAACTAAGTTGTGTTCTTCATTCAACACAACCTACGAACTATTTGCAAGTTAAACTATTTTTCTAAGTGTTCAAATGTTTTCTAAGTTCAAAAACTTGTTTTTGAGATCAAACTTTGGATTGAACGTGCTTAATCTTAATTCTTCAATAATCCAAAGTTCATTTTCAAAGAAACCTTCACTTTTGCTCCTTCACTATGTACTTCATATAGTATAAGCAAGCACTCTTGGGTAAGGTTCAAGATTGGTTGTAAGTATTTCTGAGGTTTTTTGGTAAGGAAAATCCTCATTCTTCAATCTTTGTTTTTTAGTTGGCTTGTTAGCCACTGGGAAATTCTTTTGAAGAGAACGATGTTTGTAAAATGGTAGCTTACACCTAAGAAGTAAGTTGTAACCGGTTTTGATCCTCACCCTAAAAGTATGATTTTGTAGTGTTGGGTTGGGAAATCTTGATTAGGGAGATAAAGTCGTGGAGGTAGGCTTTATGAGCCGAACCACTCTAAAATTGTTACGCCATTTATTTTCTTTCTTTCTTTATTTCTTGTACTTGTAAGTTTTTATTGTCTGAAAGGTTTTAAAAATCTTGCAATAGTCTATTTACCCCCTCTTGAACTTTATCTGGGCCAACAGTCTACTGGTTTGGGGTGTTCACGCTGTCATCCTCAGTTATCAAGAAAATTGAATCAATCATGTCGAACTTCTTTTATGTTGGTTCTTCTCCGAAACAAAACCTTCATTGTGTGAGTTGGGATTCCATATGCAGACTGGAATCTGAAGGGGGTCTTCGTATTCGAAGAGTTAAAGACACTAATATAGCTGAGATCTTGAAACTTGCTTAGTGGATTGCTTCCAAGAAGGATTATCTTTGGGGTGAGATGGATTAGTAGCAAGTACCTGAAAGCTAACTCTCTTTGGACCTTTCCGTTTATTCACAATTGTTCCTGGGTTTGGAGGAAGATATTGAAGTATAGGGGGATGATTGTTAATCGTATTATTCATCTGATTGGCAAAGACCATAAAACAAAACTATGGCTTGAACTGTGGCATTCAGATGGAGTTCTCATTCTTACCCATGACGAGATTATCATAAGAAGATTAGGGCCGAGTAGAGATGTCCCAATCTCCTCCATTAACCATGGAAATTCCCCCCTTCTCCTAATATATCTTCAGTCTGCAGATCTTGTCCTCAAAATGTCCTTTAGGCTGAAGATGAAGACAAAGTGATTTTGAAGCTTATTGAGAATGGAAACTTCTCATTCAAGTCTGCTTAGAACCTTGTTAGAGCAAGAGAGTCCCCTCGCGACATGGAATGACATTATCTAGTTCAAAGACCATACCCCCCGCCATGGTATATCCTCTTCTTGAAAGTCTATTGGGAGAAATTGGTTACTGCCTCTAGATTTAGATCTTTTGGCTTAGATGTGGATGATTTTTTGTCACACCCTGTTCTGTCATCCAAATAGTACGCAACAAATAAAAGAATCGGAGTGTGAACAGTTATGGACATCAACATAGATCTTTTATTCATCCTCCATTAATTAAGGAAGGCACAAGTACAAATGGGACATCATTTTACATACACGAGTACACAGTGGAATTACATCACAAATGTCTACACACCTAGATCTACGTTGATGTCCCGCTCTCTACGCCCCTCATTTGAAAGTAGTTCCAACGACTTTCGCTCTAGTATGCAACGTCTAAGAGCCTGGGAAAAATATCAATGGGGTGAGCTCAACAGCTCAGTGGATCTAGCAAGTTAAACACATCATTTATTGAAAGATAACGATAGCAGTACATAGATCAATGCATATCAAACCACAACTAAACAATACAATCATGTAATGCAATATCATAGAGAAACAACGGAGTGCTCTGCGGGCCGTGTACTTATTATCATCGTGTGATGATTCCCCTTTGATATCACGGGACCGAGCGCAATTCTGTTATAGGTCCAGCAAGCAAAGAGCTCAACCTTGTATCACAAAGTAACAGCTTCCTTGAAATCATGGGCTGAGTGCAAAACAACTACAGACCCGCAAGCAATGGGCTTAACCTTTTGTCACAGAGAGCTCTAATGGTCCAAAGTCACAAATACACACATAGAGCCACCCCCTTCAAATATATTCAGTATGCCAATACATGGAGTAATGTAGTATGGTATCATGAACATGAACAATGTAATGCTATGATTATCATTAAGTAAAAGGAACGCAAACCTAAGCCTTCATCCCCACCTCACGAATCTTGTCCCCACTTCACGAGAGTACACGACGTCCATTTATGCAGCCATTCGACAAGCATCGCTCCCATGGCTTTCCTCTGCCTTGAATTGGACAACATTTTGGCACATTGTTGGATCTTGCAGTCTGTGAATTGCATCTTGGTGCATCGTGGGTCTCCAAGCTCCGCAGACAACATCTCGGCACATCATTGAACTCTAGGCGTCGCAGACAGCGTTTCGGGGCCTCATTCATCTCGGCGCCTCGTTGAACTCCCAAGAGTCGCAGACAGTATTTTATCGCAATCTTGGGTTCCAAGCGCTGCGGACAACATTTTGGTGCTCCAAACATCATGGGAGAGGCGTGGTCGACCGCCTACCCTCCAAATAGCGCCCCCTAACCTATTTATAAAAAAAATGAAAAATTTGCCTGGGCAAGTCCCTAGGCAAGTACCTAGGTACGCGGGCACTTTTCTGACCATTTTTCAGGCACTTCGCTGGGTATTTTTTTGGGCACTTCATTGGACTTAATTTGAGAAACCTCAATCCTCAATTTTTGTTTCATGTTGAATCAAGTATTCATGCGAACACTACTGTTTTATGTCATTTATGATATATTATCTAGTTGTTTCAATTTCGGGGGTGTTACATTCTTGGTGTTCTTTATTGGGTTGGAAAAAATAGTCACGATCATCTTTTCTTTGACAGTGTTTTTTCCAATTTCGTTTGGAAAGGTATCTCAAGAGACAACTTCGTGACTGTTGGCTGGAAAAATAATTGGAAAGCCATTAGAGATAAAATCTTACACTCAAGAGGGAGACATCAATAAGAAGAAAAGATTATCAAGAGGGCTTTTGTTGCTACCATATACCATATCTGGTGGGAAGAAAACATAGAATGAAATCGAGAACCATTGAAATGATCATCATTGACATCAAATCTGATGTCCGTTGTCCAATTCAATAGGTGGTTAATTCCTATTCTACTAATCTTAATTTTTCTCATATCCTTAATGCTTGGAATAACAGACTTCAGCTTTCGCCTTCCCCTCCCACCCCACCTTAAACACTTGTTTCCTGGACCCCTCTCTCCCCAGGATCTCTTAAGCTTAACTGTGATGGGGCCTTCTTAGAAAGCTGTGGTGTTGTTAGTGTGGTAATGAGAAACTGTTCTTCCCAACTTATATACGCTTTTGCTGCCAGAATTAGCGTTGTTAACCCTTTATATTCAATAACAATTGCCCTATTGAAAGGTCTTGAACTGGCTAATGAATCACCAGCTACCAATTTGGAAATTGAACTGGATTTCCTTTTCCTCTTCATATCATTGAAGGCAAATGCAAGGAACCTTGGAAGATCAGTCATCTAATTTGGAAAATTAAGGACATGCTTCAACGGTGGAATCACTGGACTATTAACCATATATGGAGGGAAGCTAACGCGGTTGCGGATTTTTGTGCAACTTGCGACTCCTCAGAGGAGTACATCATTTTCCTCCCCAACTCTATCCCTATAGAATTAGAGAAAATCCTTTAGAAAGATGCCTCTGGGTTCAGATATAAGAGACTCTTAAGTACTTGTGGGTGGTTGCTAGCCCACTGGGTTCTGGCTTGTTTTGTATCTTTTATTGTCGTTTGTTTGTTGTTTTTTTTTTCATCCTTAATAAATTTTATCTCTTCAAAAAACAAAAACAAGAAGACTCTCCACTACATAAATCTGTAATAAGTGATTTATTATATTGTTTTTGTGACGCCCCAAAAATTATTTCATCTAGCCCATAACCCAATTGCACTTTGCCCAAACTCTATGCGTTGCCTTGATATGTTTGGTGTTTGTTTGATGGTTGTTTAATGTTTGTATAGTTGATGCTTGATAATGTATATAAATATGTGTATCATAAATTGTATATGGGTCATGTTAAATTAAAGTATAATGCATATGTTATTATTTATGCATGGGCCCATTAAACCATGAATTGATATGGTTAGGATTGATTGAATAAAAGGATAAATGAGAATGAAAATTTGGTGTATTAAATGGATTGGACATTTAAAATACATGGAAGCATGAGATTGGTTATAGTACATGTGGTTGGTATGGGTAGTATGAGACCAACACATGTGAAGGTTGGTGCATGAAAGTGGACAAGTGTCCCATACCCACTTCTCTTCTCCAAGGAAGTGCTAGAAAATGAGGTGAGTGGAGGGAATCCAAGAATGTGCTACAAGAATGTGCTAGAAAGTGAGGTGAGTGGAGGGAATCAAGGAAGTGCTAGAAAGTGAGGTGAGTGGAGAGAAAGGAAAAAAATAAAAGAAAAGAAGAGAAAGGAAAGAAGAAGAGAAAGAAAGGAGGAGTTGCTTGAGGAAAATCTCTGCAACATTTTCATCAAAGTGATGTTTCTTTGGGATATACGGTCAGATTGAGCTCAAATTTTGTCAGCAAGTTTGTAGCTTATGGTTCTGCATTCTGAACGGTTGAGATCTTGATTAGAGGTTTCGTCTAAGAGATCTAACCTCTCAAACAAAGCTGGTCAGAAAGTTTGGATTTCTCGCGCCGTTTTGCTCAAACTTATAGATCTCCTCAATCTACCGTTGGATGGATATAAAATTTGGGTATGTAGTTTAAAACTGATATTTCGGAATTCGGAACGGTGAAGATGTTTATGTGTTAAGTATGTTGTGTGATATAGTCATCTGAGTTTGAGTATTTGCAGCAGGAAAGGAGAAATTATCTGATTAGAGACTTGTTCATCAAAGATACTTATCTTTTCGGTCCACCGTTGGATTGGGCTGATATTTGGACAAAAGGTTTGTTTTTTCAATACTTAAATCTGTACGGTTGATTTTGTGATTACATATTTCTATTGGTAGATTGATACATCTGAACAGAATATTAAATGAAGAATTGGTAGCGTTGCTTGTATTAGACCTAAATTTAGAATATGAACTTAGACCTTTCCAAATAGCTTGCATGTCAACTATGTTGACCTAGTTGCCATTGTTGATGAACCCATGATGCGAAATCAGTGATATATATGGCTGAACATGGTGACCTAGTGTAAATCGGCAATATGGCCTAAGTATGAAAAATTTCATATTTTGGGCTTTTGATGCTTTTGGCCTAGAATCATTGAATTGATGCAACTTATGTTTAATTAAGCATGATTAGGGTTGATTATGCTGCTGATTTGGTGGTTGTGACCATATCATCGGTTAGGCCTACTTGTGATCAAGTGACCCAATTTGGGCATGTTTATGCCTAAGGAATTGAAAATCAGTATTTTTGATTAATAGAATGGTTTATGAATGAGAACTATGCATTAGAGGCCTAAGTCATGTGATTTGAGTTGAATGATGGGATTAGATGAGATTTAGGCCTATTGTCTATATGTGGGCTGATTTAGGGTTGATGTGTAATGTCTATGTGATTGAGCATAGAAATTGATGTATGGTAGGATATTGATGAATATTTCAGGATCTTGATTGGGTTGATTCGGTTTGGTGGTCGTGTGTGGTTAAATACTCTCGCGAGGCTTGGTTGTGAGTAGACTTCATTTATGATTATATCTTTTATGTCATCATATCACTTATATATATTGTATGTTGAAAACATTAATGTGTTCTAATGTTTTGAATGATGCATTGATTTGAGAAAACCTTATGACTTTGGTTGGGCCCATCTATCTGGCTAATAGGGGGACTTAACCTTGTCATAGGAGGGTTTTATGATTGGGGTCAATGGTACGGTGAAATAGACGTGTACTAGTAACCCCAAATAAACATGATTGGGGTCAACGGTACGGTGAAATAGACGTGCACTAGTAACCTCAATGCATGTGGAATGTGGATCCAAATTAATAAGCTTTTACTTGCATCGAACTTATTATAAATGCTTGATATCTATATGTTATGAGCTTTTAATCATGCTACACATTGACATGTATACATGATATTTATTGATAACATATTTGAATTCTATTCACTGGGCACCGTTGGCTCACCCTCATTTTCCTCTTTCAGGTCCTTCTGTCCCGAATAAGGGCAAAGGAGTAGTCATATCTTGAGGGCCTTGCCTGCGAGAGAATCCAAAGTCTCGATGTGAGTTGAGATGCATTTTGATTGAACTGTGTTTTAAATTATGAAGTATTATATTTTGGATTATGTAATTATAATACTTACCACATTGTAGTATGAGTGAGTTGAGACTTGTTAGATAGACCATGTGGGCATATGACGGTTTTTATTTGTACCCACAATTTTGGACTTTATGTGTACGTCAATTTTAATGGACTGTAGGGATTATGATTTTATTTATGGTTCATTTTTATGGATTATCTCTTGTCTTGGATGATTAATACGGTGAGTAGTTTTGTTTAGTACCTTTTGATATTATGTCGTTGTTTGAGATAAAGCTCGTAAGGTCTCAACCACCTCACGGGAGTTGAGGAGTGGTCGGAGATGCCTACGCCGGGTGTCCCGCCCCGGCATTCCGCATGCCATTCCCTGCGGGGTTGGTGGTCCGGGGCGCGGGGTCGCCACAGTTTTGGTCTAATTTTAATTCATGTATATGGAATACGATGTGAATAATTGGAGTGCACTTGCTATAATATATGATAATTATATGTTTTTTATACATCATACAGATAGATTTATGTATCTAGATACATAATTCTATATAACCACCAACCGTATTTATGGTAACTATATGTTGTTATCAATGGTAATATATGTTTGAATAATGATTTTTGTTGGCTTTTAAAAAAACCCATTGAAACTTTGATATCAATTAGATAGTTAAAAATGGAGTGCTAACTAAAATTTCCATACTTTTTAGATTTTCACAAACTTGGATATATATTGGGTTAAAAGAAAATTTAAATTATGAAACTTTTTTTTTTGAAACCATCTCAAAAATATAAATATGCTTTAAACTCTAAATATGCTTTAAGCTCTTATTTAAAAGAGCATACTTTTATTATACCAGCTCATGGTAGTGAAATATTCAAGTGTCTAATTCATCTATGTATATGGAAGGCATTTGGTAAATAAATGGTGTACCTAATGCATGCACGAGGCTTTGACTTTGCTAGGTATATACTCAACTCAACTAAGTTATTTCCCAATTATCTTTGGTAGGTATATTTCAACAAAAAATCTTCTTCCTATATATTCACATTTAGTATTAAACAATATAAATGTGTTTATTTAAACAGTTTAATCCTTCCTTTATAAGGAGTTAACCAATTTTTTTTTAATCATTTTTTTTAATATTAAAAAAAATTTAGCACACTCTCCCAATGCCCTGGATAGAGTACTGGATTGGAGTGGAGGAAATAAATTCATATAACCGACTTCATGTAGTTAGAAAAAAGCTTAGTTGAGATGAATTGAGCACACTTTCCTAATTAATTAATAAAATAAAGTGATCAAGACAAAGATAGTAATTATAGTATTCATATTCTATACTTAATGCACAAAGTATTTTCACTTGTTGAGAATATCAAAGCAGACTGCATGGTGTGCAAAACTAAATTTTTAACTAGAGAATCTTAACTAAATCATATTAACTTTGTAAATTAAAAATTTCAAAAAATGGTATTACTTCATATGTACGTGACAGATGATCCTTCTACTTCAACATCTCTTAAGCCAACAAATTCAAGTGAAAAATACGCTTTGGTGACACCCATTAAAATTACAAGACAGTTTCATATATACATTCATATGGAACTCTTAACTAAAAGTTAAGAGAGTAGTATGGAGCTTTTGCACTTATGTGAGGTGCGAAGATGGGTTAAGTATGGATTGTGAAAAAAATAAAATGTCACATAGAATAAATAGATATTAAGTTAAAATATATTTTTCCAATGCAACTATCACTATTCACTGTCATGCTGAGGTGGCAAAAAAAAAAAGACACTGTCAACATGACCGTTTATTTTCAGAGGGTTTGTTGAGCAGTCATTCTATTGCGTCTCAGCAAATCAATTTTTTCATTCTGGCACAAAAATAAAAAGTAATAAAAATTTGAGCCTAAAAAAACAGGAACCTCTTCTTCTACCTCTTCTCGGTTTGTTTCTCTCATTAACACTTTTTCATTTGGATATCTTTGCTTATCTTCTCCATTATCTACAAATTTTCTAGTATGTTCTTTTTTTTTTTAAATAAAAATTGTATTTATTTTCCTGGTTTGAAAAATTAATAAGATGGATCCAATCTGTATATTTGAGTCCTTTTCAATTCAATTATGTTATTGGATCTGTATCGATGGAATGCCCCAATGACCATAAACTAGAGTAAAACATACCAAATATCATTGACAATCTTGTGCTTTAAAACTCTGTCGTGATCAATGATGTCAACAACTGTTGGTTGACAGAAAAAGTCAATAGAGTGACCAAACTGTCCTGCAGTTAATGTTGTGTACCATAAAGATGATAGTGATGGAGGCTCTACTGCACATTAGGGACACTCTTGTAAAAGCCGTATCCAATTGCCCCGCTTTGTTTTCTAGTGTGTTTTTTTTTATTTGTTATGTTCCTTTATTAGACTGTATGATATTTATCTCTATCTTCAATTCTTATTTATGAACTTGTGTAGATTTTTTTTTTTTTTGGACAAAAATCTGCTGATCTAGACTTGGTAGAAACAAGCTGATATATAAATACTGTGATTTTCTATAATGGGTAGTTGAGCTTTATCGGAAATGTTATGCCTTTTGTAATGATTGTTTATTTCTGCAAAATTAGTGTTTTCCAGTATTGGCTGCTTGAAGTTCTCATTAGAAGTGGTACTAGGTACTATAAATTTCTCAGCTTTGACTTTGTTTTTGTGGATTTTTGATTGAGATATCCAAGTTTTTTTAGATTTCTACTTATTTGTTTTGTACCTTCTTATATAGTTGATGATTGTGCTTTGAGATGTTTTGGCTTTTTTAATTATCTTATCATGAAATCTGCATTGCTATAGTATCTCCTTAATTGGAGGTCTGCTTGAAACTCTGTTAATTAGACAACAATCATGTGGTATTGTCTTTGTGCAAGCATTATTAAATGGATTCACAAGACTCTCAACAATTCTCACACTAGCTCTCAACACCTTGCCAATGATACTGAACATATAAATGTTAGTAACTCCCTTAATCCTCAATATGTCTGTAACTCCTCCTAATTCCACCCACAAATCTCTATGTCACAAGCTAACCAATTTGGTCCATTGAACTTACCATTCCAGCCCAATATTTATGCCGTTACTCTAATGAATGCTTCATATCCTTCTCATGCTCACCAACAATTTGGACCTGGATTCTCATTTCAAGGTCTACTTAATGCTTCCAAATTTCCATTTGACACTCAAACAACTAATACATCTAAAGGATCCAAGAAAAAAATGCAAGGCCACCAAAATGTCAAATCTCTCTCAAAATTCAACTTCCAATAAAAACTGGACTAAAGTTAAAGATGTTGCTTTAACAAAGGCATGACTATATCTTTCTGTTGATTCTGATATTGGTAATAACCAGAAAAATCTAGCAATGCAGAATCGAATTTTACAAATTAGGAGAGACAATATGAGAGCATATGATGAGGGTTGAACCACCAATAGCTTAGGATGTCATTGGGAAAAAATACTAGTTGCGGTAAATAAATTCCACGCGATATATGAATGATTAGAAAGAAATCCACAAAGTGGAACAATCTCAAAAGATATGATAATCTCAGTCATTTTATATAGTAACAAGTCCCGACATTTAATATTTTCAATTGCACTAGGAAATATATTTATAATTTAGAATGTTGATGTACTTGTTCTTCATTATTTATGTTTTTTTTTTTTTTTTTTTTTTTTTGTAGAAAAGAGAAGCAATGCGTAAGTACGAGGACCTTACTAATGATAAACCATTCAAATACCAGCATTGTTGGGAGATTTTGAAAAATAATCCAAAATGGTGAAAGGACTTACCAAGACAAATGATTTCAACAAACAAAAGTGAAGTGGTAATCCAGCTCCATCAACACCAATGTTTTTTTTCTAGTCAAGGAGATGAATTTATCAATTTAGACACTCCCAAAACTGAAGGTATTAATTATAATGGAATTGAGCATCCATAAGGAAGAAAAGGTACTAAAGAGAAAAAAAAGGAGGTTGAATGACGAAAAGGGTGTGGTTGATGCATTAAACAAATTACAATGTAAGTCAGAGAAACAAATTATAATTAATCAAGAAGAGTTGGAGTTGAAAAAGGAAAAAGATAAGAAAGAGTTTGAGTTGCGAGAACAAGCAATGAAAAGAGAGATAGAATTGAAAGAAAATGCTAAAAATTGAAGGAGAAAGATCAATAGTTGAAAGAGAGACCAACAAATGAAACAGAAAGAACAACAAATGAAGGAAAAAGCTCAAACGAGACAAGAACAAGACCACATTTTGAATCAAGATGTCAACAAACTTCCACCAGCATCACGAAAAACTTTTGAAATATATCAAGCTCAAATATTGAAGGAATGGGAAAATGATGGCTTGTTTGGAAAGAATTTTGCAAGTAGTGAGTAACTTGTTTTATTAACTGTTGGACAAATATTTAATGTTCTTAATTAGTAGTGATTTTGACAATTTTTGTTTATCTATTAACACTTCCATTACTAGAACAACTGCAAGCTTTTCTACATTTGATTTTTCTTACTTGAATAGCTACAAGAATAGTTGTTTCCTTATTGGTAGTTCTTATGGTGAAGTTTGAAAGATAATTGATAGGATTCTTTGAAAGATCATATTTGTTGTTGGTAAATTTATTTTTGAAGATTTTTAGATAAAGTAAGGGATGGTTCACTAGATTTGAAATAAGAGGTGGATCATTAAACCATAAAATGTCAACCTTAAATAGTTAAATTTCTATATTGCTTGTTTATCATCTTCATCGGCACCTTTTTTATGGTTTTATAAATATCTATCATTAAATATCAGAAGCCACCACATGAAATCAAGTGATGATAAACAAATATCTGTTGGACCCTGTTCCTACCAAAAGCCACCACATGAAATCAAGTATTATATATGATGAACAATAGAGTAGATTATTTAAAGAATAGTGAAATTTAATTTCATAATAATGTAATAGCATATTATCATTGCTTTTAAATCCCATCTAATTCTAACAAGATGGAAAATGATTTACTTACATCCAAAGAATTCATATATATGATAAACAAACATAAATTATGAAAACAAATTAAAATTTAACAGCATGGACATCAAGCCGCTTGTTGACCACCATATCTATCCCACAAATGATTGATGAGATCGATCTTTAAATCCTTGTTTACCCTTTTGTCGCGAACTATTGTTTCATTCTATCTATCATTCTAGAGACAATAAAAGTATAATCGTGCTCTAGATGAACATCTTCAACCATTTCATCTCCATGAGGTTGCGAACTTTTAAGGTTAATTCATTGATTATGCTCACTCTCAATGATCATATTATGCAAGATAATGCAAGTCTTCATTTAAGAGATTGACCAGTCGTATGTAAGCATATGAATATTTTCAACCATTTCATCTCCATGAGGTTGTCAACTTTCAAGGTTAATTTCTTGATTATACTCACTCTCAATGATGATATTATGCAAGATGATGCAAGTTTTCATTTAAGAGATCGACCAGACAATCATATGCAAGTATATGAACATCTTCAACCATTTCATCTCCATGAGGTTGCCAACTTTTAAGGTTAATTCCTTGATTATTCTCACTCTCAATGATCATATTATGCAAGATGATGCAAGTCTTCATTTAAGAGATCGATGAGACAATCATATGCAAGCATATGAACATCTTCAACCATTTCATTTACATGAGGCTGCCAACTTTCAAGGTTAATTCCTTGATTATGCTCACTCTCGATGATCATATTATGCAAGATGATGCAAGTTTTCATTTAAGAGATTAACCAAACAACCGTATGTAAGCATTCACACAACTGCTATCATTTTTTGTAAAGGACTCAACCTATCCTTTTCAATCGCATCTACTTTTTGTGTAAATATTCATCATAAATTTCAATTGCTTGTAAAATGCGTTTAAATAATTCAATGTCCATCTGAAATCGCCGACAAAAATGTTCCCTTGTATACTTTGACTGCTCACCTTTGAAGTAGTCATTAATAATTAAATTATGACGCTCCTTCCTATCACAACGAATATAACATTTATCGTGTGTTGAGCCCCAATTAAGGCATTTTTTACCAATCAACATTGTTGAAACTATTATTGGACATGGATTGCAATGGTTTGAACCACATCATGAGTCATCTTTATACATATTAAGCTATCCTCTTCTACTGGCTCATCAAATAACTATTTGGTCATTGAAAGTGAATCATTGCTCGATGACAAACTATTAGAGTCCGATTCAAAATTTGATGAAGACATTGGTTTGTAATCACACCTATAAAAAAATATGAAATATATAATCTTATATATATGAACTTAACTAAAGATGAAAGTTATTGGAACTTCAAATTGCAATTTATAAAAACTAGAGATCAATAAAAGAAATACAAATGCATTAATTGACTCAATTTGGTTCGAATCCAAATAGAAATGTGGAAAATTTATTGAATTTTGTCAGCAAATGAGTAATTTTGTCAAACGGGTGGTATGCAAGTCCATCCATATATATTAACTGATATTACATTTATATGATTCATGAAAAATAACTCAATAAAAGAGCTGAGAATTTTCTAAAAACATAAGAGAAAAATCAATCTAATTAAATATAATAAAATAACAACATTTATTTCATTGAAAAATATTTAAAAAAAAAACATAAAAGACTAAGTTTAGTAATAAAATTAAAATAATGAAATTTAAAATAAAACTTACAAGATAAGACAAAAATGTTACCGGAGTGTGATAACAATGTATAGCTGATTGTTATGGTTCTCCAAAGACCCTACTCCCACTAGAGAGCAAATGATCAACACTTATCTCAACACTCTTGCTACTGTGCTTGGAAGGTCCTTTGCTTGTTTTTCTTATATTTCATGTGAAAAGCTTTACTGGGTATTTTGTTTTATGTTAAAATGTTTCTCATTTTTTTTGTTTCTATATTTTTATGAGTTTGATTGGATTTAAAAAAAATATTGAACACCTAATCAAAATGTGTATTATAAATGAAAGCATTAGGAAAATATTTTTTAACTTGATTGTCTATCGAGTAATATTTTATGTCATGTAGGAAGTAATAGTCTCTTAACATTGATGACATGACATTTTTTTTAAAACACAATCAATAAAAGCATTAAAGAGGCGGTAAGCCACTTTGTTTTATTTAGTCCTGCTCTACATTACATATGTTTCCGCTCTACATTACATATGTTTCGGCAACTTAAATCCATGACTACTTACATATGTTTCCGCAACTTAAATCCATGACTACTAAATAATATGGTGACAACTCTTATTGGTGCTAATTAGGCAGTAACTGTTAACTCTCAGACACGAGTCTCAAGAAATTCTAAAGGATGACAAGATGTCTCTTCACCATCACAGGGAAAGTAGTGGAGTAGAAGAGACGTAGCTGGCTAGAAGCCAAAAATAAAATGCAAGAGACAACTGATTACTCAACTGGCAAAGTGAGTTGCACCGGGAAAAAGGGCCTGTAACAGAGATCTTCGCTGTGCATATGGAAGGATTCGATGTCACATGGAGCCCATCTCCTGACATGTAAAATAACAGTGATTGATCACTTTGGGCTCTCCTTTCCCCCTCTCAATGTAGCATGCAAAAATCTTTCTCCAGTCGCCAATTAAATAAACCACCAATTACATGCAGCTGATAAGTTAGATTTTGTACTTTAGTCAGGATCACAATACTCTATTTGAAGGAAATTCACGCAAGATTGCATCTTTGTTGGAACATTTTACATGTAAAATACTAGCTGAGCTGATGAAGCCCACAAATTAAGCCAAAATCACATAATCCATTCTTCTTGTTTTATTGAAGTTCCCTTTTAAATATTATCTGTCAAAGTTATTTTCTTCCTCAGTTTGGTGCTTAGTCAATTAAGTTTTTTGTGGTGATAAGTGTAGGCCCAGATCTTTTATATATTAGTAATGGAAGAACAGATAGGTTAAAATATACATATAATGCAAAGCCAAAAAGATAAGATCCCATCTATACTACTCCCTTTTACAATGTGATCATCCAGTGATTGATCTCCATTTTACAAGAGTGAAAACTTGGAATGGAAGACGAATCTGTCTATTTGCCTTTGCACGCAAATCATAGCCGACATTGGGGGAATCTGGTGCTCATAGGCCAACCTCTCCACTCGACCGCCGCAACCCGCTTTATCTATGTGGAATGGAGGTAAAGACCGAAAGGGAGGGTGGCTTTAGAACTCCATTAATGGTGTCTTCTTAATTTTTTTTAGTTCTTACAAACATATATATCATCAAGACCCAAATCATCCTACACGAGAGAGATATATACACCTAGAGAACATATATATGTAAGACATCTTGGATCAAGTGTTACGGTTACAACGTCGAATTGGCATTCTTTTTTAAGTCCATTCATTGCATGGATAGATAAAGAAAGAAAGAAAGAAATAAAGAAAGAAAAGAAATTGGGGTCTTGGGAATCTCTTTATATAAAAACAAAAGCAGGGTTTCATGATTCATATATAAGGTTGAGGATGGAGTGAATAATGTTTAGAGAGAAGCTGGAAAAAGGGGCTTTGAATAAAAGTACCTCAGGCTCTCTTATAACTGGTTTTACCGTCCTCAACTCCTAACTCAAAAACTCATCTTACATTTTGAGGTGGAAAATGCCCTTAAAGCTCAATAAAGCTACAAAAAAAAAAGTAAGTTATAAACTGAGATACTTTCAGTACCATAAACAATCTGTCTTTTCATACTTCAATCCCTCTCATACACATGATTTATGCATGTGTGAATGCATTTTTCTTGTGCTGATCAAAGCTATACGCAGAAATAAAGAAGAATCTTTCTACATTAGGACAGAAGCATTATTTGGAGCTTTCTACTATTAATTCCATACTCATGGTTGATTAAGGAATATTGATTTAAGCAACTGTTTTCCCATGTAACGGTAGCAGAACGGCATTATATTACTGTGAACCCAAGTAAAAAAAAGTTCTTAATATAAAAAAAAGAAGTCCTTAACAAAATTTCTCAGAACAGTGCAATGAAGTAATAGGGTTTTAATTGATCATGCCATTTTTTTTGTAACTAACGGTTGTCACGAACTCCGTTACCGTTATACACGACCAGGAGTTGTTGAGGAAGAAGAAAGGGGGGAATGACCAGTCAAAGATTGTATTGTGATCATTAAAGTGCTTAGGATGTCTTTACTGATACAGAAATGTTATTTTATATACAAAGGAAATAAATAAAGTGGGCACAAGTGAACAAAAAACATTAAAGAGAAAGTTTGGTGATGAGGGGGAAAAAAAAGATAAAGGGAAGAAGAGACCCTGAAAGCCAGATAGGCTTGTTCAGTTGATGATGCATCAACCCATCATCACCATCATATCATCAAACTGTTGAGTGATAAAGCAAAGGTTTTTATTATTCTATCTTTGAATAAATATATCAAAGTTGGAATCCCAGAAATCATATTCCACCTTCTTCATGGTCCACCAACCAACCAACCAGCCCAACACACTGATCAAAAACTCCAATTCAATCATACAAGATTAGCCAATCATATAGCCATCCGAGCAGGAGCTGTATATATATATACATACAACTTTTGATGGAAAGTTTCATTTAGATTAGTCAAATCAAGATGATCTTTATATGCTGTGTTGTTGCCTAGCAAGTGGAAGACTCAATATCTTGATATCATCTCATCTTGCACAGGGCTCCCGACACATTAATTTTCTGTTTGAAGCTACTTTTCTGTTAAAAGAAGATACAACTACTACAGCAAAATGATAAAAAGATACAAAACATATGGAGAATATATCAGCTCCAAAACCACATGGTAAAAATTCAAAATTTTTTACTCATCTTTTTAAAGAAAAGGTAAAATTGCAAAAAACTCCTGATATTATATATTCTGTATATTAACTGACAGAACCAATCAAGTACACATGAATTGATTTTAATTGGCTGATAATTAGTGTATATGAAGTTTAGCAGGTTTTAATTTTTACAGTAAGGATCCAGTACAAGTTTAATGGGCAAAATGATAACCAGTCTCTTAGGTTTACTAATGTATATATTTCATTTTAAAGGAACATGTTGAAGCTGCTACCATTTGAAAAATTAATGTGTCAGTTAAGATTATAAAATAATCTGCTCCCTCTCTTTTTTTTTTTTTCTTTTTTTACACAGGAATGATAATGCAGAGCCAAACAACTACCAAGGGTCAACATTAATAATGAGATTAGCCAAAAGAATTTGTTTTATGATAGCAAAAGTATTCCTTCTTAAGTAAAATTGTTGCCCATATACCTTCCTAAAAAAATGTGCTATTCACTAATTTTTATTGACCCAATATCCAACATTGCTCTTTCTTCCTTCCAAGTGCTGTTAGTTAGTTTGATTATCTTTGTAGTTAGTTTGTCGTTGACATCATCATCATTGTAGTCGTCATTACAAAAGTTAATTTAATCCGAGAGAGTTGAGAATTAAATAACCAGTCAATAAACACATGTAAGAACACAAAAGTTTTACTTGGTTCAATAAATTTGAGGTATTTTATAAAGAGTGCAATCAACATTTTTCATCCAAACTTAACCCTAGAGTGATCTTTCAATGCATTCTCACCAAAACTTCGTACCGAATAGAGTTATTTTTCAAACAAACTCATTTAACACAACTGT
Source organism: Paratinospora sagittata (assembly GCA_035771175.1). Classification (NCBI taxonomy): domain Eukaryota; kingdom Viridiplantae; phylum Streptophyta; class Magnoliopsida; order Ranunculales; family Menispermaceae; genus Paratinospora; species Paratinospora sagittata. Next base: position 19,246,105 of record CM069598.1, read on the forward strand.
TCGACTAGATCTTCATATATACACAACTAATAAATCTTCCTTATTGTCATGTATGTAGAAATGTTTCCAAAAAAGATAAAGACATTAAAATATATAGGGCCTATGACATGCTAACATGGTGATGGATGAAGATGACATCATAGGACCATATTATTATAAGCTACAAACCTCATGAACAAAATTATATTAATGACACTTTAATTTTTATTATCATAAACACCACCAAGCCCACATAGCCTACCATCTTCTAGGCAAAAGAAAACCTATGTCTTGCATGTGCTACCGAAAGTACGGATACATATATTTTAAATCTGCAAGACTGGAATTTTGCTCCTTCTTTCACATACTAAAATGTCTTTTATATAAATACATCTGATCAACCATTACTAGCTATATACTTCTTTATGTTCAATATATATTTTTTTGAAGAGTAGAGAGAGCATAGTATTGCGTGTGTTGGGACATAGCCGGTGTTGGCCCACAGTGCCTTTTGGATGGTCTCTGATTTTGTTAGTTTGTGACCAGACAAAAGCAGAGAAGCTTCTTATCCTCTTCCTGGGTTTTCACACAAAACACCACCCAACAGAATCTGGAAAAGCCAAAGCTGCCTGCCCTTTCATAATTTTCCACATTCACTTACAAAATTACAACACACCCATCTCTTTTTTTAAAAAATATTTCACATTTCTTTTTTACTAATATATAATATATATAACTCATTCTTTATTCAATCTACGAGAATTAATAAAGATGATTTAGTTTAGTTTATATTATGTAATGGTAGTCTAGTAATATGCCAAGGAAACAGAGGGCTATATCCATCTCTGAATTAATAAGCATATGGGACATCTGATTATGTAATGGTAGTCTAGTAAAATTCATAAGCATTTGGGACTTTTTAGCTGAATATAAATCACAGTAGAAGCCAACCTCGAAAATATATCCATCTCTCGCACTCATTTCATCACTTCTTCACTTCTCCTCTTCCCTCTCATTTTGTTGGGTCTCCTATGGCACCAATGAGTCTGCCGCCAGGTTTTCGATTCCATCCCACAGATGAGGAACTTGTCGTGTATTATCTTGATAGAAAAATCAGCGGGCAAGTCATCGAGCTCGAAATTATCCCTGAGGTTGATCTCTACAAATGTGAACCTTGGGATTTGCCAGGTAGAATATATAGGACTGCAATTTTATAAGCCTTAAATTTGATTGATGTATATATGCACACACATATGCATAACACATTTTACTACTAGTTAATTGTTGTAGTAATTAACTTCAATATGATGTCATCATTACAGACAAGTCATATTTACCAAGTAAAGATATGGAGTGGTATTTCTTTAGTCCAAGAGATAGAAAATATCCAAATGGCTCAAGAACAAACCGAGCAACGCGAGCTGGTTACTGGAAAGCAACTGGGAAAGATCGTCCAGTGCATTCTCAGAAGCGGGAAGTAGGCATGAAGAAGACATTGGTTTATTACAGAGGTCGTGCTCCTCATGGAATTAGAACAAACTGGGTGATGCACGAATATCGCCTAGTCGACTCGATCTATGACACTGTATCCATTCTAAAGGTACAATTCATATAAATATAATGTGTGTATATTTATATATATACATTCAATTTTTTAATCAATTTTGGTTCTTAATTATATATATATACACACACATTTTCTGGTTCTTAATTAATTTTGGTGCTTACTACATTTTAAGTTTTACCTACTAAAGTGATTATTAAGGTAAAGCTTCAAGACTTGATGCCTAGAAAGAGTAACATGAGCCAATGATTTGCTATTTCTCTTGATGATAGAGCAGACATTTTGGTCCCACAGGCACATGTAGGAACCTGAACGATCGGGGGATAATCGAACAGTGCTGGTTACTCCACTAAATTCAATTCCTTTCTAGGCTAAAGTCATTGCTCGAAAAGAAAATTAATTAGGATCTACTTTTGCCTCATCATGGTGTCAACAAATCTCTTTATGAGATGGTCCTGAGTTGGGAAAATACTGCACTTTTGTACATAATAAGCCTACCGCGATTCGTGGTGATAGTAACTTGAAAAAAAATGGTAGGGCCGCCCTTGAAGAGTCTTGAGTACATGATCTCGATTGAGAATCATATTAACTACTACTGCATTGCTTATGATGTTATTATCAGCATTTTCACCATTTTCACAAGTTGATAAACCTTTTATTTAGACCATTTTAATACAAGGAACATTCAAAATTCACGAACATTATTCAAAAAGATAAATAAATTCATGAACATTATTCAAATGATTACTAGGTTTTACAAGTTATAAAAAAAAATGTACTAGGTTTTACTCCAGGAATGTAGAACAGTGGAAGAACACATAAATTGCAGAATTACAATAGCCCATTTCTTTTTGTTTAATCTCTCTTATGGGCATTGCCATCTAGTACTCAATAAGTCCCATTTCTTGACATGAAGCAATTTAGTTATTTTCCTTAAGAAAATGAGACAAATCAATTATATAGTTCATCCCATTGCGTCATTATCCCAATCATTTAGTTACAATCTGGTTAATTTCTGCAGGATGCCTATGCGTTATGTCGAGTATTCAAGAAAACAATTGCTCTACCAAAAGGTAAAGAGGGAGAAGGCGAGAATTCGGAGAAGGAATCACTGTGGATTACTGATGAAGATTTGACAACTGATGATGCAAATGACAATGGCATTGTTCAGCAAAAAGAACTTGGAGAAGGGAATTATCATGAACAAGATTACTCGAAATTTCCATCTGATACTTCATCATCAGAGATCACTCAAGGGACACCAATTGATAACAGTTTAGCAGATGATCTACACATTCCATTTGCGGGAGACGAAGCGAATAGTTTGAGGCATGCTAGCCCAAACATTTTGGACTGTTCAGCTGATCCAATCAGGGTACGTATAGTCATAGAATTCTTCGAAAATAAACCGAGATTATTATTCATATACAGACATATAAGAGTTGGTATCAAGATACATTAAGGATTAATATACACATGGTTCCTTCTCATCCATAAGAGCCACTATGTGGTTTTAATTATGAGCTATACCCTTAATTAAAATTCAAGATCACTGCTGCCTGATCCTAATCGCCAAACAAGTCGTGGGTCTCGGAGTGCAAGATAAAAAAAAACGTTGTCAAGAGTCAGAAAAGAATGAACCATGCATTGAAGGGCTAGACTTCAAGCATGTATGAATATTGTATACCTATGGTGTGAAATAGTCTATGGTTCTACACAGAACCAGCCTCAATAGGGTAGGCAGCAACAAAGAGAGGGTCCCATTGTCATGAAGAAGGAAAGCGAGGTTAAAAAGCTTTATAGAGAGACTGGCAGTACACTGATAAAACAACATGATTTGAGTTCTTTAAGCTTTGTAGTTTTTACAACATCATACCTTAAGTTCCTAAAAAGCCACAAATGCTTATGAATTTTGTGCACAAAGTTCAATAGTCTTATGGGCTGAAATTGGTCTAAAATAACAACTCTCTTGGGTTTAGGGCATAAAAGTGGCCAAAGTTTTATTAGTCCACAGTTCCTTTAACATTCTCCGTAGCCTCTCTTCCAACGACTGTTGTTTGACTGCCTGTCTTCCAAATGCCTTTCTTCACTAATTGGGTGTTATTGGTCCTTGGAAAATCCTTTGGGAAGAGAGCAAACCTTCAAGGGGTGAGTATTTCCAAATATGTCTTCTATTTTCAGAATGAACCTTTAATTTTCTTATTGGGTCACATTAAATCATGATATTATACCGAGGCCAATTTTTTTAATAAACCTTTTTGCCCATCTCAAAATCACATTCAATTGCTTTAAAAATAAATAAAAAAATCACATTCAATTCAATATATATAGTTTCCCTTTTATAATTCTAAAATTTTCCTACTTCAAGAAGTACACAGTTCCTTGTTCCAGTACTGCCTTCTTTCTTGTGATTCGCAATCCTTCTTACTTTTTGCTAGATCTTAATAAAGAAGTGCCCAATAAATTTTAAGTTAGATCTTTGCAAATAGAAAATAATATGAATTAAGATCCAATATTAATTTGACCCAGTATTCTTCAAGAGCTTGTGCCTTTTTCTTCTTCTTCTTCTTGTTGATATATATATATATATTTTTTTTTCTTTTCAATAAATTGCAGGATGTAAAGATGAGCAACTGCACAAGATTGCAGCAGCAGCTACCTTATCCACCATTGGCTCTGGAAGACTTCCCACATATGGATACAATAGATACAATAAATTCAAAACCTCAATCCATTGAGAATTACATGATGCTTGAAGATATAATTTTCTATGGATCCTCCTCACAAGACACTTCTGCTGCTGCTCTATCCATGCAAGATTATACTTATTCATACTACCCAAGATTCAGTTAAGAGAGAATACATAGCACTCATTCTTTCATATTATAAAAAGTGATCCCAAAGCCATGATCATAGAGCTGCTCAGCGTATTGGGAGAATTATTTCTCAAAGAAATTAAAGCTGATGACTTCACCCAATTAGTGAAGAAAATCAATACTTGTTTTTTCGTTATAGACATTAGGATACTGCAATTCATTTGGGAGGGGGGTGTGGGTACATATTGGAAAGTAAACAGCGTAGTGAATAATAGAAAAGAAGATGTAATAGGGTTATAAAGGTGAGATTCGCAAGGGCAACAAGGTTTTTAATTTGTTGGATGGCCTTAACATACAGCAAAATACATGTGAAAATTAATTCAATATATATATGAATACTTTATTCGCGTTTTTTTTCTTTTATCTCTTGTTCATTTGGTAAATTAATGAGAAGTACAGACACTAAACTCTTGGAATTAAGTCGCGGAGTAATGATTAAACTTTTCTATATTTACATCAATTAAGAAACATTTTAAATAATTTTTGAGAGAACGATCAGACTTTACCATTTGAAATTAACTTTTGGTTATCCATGTGAATCCTACTGTAACCTATGGTTTATACTAGTTCTTATCTAATATGTAGATCTATCGCATGAAGTCTGTGCCGCCCATGGGACATAAAAAACTGATACCATATAATTAAACAGTCATTTTAATATTAACACGTTTAAAAACAATGAAAAATTTAAAAGCGCCAAAAATAATTATTGATATTTGATGCTGGTTGTGAATAGAAAAACCAATTCACCTTCTCTAGACTGTTGATTCACCAAAATACCAAGAAAAAAGGTGAAGAAAAGAATTAAAAATACTAAAACTCAATATTTTTCAATTTTCCAGTAACTCATACAAGGACCCCATTTTATAGACAAAACCCACGCACAATTCCTAAATAGTCTCAGATACGAATATTAAAATTGTAAATTTGCTAAAGATAGAAAGTATCCTAAAAATTGTCTAAAAAGAAAGATATGAGATGTATATCGCGTAGTAACAAACGAAATCAAAATCAAACTCTCCTATTGTAACACTTCGTATCTTTAGTCAAACCTTTACATTGACTTGTACATATTTTTAGACATATATTTTAGACTTATTTATACACATATATGTACGTCGTGTTGGTAAAATGTCATGTGTTGGAATGTATCCTAGTGACATAGGAGTTTTGGGACCCTAGGTGTGGACTTCAGGGTGAAAAGTATGGGAAACTCATGTCTGGGCACTGGGAGTGATAGACAAAGGCCAATTTTTTGGACAGGGGAGGCAGTGCGCTCTTGGAAGTGGTAGTGCGCTCCCCACTGTGTTTGACAGAAAAAAAAGCTAGCTTGGTCGGTGTGGCGGTTTAAACGATTATATATAAAACGATTCTTTCATTCATTTGAGTAGCTTATCAGCCGAGGAAGGAGAAAATGGAAGGGAGAAGAGGAAGAAAGCTAGGTTTTGGCGATTTAAGGTAAGATTTGTGATTTTTGACTCAAAATTCATGAGTTCTGGTGTATTTCCTTGAGTTATATCACATATATGAGAATGAATCGATTTAGTTGATGTTTGAGAATTGGTGATGATGTTCTGGAATTGTACTAATTCATGGGTATTAATGGTGATTTATGTTTAGGGTAACTGTTTTAATGCAGAAAATTGAGTTTAAAGCTTGCAAAATTAGCAAGAAAATGAGTTGCATGATGATCAAACCCCTTTTTCAGCTGAAGCAGCTGAGGGTTTTATGAGCTAGATTCAGCCAAGTAGTTGGTTAATTCAGCTGGAATTATTGTATTAATTTAATCTTTGTGGTGCTTATAGGTTTGTAAATGTGAAATTGAGGGTTGGATACACTATTTGGATTGAGTTGTATGTGTGGTAAGTGAGTGTTTCCATTATTATAACTGAAAATCAGTTCAAGTTGGTACATTGAGGTAGTTAGGGACTTTAAAATATATTGTGGTATATGTTTAGTAATTGGGATGCATGCGCTGGAGCAATGAAGTTGTACCCACCTTGAAAATGTGTTGACAGGTTTAAAATTGTAGAAAGTGGATGGGTTGATTTGGTGGGTGATAGAGAGATGTAAAGACCCAGGTGTTGCTGAGTATTTCTTACCTTGGTATTTATGTATGACATTATATGATATAAATCTAATTGTGAAATAATAAGCATGTTAGTGCACGTGCATTGTGATTCGAAGTCATGAAATGCTTTTCTAAATTGGATCATTTCTTGGACTTACTGGAGTAGGTCATAGACATGATTAACATTTCTACTGGTTGAACCTTTTAGGAAAAAGAATCGCATGAGTTACTGATGAGTACTCATGGCCGATGTTGTCCTAGTTAGGAGATTGAAACTCAAGAATGGTTAACATTGAAAAGGAGGAATTAGAGGTCTGAGCTACCCTCATAGATGCGTAATGAGAGGCAAGACTCACTTTATTACTTGGAATGAGGGAGATGAATATATGGATTTTCACTGGATATTGCATTGTTTGTAAATGAGTACATGAGTTGGAATTATGGTTGGCATGTATCTTATTCGTTCATAAGTTTTGACATACATTGTTTAAAATGCCACGCTTTATATTGATGCATATATGATGCCATAGGTAAAGATGTTCACTGAGTTTGTGTAGCTCACTCTAAATTCTCAATCATTCCAGGTACAAACATAAAAGGAAAAAGAAAGGCTCGGGAGAGTGATTCATACCTTTGGTGTCTGATGCATGTACTCTTTTTGAGAATTTTGGAAACAAGTATTGCATATATATATATATATATATATATAACTTCTAGTATTGTATATATTACCACCTAGATGTTGTACATGCATGTGATGGTAATGATTTAGATTTTGATGAAGTAAGAGATTGTGTTTTTGATTTGATCAATATGATGATATTTGTGGTATAGGGATGGTTATATAGGATGAGTATATTGACAGGTTAGACTGACAAGATGTCAGGTATGTCTATGTATGGCATATTTGGTGTTCTGTGCTAAGGTTGGGACAATGTTGGTATCAGAACATTACGTCTAAAAGCCTTAAAAAGATTAAAAACTTTATGATATTATGTTTGTATGGTTATGATATGGGTAGTAATATTATTATGTTTGAATTTGATTCATTATGCTACCTTGATTGATAATCACCAGTATTTGTGGATTTCAGATCTAAAGGAGACCAGTCAGGGTTAACCATAATGGAAACTATCGATCAAGAAATGATCAGAAGGTTGGAAGAGCTAGTAGTTACCCAGTAGCAATAGAATACTTAGCTTATGAAGCTGGTAGTCAAGTTGCAGAAAGATAGGCAGAGCCCTGAAGCACCAGTAGTTCTTGATGTGGGTACTAGCAGTGTAGATGCAACTGCAGAAATAGAAACACCAGTGCAAGGTGTTAAGGAGGGTACAAATGAACGACGAAGGTATGAGGAAGTGATGAAAGCCTTCAAGAGGCGAGATCCTCCTGTATTCACAGGTAGTTTGGTGTTAGAGGTAGTTGAGAACTGGTTGCTAAGAATAGAGACAATCTTTGATGATATGCAGGATAATGTCAAGTTAGCTAGATTTAAGCTGATAAATGATGCTGAACGATGGTGGCAAGCCGTGATTTGAGCACATAAAGTGATTGAATCTCGGGAGAGATCTAAAAAGTTATTTTATGAAGGTTTTTACCCTCAAACTGAGATTGGCAAGAGGTATGAGGAGTTGTTACGTAAAATTATTGCAAGTGTACAATACCGTTAACAAGTAATAAAGTGATGAATAGAGTAACGTTCCCACAGAGATTTGTTACTGAATTTCTATGTTAAATATTAAAATTGTTTCACCCTAATCTTATCTAAACACCAATTAAAATTCATTGTAATCTAAAAAATAAAGTTAAATCTAAAACAAATCAAAATTATTCAAAGTAATCAAAATAATTAAAACCTAGAATTACAATCTTCCCTCATATTTCAATTGGATTTATCTAACTATTTTTTAATTAATTAATTAATTAAATTTGTTACCCAAGAGTCTAAATTATTTACAAGCCTCTTCCGATGGTCAAACAAAAATACCTTAAATAATTAAATCTCTATATTTCTATGACATTTAAATTAAAACAAGATTCATTAAGATTATACTCTTCAATGGTTACACATATCACATGAGTACATTTTTATCTCACATGAACTCAATAGCTTTTTCCCTTATGATCATATGTTTTTTTAATCAAGTTCACAAATCTAAACTCCCTTCGCCAAGATCATATAGATTCAACAAATCATCTAATTAGTGATCAAGTAATTAGAAGCATTAAGAACGGGTTAAAATAAACAACTCTAAATAATCAATTAAAATCTAAAATCAAACATAAAATCCAATATCCATATGAGATCCAATTGTAACTATAGACAAACAACTTAGCTCATCATTGAAATATAAGAAAACATAAAAATATTGATGAACATGTTGAATATAAATAAGAAGAAACTAGAAAACCAATTGGAAGATGTTGAAGATGCTCCCTTGTTTCTAATTTCGCGTTCTTCTCCTCCTTCGATCCAATTTTCTTCAGCTCGTTCTCTTCTCTTTTCTCTAGAATCCATCACCCAAGAGAAGTCCAAGTCGAACTAGGAAAGTTTGCAACAAAATTAGAAAGTTTTTATTTTGAATCGCACTTCCACTTTCTTCCTTGCCATTTTTCTTCTTTTTCTCCACTCCAAATCCCCCTAAAAACCCTCTCAACTTTCATTATTTCAAGTAAGGAAGAAATAGAAATAAACCAAGTCTAATTCGAAGTTAAATTTAGAAAGTTATGGTTAAAATACAAAAGCCGTGCAAAATAGAAACTCTCCGGCACCACGACTCCCAGTTACGAGTTTGTGCATTATTTTTCACATCTTTTCTTGTGGACTTAGCTATTTTATCATCTCCTATGACTTGCATTCTTCATGTAACATGTTCCCATCATCTAGGCTTCTCATATGTTGTGTCCATCATTCATGTTCACTTCCACACATCTAAATACCTACAAAACAATGCAAAACAAATAATTAATTCACTTGAAACATAAATTGGTCCAACTTATAAACTAACAAACAGAAAAATTGCAAAATAACCAACTTTTACCTAAACTAACAAATGCATCAAAACTAACATAAACACACTAAACTAATGCATAAATCACCTTAGAACACCTATAAAACCATCCTAAAACATGCCTAAATAACCACTTATCAAGAGTTCATAAATTTGAAGTAGGGATTTATGACTATTCGTGAGTATGAACACGAGTTCAACAGATTGACCCTGTTTGCTCTTGAGATGGTAGTGACAGATACTCTGCGGATGAAGAGGATCGAGAATGGTTTTCGAGATCCTATACAATAGGGGTTAGCTGTGGCGGGTGTGCAGACGTATGCTCAGGCCATGAGGCAGACCTTGGACTTTGAGACAGCTGAGGCTATAAGCAAACATGCAACACCACTAGCACAACCACCATCTTCTGAGAAGTACTTGTCGTTCTCATTGAAGAAGAAGAGTAATTGAAACAAGAAGTTTTTGGTTGATAATAAAAAACCCAAAGTAAGTGAGACACCTAGTAGGGTTGAGACTCAGATGGCTCCAGTGATTTTGATTCCTGCAGCACCAGTTAAGATGGCGGTGGGTAAAAGGGCACAGACTGCAGGGAGTCCTCCGAGCCAGAGTTCTTAGGTAAAACTACCATGGCCACCACTAAAAGGATCTGGAGGTGAGGAAAGTTGGTTCCCTATATCGGGAATGGAGTCGTAGACAGCATCGTCGACACCTCGACCTTCGATTACCTGTTATCGATGTGGGTCGAAAGGGCACAAGATGACTCAGTGTCCATTCCAGCCAGTACAGAAGGCACTTGCAGTTCCAACTAGCACTACTTCATCTAGTACTCTAGAGTAGGCTAAAGCTATCCCAGAGCCAGACCCTGATGCTAACAAGACTTTGATAGAAGGTATGATCAACATAAGTGATGTTATTATGTATGTTTTGATTGATGTTGGATCTATCTTGCATTTTATCTCTGGGAACATGGTAGATAGACTACATTTATCTCATGTTAGAATCGGTACACCATTGATATTGAGTACAATAATAGGGAAAAAATATACCGAACATGGTTTATGAGCATTGTGTAGTAAAATATGAGGGTCGTGAGATGACAGTTGACCTTAGGGTGTTGGGATTCCTTGAATTTGATGTCATACTAGGTATGGATTGGTTGGCGACATACCATGTAGGGGTGGTAAAATATCGGGTACGGACGGAGACAATATGGATAACACTTCATACTAATGGACATGTAGCACGTCCGTACCCAACTCGGTTTGAAAAATGGATAACAAGTATTCGTTCGTACACAATGCTTTAAAAATTGGGTAGCCCTGTTTTATCTGTTTTGTTCGCTTTTAGTGGCATATACCTAATAAATACTTAAACATTATAATAAACAATTTGAAATCATGTGTACCAAATGACATAACATCAAATAAATTCTATGAAATTTATAATGTTGGCCCAGTATTATAGTCCAAGAAGGGGGGTGAATTGGACTTGGCGGATTTTGACGTTACCTGTCTAATATTTTAATTAAACAAGTAATGTGCGCAGTCGGTAACAATCCAAATAACAAGTGCAGGAAAATAAATGAACACAAAGGATTTAGAGTGGTTCGGTTCCCCTTGAACCTACGTCTACTACCCAATTACACCGATCAGGATTTCCCAATCACTTACGGGCATATTAGAAGCCGTTTACACTAACCAACACAAAAGCCTGGTTAGAAAGACACTACAACACTAACCTACACAAGAGCTTGGTTAGAAACCCACAATCTAGCCTACATCAGGGCTTGACTAGTAAGCCATAACTTGCAACCAACTTACAGACTGCTTACGTGACGTACAGAGTTTTGTAATATCCCAGTTGACTTAACCAAGTCAACAATACATAAAGATTACAAAGATAGAAATAAGTGAATAACAACATTCTCAACAATTTAAACTTACAATCTTGAATAAGTCAACAATCACTATTCCAACCACTATGATTCTAAATGAAGTGCAATGTTGAAATAGTTTCTCAAAAGTATATGCAACCGATTCAAAATATTTTTTTGCAAGTTTAAGAATCGTATGCATACATGTATTTCCAAATATTGATTCTAAGTATGATAGGTGAAGAACAAGAATCAATATACAAGTTATTGATCAAAACTTATTGACTCAAAATTATCAATATTCAAACATGTGAATCAATATGCACAAGTTATGATCAAAACTTATTGACTCAAAATTATCAATATTCAAGCATGTGAATCAAATATGCACAAGTTATGATCAAAACAATCGATTCAAACAATATATGTATTAAGCACAAGACTCGATGTTAATCAAACCACATGAAACCACTATCAAGATAATACAAGAGGAAAGCACAAGTATGGTCTCACACAATAAAGAAAAAAGTTTTGATAATATATTAAAACAAGCAATAAAAACCGTTTCTACTCAAGACACAAACACTAGAATCGAAAAAGAAAAGTTACCCAACTTAGGTAAGACGAAGTTCATCGATTCTCCAAAGTGTGTGTGGTTGAGAAATTTCTCCTCCAAAGATGATCAAGATCAACAAATATGTGATGAAAGACACTTAAGAACACCTTGATCAAACACTCTAGAACTCCATTCTAGTTTCTCAAAGATTTTGAAATGATTAGGGGAACTCTTTTTGAATAAAAAACTCAAATATAATGAACTTTTGCTTTGAATGAATGATTAAATGACTCAAGAACTTGTTTTGGGCGAGTATAAATGATGTAGAGAAAATTGCACAAGTTCTCTTAATTTTGCAAAAGTTGCTCTCCAAATAAGCAAGTGTGGTATTTATAGATAAACACTACATCGAGGCACGGGAACGCGTTCCTTAACACAGGAGCATGTTTCTGGTTTGAAATATGAAAAATTTCAGATTTCCCTCCAATCAAGGAGCACATTCCTTACTTAAGGAGCGCGTTCCTTAATATGTCCGTTGGGCATAGGAACGGGTTATTTAAACAAGAACCACTAACTCTTAAAATTATTTCCATTTTGCCCTTGGCAACAAGAGCACGTTCCTCCTTTAAGAAGTGCGTTCCTTTTCCCTGATAAGAAAAATCTTAGACTCAAGAAATGCCACAGGAGCGCGTTCCTTAACCTTGATTAAAAAAATCATTGAGTCTCGAAAAAAAGCTCAGGAGCGCGTTCTTTCACTGACAAGTGAAAAAGACTTGATTTTTTTTTATCATTTTAGGTTTAGGATATTATCAAAAACATAGATTAACATTTTCAAAACATTTTAAAACATTTTAAAACATTTTTGACACGATTAAGGTATAATTAACACCCTTAACAACATGATTAATTTAATCGATTAAATCAATGATAAAAACAATAAGTACAAAACATGTGAGATGATAAAACCATGCAAAGTTGACAAGTTGACTGCATGTTAAACAATTATATATGATAAACAGTTATGACTAAGTGATAGCATAATTATCAAACTAAATTAAGTGCATGCATGATTAATCATATAATAATTTATATGCATGAGTGTATTAAACTATATGAACGATTTTTTAAAAGATGCAAATCATGTGTGGTTAGAACAAGTAATTGTTACTCTACAACACTAAGATTCTAGTAAAGTAATACAACCATAAAACTCTTGAATCTTCGTGAAGTGTTGTTCCTTCCACATGCTTTGACATTGCAGTTGAATTCATTAAATATATCTAGTTAGCACTGAAACAACTACGTCAAAGAGATTAATTGTAATACCATAGGTTTGCACAAAAAATAAATAAATAATAAATATATAAATTTCGGACACCTGACCGAATCTTCAGGCACCGCGCCCGAACGTTCGGGCGCATGCCCGAACCTTTAGGCACCGTGCCAGAACCTTCAAGCGCATGCCCAAACCTTCAAGCGCGTACCCGAACCTTCAGGTGCCATGTTTCCTATTTAAGGAACCCCTCCCCCTCCTCATTCCTCACACCAAAATCACTTCTCCTTGTGATTTTTCTTTTCTCTCTCACTCATTTTAAGTTTTTGTCTTCTCTTTTGAGACTCTCTGTGCGGTGTAACGCGATTCTGCCCGGGAGAAGGCACCAATTTTTCAAATGAGTTTTTATCTGAAGGTGGGGAACGAAACATAGGTTTGCGTGTCTTATAACTTTTATTAAAGTTTACATTCATTTATCATTATGTCTACTATTCATTTACACTGCATTAGTGCGTATAATGTTTATACTTGTCATACTTATACCTGTATATTTGGAGTTCATGTATTACATTGTTGTTATGTAGGATTAGTGGTCAATCTGGCTCAACCAGACTCAGTCTTGTCCTCAGTAACTTTAAATAGTGAACGGGAGGCAGCGTGCTGCTCTAGACGATTGGTATTTAAGTAGACCTCGTGTCTCACCTCTCAACTGGAGACTAATCTGGTTGGTCTTATTTGAAAGCTATCAGCTTATACAAGTAATACTGAATGTCCTAACCTTGCACGTAGTGATACCGACCCTGATAAGGATCACCAGACATTGCCAAATCCTGTCTAAATGTTAAGTAAAGACCAGACCAGTTCATGCATTGGCATCATACATAGCACCACCTAGGGACGTATGTGGTTTATGATTCATAGAATAGTTAGAAGCAATGCTCGCTATTCATTATATTTCTCTAGAGAGGGACGTACAATAAGAACCTGTCTACTCCTGGGGAGGGACATCTGTACGTGAATCCAGAGCGTCGTTCATGAGGAGGGACGTACAATGAGAACCCAGCTACTCCTGGGGAGGGACAACTGTACGTGAACTCAGGCGATGTACAATCATCAAACCAATACGAGACGGTGTCATGCATACATACATGTTGGATTGATTACGATGCTCTGATGTGTATTTATGATATTTGATTATGAAGTTTGCTTTATTTATTGTTATATTCACAAACTATTTTACCCACTGAGCGTGTAGTTCACCCCGCTGTTATCCAATTTTTTACAGAAGATTAGGGTGCACTGGGTGCAGGTTTTTGGGCCCACATTTTGTACCCTTTGTATTATTCATTGGGGATTTTGGGAGAATGTTCCCTTAACTATTCCATGTACAAATATATTCTAAAATTAATGAAATCAGACTTATACTTAATCGTGTTTCCGCTCACTCAGTTATTTTTATAATGCATTCACTCCCCGTCCGTGAGCGTCCGGCCGATTTAGGCGCGTCCAAGCCCAGTTTTAGAAAAGAACACAAAATTATGTTTGTACTTATTTTTAATAGTTTTTGTCCGTACCCATTTTGAAACGGGCTAGGTGAAACTAGACAAACGGGTCCGGGCCCATTTTGCCACCCCTAACCATGCCCATGTGGATTGTGTTTCCAAACGAGTAGTGTTTGAGATGCTTGGACGACCATCTTTTGTATATAGCGGGATAACACCCACCAGACCACCTACTCGGGTTATGATAGCTACTAAGGAAGAGGATTCTATTATGGCTACTGTAAAGCCTTTGGAGGAGAAGGAACGAGACATTCAATTTTCTGAGATCCTTGTGGAGAATGAATACCCAAGTGCATTTCCAGAAGATCTACTAGGGTTACCATCTAGATGGGAGATTGAATTCATTATTGAACTAATGCCTAGTACTGAACCTATCTCCATTCCACCTTACAGAATGGCACCAAAGGAGTTGCAGGAACTCAAGGTGCAATTAGAAGAGTTGATGAGTAAAGGGTTTGTAACCCCTAGTATTGCACCCTGGGGAGCACCAGTGCTCTTTGTGAAAAAGAAAAATGAGAGTCTACGGCTGGGTATAGATTACCATTAGTTGAATTGGGTGACAGCAAAAAATAAATATCCTCTACCACAGATCGATGACTTATTTGATTAACTGAATGGAGCGAAATTCTTTCCAAGATCGATTTGAGATCTGGGTACCATCAGTTGAGAACTCGAGAAGAGGATGTGCCAAGGACAACCTTTAAGACAAGATATGGTCATTATGAATTTCTGGTTATGCCTTTTGGTTTTACAAATGCACCAACCATGTTCATGAACTTGATGCAGAGGGTATTCAAACCATATTTGGACCAATTCATTATAGTCTTTATAGATAATATCCTCATTTAATCCAAGACTCGAGAAAAGCATGAACAATACCTCATGATTACCTTGCAGAAATTGAGAAAGAATAGATTATTTTCCAAGCTCAATAAATGCGAGTTTTGGATAAATGAAGTGAAATTTCTGGGTCATTTGGTTAGTGCGAATGATATCTCTATTGATTCTGCAAAGGTTGAGGCAATCATTAATTGGCTAAGACCGACCACAATGATAGAAATAAAATTTTTTTTGGGTTTAGTTGCGTATTACAAAAATTTGTTGAAGGATTTTCAAAGCTGGCTGCTCCACTTACTAAGCTAACTCAGAAAAATGTTTCTTTTGTCTGGACTGTTGCTTGCGAGGAAGCTTTCATAGAATTGAAGAATAAGCTAACTATTGCACTAGCATTAGTACTTCTAGAGCCTGGTAAGGAATTGGTGATCTATACAGATGCATCATATTCAGGTCTAGGTTGTGTATTGATGCAAGAGGGTAAAATGATTGCTTATGCATCTTGACAGTTTAAGGCGCATGAGAAGAACTACCATGTGCATGACTTGGAGTTGGCCGCAACAATGTTTGCTTTGAAATTGTGGAGGCACTACTTTTATGGTGAAAAGTTCACACTATTTTCAGATCATAAAAATTTGAAATACTTGTTTGACCAGAAAGAACTGAATATGAGACAATGAAGAAAATATGGCTAGAATTCTTGAAATATTATGACTTCACATTAGATTATCATCTTGGGAAGGCCAATATGGTTGTTGAGGCACTGAGTAGGAGACAGGCTGAGAATAGAGTTGTAGCCTGCCAGATGGCCCACGAGTAGCGTTTGTTAGAGAGGGTGACAGTTATGAGTGTACTCTTTATTGCACGAAATGTGGACATAAGTGCTCAGATGCATGTACAGATGACAAATACTCATTCAGAGGATCAAATATCTGGAACAACATAATACTGACTTCAATATGTATGATTCTTGGGCTAATAGAACTGATCGTGGTGATTGACAACGAGATTCAAATTGTGTTTTTGTGTTTTTAGATGAGATTGTGGGTTATTGTGGATCCAGATTTGAGTGTCGAGTTACTCTAGAAGGTACATAGATCTCAGTATACTATTCACCTGGGATCGACCAAGATGTATCATGATATGAAAAAAAACAATTTGGTTGCATGGGATAAAGAAAGATATAGTTGAGTATGTGTAGAAATGTAAGGTGTGTCGGTAGGTAAAGGCAGAACACCTGAGCCTTGGTGGACAGCTACAATCATTGTCCATTCCAGAATGGAAATGAGAGCATATCACGATGAATTTCATCACAGGATTGCCTAGATCTCACGGTAGATATGATATGATTTGGGTGATCGTTGATGGGTTGAAAAAGTCTGCTCCTTTCATTCTAATGAACACCAGAGACTCTATTGATAGACTGAGCAGGTTGTATATACGTGAGACAATGAGATTGCATAGGGTCCCCGTGTCTATTGTATTGGATTGAGATCCAACGTTTACATTGAGGTTTAGGCATGCAGTGCTAACTCAGTTTGGGGCCCATCTCTGTCTCAGTATGACATTTCATCCTCAGACTGATAGATAAACTAAGAGAGTGATACAGATGCTGGAGGATATACTCAGGCCATGTATCTTGAAGTTTGGTGGGAGTTGGGGTGAATATCTTCATTTGTGTGAGTTTACATACAATAACAGTTACCAGGCTAGTATTAGGATGGCATTTTTTGAAGCTTTATATGGTAGGCCTTGAAGATCTCCAACTTGTTGGTTCGACGTTGGGGAGTCACAATTATTGAGGCCAGATGTTATTGTAGATCACATAGACAAGATAATGCAGATCAGATAAAAATTGAAAGCAACCCAAGACAGACAGAAGAGTTATTTGGATAACCAACATAAGCCTTTAGAATTTGCTGTGGGTGACCAAGTGTTGTTGAAGGTCTCACCACAAGATGGGGTTTGGGGTGAAGGGGAAACTTGCTCCAAGGTTTGTGGGACCCTTTGAGATCCTTGAGAGGATTAGTCCTTTGGCGTACAGGCTTGTTATACCACCTTAGCTTATGGGAGTACATAATGTCTTCCATGTGTCTATGTTGAGGAAATATTATTCGAACCCGACTCATGTTTTTGATGTGACTCAGTTATGAGTTTGGAAGGACACTATGTATCCAGAAGTGCCAATTTAGATTTTAGCCAGAAAAGTTTAGAAACTTAGGAACAAAGAGATTCCTCTAGTTAGAGTCAAATGACAATTCCATGACAATGAAGAATAAACCTGGGAACGAGAAGATCAAATGAGGGAGTAATTTCTAGACCAATTCACCACTTGAGGTATGTTTTCCTTGTAACACCCTGCACCTTTAGTAAAACCTTTACCTTGACATGTACGTATCTTTAGATATATTTATACGTGTATACGTACGTATGTGTTGGGATGTATCCTAGTGCCATCAAAGTATTGGGACCCTAGGTGTGGACTTTAGGGTTAAAAATATGGGAAACTCATGTTTGGGCAATGGGAACACACTCTTGGAAAGGAGCAGCGCACTCCCATAGTAATAAACAAAAGCCAGTTTTCTAGACAAGGGAGGCAACGCGCTTTAAGATGGGGCAGCACACTCCTCAGAGCCGCAGTCTTAATGTTTCCACCTATGATAACTAAAACTCAACCTCTGAATCTTCCTTTTTTTAGCAAAGAGCAGTTAGATGTTCTCCAAAAGATGTTCAGCCAAATCCAACCAAGTCCTTCTACTTCAGTTACAGGTATAGGATTCATAGCTCAAAAAGGTAATTTTTTAAGTGCCTTACATGCTACAATTGAGAAATCCAACATATGGATAATCGACTCGGGTGCTTATGATCATATGACTGGTGATGTATCTCTATTCCAATCCTTTCATCTGTGTTCTCAGAACTTCACAGTTCGTATTGCAAATGGATCCCTATCATCTGTTGCCGACATTGGGTTAATAACCATTTCAAAAAACCTTGTCCTAAAGATCTCAACTGTGTTGTTAACTTTTCTCCTACTCAATGTTTATTTCAAGACTTGGACTCGGGGAAGACTATTGGCAATGCTGAGGAGTGTGCGGGGCTCTATCTCATCAAAGTTGACAACCCTATTTTTTGACGCAAGCTTTGTTGGCCTAGATACACATCCAAGAGGGGGGTGAATTGGATGGTTGCAAGTTTTACCTTTCAAAAATTAAATATAGCGCAAACAAGAAAAGTAAATGGCAAAAGACAAAACACACAAGATTTAACATGGTTTGACACTCAACGGCCTACGTCCATGACTTGATCTCCCCGATCAAGATTTTTTCAAAACCACCCACTAAGGACCCTACTTCAAAGGTGAGGATCAAACTGGTTACAAACACTCAATTCACAGGTGTGAGTTACATTTACAAGAGCTTAAGAACTCTCTCACAGCTTACTAGTGACACACATCACTTTACAAAGATAAAAGAATGAAATACAAATTTAAAGGTGTTCTCTTACCAAGAACACTTCACAACTTACACAATGATGCTTTTGATAACCTCTAGAAGTCTCAGCAAGAAGATTTGAGTGTGAAGCACAGTGCTGAAAAGAAGAACTCTTCAAAAGCTTTGAAATCTTGATATGAGGTTTGAAATAAATTAAAGCTTGATCAAGATGAAGAAAACTTAGAAATCTTGTTTAAAAACTTTTTGAGCACTTTGAAAGTTATGACTAACTTGCAAAACGTTTTTTTGTTATGTCTCAAATGAGCACAATTTTGTTTATATAAAGAACTCAAACTTAGTTAAAAAAACTAGAGTTAAAAAAACTAGGGTTTCAATCTCCAAGACAAGCACAAGATTTGAATTTTGAATTTTCGTTACGGGTTAAAGATGGAGATTTTTCACCAAAAAGATATGTAAAAGAGCGTTAGAAACCATGAAAAATTGGCGTAGGACGGAAGGGGAAAGGTGAAGTACACACAACGTTCGGGAAACCCAGAATTGTCAGTATGCTCAGACAGTCTATTAACCTAAGTTGTTTTTCACTTAGTATTCTCCTAAGTGTTTTGATGCTAACAAACAATATAATCACGGTACTAATATCTTTGACTGAGTTGTTTCAATGCTAACTAGCTATATCAGATGAATTCAACTATTATGTCAAAGCGTGTGGATGGAACAATAAAGCGCAAAGATTCAAGTGCTTCAAGTCTGTAATCTTTTGTCTAGAATCTTAATGTTGTAGAGTAATCTTTACTTTTTCCAACCACAATATTAATTTTCATCTTTTCAAAATCATGCACACATCATTATTATACTTGCATATAGGTCATTAGATAATCATGCATGTATTACATCATTTATATTGATCATGCATGCACGTACATTATCTTGTTTATCATGCAATCATATAGATTAGGTTGTTATTCATGCATATCTATATTATTGTTTATCATGCTCTTATGTTACCAACTTTGCATGGATTTCATCTGGTTCACATGCGTTTTATTGTATGCTTTGATCATTTTGTATTATCTGTATTTATTGAGTGTTTTACATGTGGTTCCTCTTCATTCAATGTGTTTTAAACATGTTCAAAATGTCTCTAAAGTTGGTTTAAGTGTTTAAACTTGTTTTGAATTGTCCTGAACTTAAAAATCATGTTTCTATCACTTTGAATGTCAAAGAACGTGCTCCTGAGGCCAATGAATGCGCTATTGTATTCAAATGTGAGAAATTCTTTGAACTGTGTCAAGGAACGTGCTCCTGGGTTTTTCACCCGGGAGTGACACAGTGAAATAGGAACTCATTCCTTATTAAAAGAACGCGCTCTTGTGCCTTTGTCCTGAAACTCAGATTTTCATATCAGGGTTTAAGGAACACGCTCCTGCAGAAAAGGGCAAAAGAAAGATTTTCATAGAAATTGAGTTTCTTAATGAAGAACCTCGCTCCTATGTCCAACGGATAAATAGAGGAAAGCGCTCCTGCATTGGAGGGAAACTTGAAACTTTTCAAGTTTTAAATCAGAAACGCGTTCCTCATTTTAGGAACGCGTTCCTGTACTCCTAGGAGGTATTTTTCTATAAATACCCTACTTTGCTCATTTGAAAGCAACTTTTGCAAAATTTTTAGAACTGGTGTCGAATCTTTGTTCTCTCTATTTTTGAGTTTTAAACAAGTTCTTGAGCCATTTTAAACACCTTTTGATTGCAAAAGTTCACTTCATTTGAATATTTGATTCAACCTTTCGAAAAGTTCTCCTAATCATTTCAAAACCTTTGAGAAACTAGAAAGGATTTCTAGAGTGTTTGATCAAGCTGTTCTTGAGCGTTTACAACGCATACTTGTTGATCTTGATCATTCTTGCAGAAGAAATTTCTCAACCACATTCACTGCGGAGAATCTGCAAGCTTCCTCTTATCTAGGGTAAAATCTCTTCTATGATTCTTGTGTTTGTGTTTGAGTAGAATTTGTTGTTTGATTTACTATCTTATTAAAATTGTTTTTCTCTCTATTGTATAAAATCATTTTGATCCTACAATTTATATCATCTTGGTTTATGGTTTCACGTGTTGTGTTTGATATCGATTCTTGTGCTTAACATATATTATTTGAATCAGTCTTTCCTTGATCACAACTTATGCATATTGATTTACACACTTGAATATTTATCTATATCTTTGAATTAATAAGTTTTGATCCATAACTTGCATATTGATTTTTGTGCTTCATTCATCATACTTAGAATCAATATTTTAAAATACATGTATGCATATAATTCTTGAACTTGAATAAACATATTTTGAATTGTTTGCATGTGTTTTTAAAAGACTATTTCAACATGCACTTCACTTAACATATTATGGTTGGAATAGTTTGGATTACTCATTACAAGGTTGTATGCTAGAATTATAAGTTAATATCATTTGTAACCTTGATTTATTGTTGACTTGTTACTCAACCGGAATTATACCTCTCTTTGTACGGCTTCTAACTACACCCGTAAGTTGGTTAGTGTACGACTTTTAACCACGCCCGCAAGTTGGTTAGGTTTACGACTTCTAGTTACACCTGTTAGTTAACAAGATTGTACGACTTCTAGTCATGCCCGTAAGTTGACTAGACTTAGTGGATTTAGGAAATCCTGATCGTGGGTGGTCAGGTAGTGGAGTAGGTTCTAGGGGAACCGAACCACTATAAATCACTGTGTCCATTTGTTTACTTTTCATGCACGTTATCATTTTGCTTATTACCTACTACACACTTAAATTGATTAATTAAATTAACCAAAAGGTAAACAAAAATCTGCAACGTCCAATTCACACCCCCCTCTTGGATGGAATTACTAGGCCAACACAGTCATGGCTAGCGTGCTGGCAATTCCCTAGCGCCCTGGCGAGCTTCCTAGAAAAACATGGAAATTAGTCCCCTTTGGTCTCCTAGCGTGTTGACCTTACTATACCAGCGCACTGGGTCACATTCTCGAGACCCAGCCAATTCTGGGCAATGGCTAGCGCGTTGGCCAAAGTGACCGAGAGCCCCAACTTAACGGGTGGGCTCTTCAACTTGCTGGGTCACTTTTCTAAAGATATGAAAAACTTCCAGCAGGCTACTACCACACTATAGCCCTTTGCAAGCACGTTGGAGGCCTTGAAAACTTAGAAACTTATATTTTAGAAGATCAAGGACAACTCCAGAACCTTATATTTTAGAAACATTTTGACGCAAAATCAAAACCTTTTAAATCATTCAAAACACATTTGAACACATTTAAAATAATTTGGAAACCATTGTGATAAAATCAAGTCAAAGAACAAATCATTTTTCAAAGACTTGAAGATTTTGAAAAATGTCTTGCTGAGAAATTCTAGGGGATACCTTACAATCCTAAGATCAAACTAAAGATACATTACATAGAAATTTGTCTTCATTGCTCGAGCTTTATCATGATTGTCTTCAACAGTTTTTCTTGATGTGATCTTGATGTGATCTTGATGAATGTGTTGTTACACTTAGAGACAATAGAGTTGATTAATATTTATGTTATTTGTAATCATCAAAATTCCAATCATGAGGGTTCCAACCATGAGGGGCATTGATCCTACAATCTCCCCCTTTTTGATGGTTTCAAGCACTTGATATTGGCCTTAAGAAGCAATCCTAAAAATGCATGATTTTTGAAAAAAATTGATAGCAATTTGTTTGAAATATGATATGATCACCACATTCAACCAATTCAAACATATCAGGATAGATGATAAACATCAAGATATATGATAAGCATCAAGATATACAAAAACCATCCAATTACATGAGATTTTAATGTTGGCTCAGGAGTGTCTAAGAGGGGGGTGAATTGGACACAATAGTCAGTTAAAAACTTTAAATAAAACTTGTAGTGAAATGGAAAATAGATAGTGCAAAAAATAAACAGATTTTACACAGATGATTTATAGTGTTTCAGCGATATGCCTACATCCACTACCTAACCTCATCAATCAGGATTTCAAACCTTACTAGCGAATCTTCTTACGGCTGAAGACCAAACAGTTAAACCTTTTCTCAATTTCACGGGCTTGAGAACAACCGTTCAACTCTCAACTTACAAGCTTGAGATCTACCTACACTCTTGACTTCATAGGTGCAAGAATGCCTACACTCTTGGCTTCACAGGTGCAAGACTACCTACACTCTCAACTTCACGGGTTGAGAAAACCAGTAACTTCCCTAACTTATAAGGATATTTTTCTGCAACTTTCACAATTGCAGTTACAACTCGATTCAAATGAAAGATATACAATTTAGTACATTGAATCTTATGAACCTTTTATTCGAGAAAAACTTCTTTTAGCAATAAGATATGAATTCAAATATAGCTGAAATCTGAGTAAAAAAAAATTATGCTTTTCTTTCACAGGTTTTCCAAAAGATAAGATATAAAATATCCTTAACATGAAAAAACCATTCATTGAAAGAAAAAATCTAAATTGAAATAGCCTTTTTTTTTCAAAGTTGAAAATCGACTAACATTCAAAACGTTTTAGCTCAGATAAAAATTCTCTCTAATTCTGAAATTTTTTCTTCTTTATAAAACAGTTTGTGCGCCAAGACTTTGTGTTCAAATTCAAAATGAATTTTAAACGTTGAGACTACTTCAAGCAAATGATGAACAACAATTACTCTGGGATAGCAAGGTTGCCCATAAATGCCAATAACTTTGAGTTGAAGCCAACCTTAATTACCATGGTGCAACAACATCAGTTTGGTGGAGCACCTCAAGAAGATCCAACGGTCAACATCAATACATTTTTGGAGATGTGTGACACGGTAAAGATAAATAGGGTTCCAGAAGAGCAAATAAGACTAAGGTTGTTTCCATTTTCGTTGAGAGACAAGGCAAGATCATGGCTCCAAACGTTGTTACCTAGAAGAAACGCATCTTGGGAAGAAATGGTCCAAAAGTTTCTTCAGAAATTCTTCACATCTGCAAGGATATCACAGTTAAGAGCAAAGATAAGTTAGTTTAGACAATTGGAGTTTAAATCCTTGTATGAGGCATGGGAAAGGTTCAAAGATCAATTGAGAAGATGCCCTCAACATGGATACCAAGAGTGGTTACAGATTCAAATGTTCTACAATGCCTTGACCTTATTTACAAGATCCTTGGTTGATGTTGCTACAGGAGGTACACTATTAGGGAAGACTACAAATGAGGCCCTTATGTTGATTGAAGAGATGGCTTCAAACACTTATGAGCATGCAAGTGAGAGCGCTCCAATGAAAAAAGTAGTTGGGTTGCATGAGGTTGATCAAATGACCTCTTTGTCTGCATAAATGGCTAGTATGCTACATCATATGGTGGCTTTATCTAACAAAGTTTTCATACTACAAGGAAGTCCTTCATCCTCCATAACATCTATTGCAGCAACAAGTTCAGTTCCTCAAGGGTTTGGTGGTCAAGAAGAACAACTACAGTTTGTGAACAACAAATTGTATAACTATAGAGGAAACCAAGACAACTACAGAGGGAACCAAGGTGGCACTTAAGTGCCAAATCAGTACCATCCGGGGGTTAGGAATCATGAAATTTTTCCTTACTCTAACAATAGAAATGTGTTGCAACCACCGGGGTTCAATTCACAAGTACCGGATAAGAAAACTCCACTTGAAGATATTTTGGCCAAGTTCATTAGAGAGACATCCAACAAGTTTTAGAAGACTGAGTCTAGGGTTAACAACATTGAGACTCATATGGGCAACATGTCAGCTTCAATCAAGAACTTGGAAGTACAAATTGGGCAGATTGCGTCTTTAATCAATGGTCAACAAAGAAGCGATTTCCCAAGCAACACAGAGGTGAACCAAAAGGAGGAGCGCAAGGCTATCAGATTGTGAAGTAGAAAAGAAGTAGAAAATGATCCTTCACTAAGCAGTGTCAAGCCTACTACTTCTTCATCATCTAGTCCATCATCATCCTCACATGCCCAAGAAGATGTTCAAGAAGAAGTTGAAAAGGAAAGTCTACAAATAGACAAAAAAAGTTGCCAATGAGAAAAGAAAATAGGCAAAAAAAGATGACTATGTACTAGGCCGCATCACGTTTCTGGACAACCCGCCTATCCTCAAGAATCCTATTCCATATCCCCAACGATTTGCAAAGAAAAAACTTGATGATCAATTTGCAAATATTTTAGATATTTTTAAGAAAATTCACATCAATATCTTTTTTGCAGATGCTTTAGAACTGATCCTCAACTATGCCATGAAAGGTGTGATGTTTAAGAAGAGGAAGCTGGAAGAATTTGAAACTGTCAAGCTCACTGAGGAGTGCAGTGTCATCCTGCAGAAGAAGTTTCCCCAGAAGCTCAAAGATCCAGGAAGTTGTACTATCCCTTGTGTTATTGGTACTTCTTCATTTGATAAAGTATTATGTGATTTGGGTGCTAGCATTAATTTGATGCCCTTGTCTGTTTTCAGGAAGCTTGGACTTGGAGAGGTAAAGCCAACCACTATATCCTTTCAATTGGCAGATATGTCAATCACATATCCAAGAGGGGTCATAGAAGATGTGCTAGTCAAGGTGGATAAGTTCATTTTTCCTGTGGACTTCGTGGTGTTGGACATGGAAGAAGACGATGCGATACCTTTAATCTTGGGGAGACCATTCCTTGCTACGGGTCGTGTCTTGATCGATCTCCACAAAAGAGAGCTCACATTGAGGGTTAACGACGAAGAACTCATGTTCAACATCTACAAGACCTTGAAGTTTCCAGAAGAAAAGAGTTCTTGTCACAGAGTTGATGTGGTGGGGAGTTGCATCCATGCGATAAAGATGAAAATGAGTCCAATGGATCCCTTAGAGAGGTATCTTGTCCATTCAATTTCTGAAAAAATGTGGTGACAAATGAAAAGGACAAACACTATCTATTGGCTCTTGAGGCATCTATTGAAGAATCTTCCCGAGTGAATATTGATGTGAAGATTGAGAACATTGAAGATGTGGCTTTTTCAAAAGAGTTGAGTGTTCCATCATCAGAATTTAAGCCATTGCCAATCATCAGAGATATGCATTTTTGAGGGCTGAGTCCACTTTTTTAGTGATCATTTCATCATCCCTATCCAAGATGCAAGAAGAGACGTTGTTGAGAATCTTGAGAGAACACAAATCTTCTATTGGATGGTCTATTGAAGATATTAAGGGTATAAGTCCTACCATATGCATGCACAAGATTCTAATGGAAGAGTTGTACAAGCTTACAGTGGAGCATCAAAGAAGACTGAACCCAGCCATGAAGGAAGTTGTGAAAGCAGAAATCCTTAAATGGCTCAAGGCAAGGATCATCTATGCCATTTCTAACACTTCATGGGTGAGCCTAGTTCAGGTTGTACCAAAGAAGGGTGACATCACAATGGTAAAGAATGAGAATGATGAGTTGATCTCTACAAAGACAGTAACTGAATAAGGCCACAATGAAGGACCATTTTCCCCTTCCTTTCATTGATTAGATGCTAGACATGCTAGCATGTTTCCAATATTACTGTTTTC
The DNA here is from genome assembly GCA_035771175.1 of Paratinospora sagittata. Taxonomy (NCBI): domain Eukaryota; kingdom Viridiplantae; phylum Streptophyta; class Magnoliopsida; order Ranunculales; family Menispermaceae; genus Paratinospora; species Paratinospora sagittata. The sequence goes on from CM069598.1 coordinate 19,272,741, forward strand.
TTGATGGGTACTCAGGTTACAACCAGATTGCCATAGCTCCAAAAGATCAAGAAAATACCACCTTCACTTGTCCCTATTGTACATTTGCATTCAGAAGAATGCCATTTGGTTTGTGTAATGCTCCAGCAACCTTTCAGAGGTGTATGATGGCCATTTTTTATTGACATGGTGGAGGGCATTATGGATTACTTTTCAGTCTTTGTGTCACACCCTGGGTTGCACAGCGTGCCCCCTACCCAGGTGTGGGCGCACCCCCCTCGGGGCGAACGTCAGCCATTATGGATCCATAATATTGTCCCATCCCGGTACAGCCAGCGCCACACAAGGACGTCTCTTGTACACGGGATCTTTTGTCCCCACTATTCACTCATAAATAGTGCAGGGCCTCCCCTAGAATCGAACTCGAGACCTCCCTTAAGGAGTCTGATTTCGCAGTGGTTACTCAGAATGCGAAATTAGACTCCTTAAGGGAGGTCTCGAGTTCGATTCTGGGGGAGGCCTTGCACTATTCATGAGTGAATAGTGGGGACAAAAGATCTCGTGTACAAGAGACGTCCTTGTGTGGCGGTGGCTGTACCGGGATGGGACAATAGTATGGATCCATAATGGCTGGCGTTCGCCCCGAGGGGGTGCGCCCACACCTAGGTAGGGGGCGCGCTGTGCAACCCAGGGTGTGACACTTTGGGTCTTCATTTGATCATTGTTTGAAGAATTTGGCCTTGGTGTTTGCTAAGATGTGAAGACAAGAACTTAGTGCTCAACAAGAGGGAATTGTAGTTGGGTGCCTTCTTCACAAGGGTCAGAAGTTGATAGGGCAAAGATAGTGGCCATTGAGAAGCTAACTTACCCAATCAATGTCAAAGGGATTCGAAGCTTTTTGGGTCATGCGGGTTTCTACATAAGGTTTATCAAGGACTTTTCCAAGATAACCAAGCCATTATGAAACCTACTAGAGAAGGATGCACCCTTTGTATTCAATGAAGAATGTGTGAAGGCGTTTGATCATCTTAAGCGAGCTCTTATTTCTGCTCCTATTATAGTGGTACCTAATTGGGAAGAGCCTTTTGAGATCATGTGCGATGTGAGTGACTATGCTACTGGGGCGGTGCTAGGCCAAAGAAAAGAGAATTTGTTTCAAGCAATCTACTATGCAAGTCGAACTCTTGATGATGCCTAACAAAACTACACAACAAGAAAAAAGGAACTACTTGCAGTTGTGTTTGCTTGTGACAAGTTTCGGTCCTACATAATTGGGTCAAAGTTGATTGTTTATACTGACCATGCAGCTATCCGATATTTGTTTGCCAAGAAAAATGCCAAGCCCTGACTGATTAGATGGATCTTGTTACTCCAAGAGTTTGATTTTGAGATCAAGGATAAGAAGGGGAGTGAAAATGTGGTTACGGATCACTTGTCAAGGTTGCAACATGAAGAAAAAAAAGATGATTGCCCAATTCATGAACTCTTCTCGGATGAACAACTATATGGGGTGAAGGCCAATCTTCCAGGGTTTGTAGATTTTGTCAATTACTTGGTTAGTGGAGTGTTACCTCCAGATCTGTCATATGCCGAGAAGAAAAAGTTCCTACTTGATGTGAAGGTTTATATGTGGGATGATCCCTTATTGTTCAAGCAGTGCAATGATCAAGTCCTCAGGCGATACATTCCAGAGATAGAGATCCAAGCCATACTTCATGAGTGCCATTCATCTACATATGGTGGTCATTTTGGGGCTACACGAACAACATTCAAGGTACTCCAAAGCGGATTCTATTGGCCCACTCTCTTTCGTGATTGTTACACATTTGTGAAGACTTGTGATATGTGCCAAAGGCTTGGAAATATCTCTAGGCGACATGAGCTTCCCATGACTCCTATCATGGAAGTTGAACTGTTTAATGTGTGGGGTGTCGATTTCATGAGATCATTCTTAGCTTCTTTTGGTGAGACTTATATTTTGCTGGCAGTGGACTATGTTTCAAAATGGGTGGAAGCCATAGCTACAAAGACTAATGATGCTAGAGTGGTGCTCAAATTCCTTCAAAAGAACATTTTCACTAGATTTGGTACCTCTAGAGCAATCATTAGTGAGAAGGGTCACACTTTTGCAACAAGTTATTCAATTTTCTCCTTACCAAGTATGGAGTCAAGCACAAGATTGCCCTCCCCCTACCATCCACAATCAAATGGCCAAGCAAAAATTTCTAATAGGAAAGCGAAGCAAATTCTAGAGAAGACAGTAAACATCAATAGGAAGGATTGGGCTACAAAGTTAGATGATGCATTATGGGCATATCGTGTGGCTTACAAAACTCCTATTGGAATGTCCCCCTACCATTTGGTGTTTGGAAAGCCATGCCATCTTCCTGTTGAGCTTGAACATAGAGCATTTTGGGCGATGAAAAAGTTGAACTTTGACTTGAAAACTTCGGATACTCAAAGATTACTCTAATTGAATGAAATGGAGGAATTCAGAATTGAAGCTTATGAGAATGCAAAGATATATAAAGAGAAGACCAAGTCATGGCATGATAAGATGTTTTTGAAGAGAGACTTCTTACCTAGCCAACAAGTATTTCTCTACAACTCCCGGTTGAAATTGTTTCTCGGGAAGCTTAAGTCAAGACTGTCGAGTCTGTTCCAAGTTGTTAATGTTTTTCCTTATGGAGTGGCAGAGTTGTAAAGCCACAAGGATGGGAGCAAATTTTGGGTCAACTACCAAAGAGTGAAGCACTATTATGGCCAAGACCACTGGAGCGAGGACGTGCTATTCCTTGGTGAACCAATGTGAAATGAAAAAGAAAGTCTAGCAAATGACTATAAACAAGCGCTTGTTGGTAGGCAACCCAACCGGCTTTGAGTGTTTTAGTTTTGTTTTAATTTTAGTCATTGTAGTATAGAAGTTGAGTTTTACTTTTCACTAATGACATTTCTTTTTGTCATTCCCTAGGTATTCATTACAGTTTGGAGGTCCTCATCACTACCAAGAGAAGGAGAATCAGTGTGGAACCTCTACCCATGTGGTTTAAGGAAGTATCGTTATCCTTTATCTCTTTATTTTGCTCTACTTTATGGATGTCTTGCATTAAGGACAATGCCCATTTTAAGTCTGGGGAGAGTTTGAATTGTATGTCTTAGTGAAAAAGTTTGAAATTTTTTGTTTTTGATGAGTGTCAATCCATGAATGAATCCATAGTATTTTATGAACTTTGATTTGATTTTGTATGGATGATCTATGATAGGATTAGCATTCACTTCTGAGCATTATTTTTGAAAAATTAGAAAGTACTCTTAAGTCTGCGTGCTTGATCTGCTTTGTCATGTTTATTGAAAATTTTTTTGTTGACTTTTGAGTATGAAATCATGATCATGAGTTCCACTTGGTTTTAAATTGAGATTTTGCAAGTCAAGCATCATTAAAATCTCACTTTTCAAACTGAACTCTAGAACTTGCTTGATCTTTTTTTGAGGCGAAATCCTAGGAAGCACATCATGAAAGATATGACTTTGGCCATGTTTGGAAAGATTGAGCTATAAAGCCTACCTAGCTGTTGAATTACCCCTAGTCACCCTATTTTGAGCCTTATATATTGTTTTTTGTCACCTAAAATGATTAGCCAAGGCTTTGATTGAATTTTCCCTATTTTTCACCCTTGCACCCTTAACTCTTTGAAAGAATGTGATTGTAATGGGTTGAGTTGTTTTTCATGGAAAATTATGTATAAATGTGCTATGGAATGAAAATGTTATGAAGGTGATGAGAAAACATTCAAATGGTTCAAAATGAGTTAAAAAAAAAAGAAAAAAAAAAGATCAAAAAAGTATAAGTATGTTTCTTCATCAATGAGTGAAATGAATAAGTTTAGGGATAGTTTAGAGGTAATATGAATGGAAAATGTTGAAAAATCCTCTTTTGGATAATGTGTTGGGTTTAGCTCATTTTGTAAGACATGGGATGTGTAAAAGTGTAATGTATCAAAGAGGTTTTGGGTGTATTGAGCTTCATTTTATCCATATTGTCATACCCTTACCCTTAGCCTTACATTACAAGCTTAATAAAATCCTATTGATCTTAATTGGTGTGAGACCTACATTAGTAGAGAGAAATGTGAAAAGCAAGCATATGAAGTTCATATTTTGTTTTGTTGAGATCGTATTTTTTATCTTGCTTGCATTAGTCTATATGATTTATGAGTGGTCATGTGAATGATTTCTTGTGCTTGTTTGTCAATGAGGATAGAAGTGAAAACATGGTCTTGTAGGTTGAAATTCTAGACAATAAGTTTAAACTTTCGAAGTTTTCCTTGGGTTATGTTGTAAGAATTGTTTCTTATCTTTGAGATCATGAGAATCCATTTTTGTAAGTTAAATCATTGTTCATTATGGAATACGTGAGGAGTTTTGTTTGTTCAACTTCATTTTTCTCTTTGCTCGGGACGATCAAAGTCTAAGTTTGAGGGAATTTGATAAGTTGAGTTTTGGTTAGTGTTTCGCATGTTAATTTGTTTGACTTTTAGGTTCATTTAGTTAGTTTTTAAGGGCTTTATCTTAGGTTTTTATCATGAATAAATAACATTTTGATACATGTTAATATCATAAATATCATGTATTTTGAGTTCATTTCATTATAGTTAATATTTTGATTAATTGTATAGAATTTACACTTATTTATACTTTATTTTGTAGGTAAATAAGGAGTTTAAAGTGGTGGAAATGGTGCTGAAATAAGGCCAAGAACATGTGCAAAAATTGGAAAAGAAATGAAGAAAAGAAGCCCAAAAAACCAAAAAATATGGTTAAGTCCACAAGGCCACCACCACCCCAAAACCCAAGATTGGTCGCCATGGCGCCCAAATCATGAAGGGTGGTGGTGATGAAACAATATGTGGGTGCCTCGACTATGGGTTGCGCAAGATTGCGAGATGTGCAATTTTTGCAAGTTTTTAGAAGCCCCTTTTCACCAACTTCAGTGTATAACTCGTGTTTAGGGTTTCTTTTATCAAGAGGGGAGATTGGAATTAAGTTTAAGGGGTGAAAAATGGGGCAAGAAAGCAAGAAGAGGAAGAACTTTGGGCTAAAGGCTTGAAGGAACCAAGAGGGAGAAGAAGATTATACCACCATTGAAAGGGGTTTCTAACCTTTGATTTCCATTTCTTGTATCTTGAAATGCTTTCTTTTATTTCTATTTCATCTTGTATCCATGAACATGAACATGAGCTAAGTTTTTAATAGAGATGTTGATTGACCAATGTTGGATTCTATGGGTTGATTATTATTGTTTATATGTTATTGAGTAATTTGATGGGTTTATTTGCAATTCTTTATATTTATTGCTTTCAATTTGTTGGCCACTTGTTCAATATTTTAGATTCGATTTCTTACACTAGAGAGAGGTGTTTTCGAATTATACCAAGTTTAGTTCTTGTTAAACCAATTATCCTCATGTCCCTTACGAGAATATGTCTCTTATAAGAAAGATATTTTGATGATTGCAAACCACGTTCTAATTATAATAATACTATATGTATTGCACATCTAATCTCACATGAAAGCTCATCCGAAGAATCGACAATGCATGGTGAAAGAGCTATCAAGATCAATTTGAAAACCATGATCGTTCGAAGTCATATCTGTGTGCTATTAGATTGTGTTTTGGTTGTAGAACATCTTTTATCATATGATTCAGCAATATGCACGATTGCATGGTTTAGTCGATTTGATTTCAAAGTATTTTTTGATCACTTACAATGAAAGTTCTATAATAGATTTGATTCAAACATACCGCTGTTAATCCTATTTTATCGAGCTTGAAAAGTTGAAAAAAATCAAAACAATTTTATATTGTCCATCAAGACGATGTGTTTTATGAAGACGCTGATGTGTTTTATGAAGACGCTAATGTCTCAGCAGTGCCCTGGACTTAGTTAGTCAAGACGTTGTTGATATATTAGGATGTTGATAATGTTCAAGATTGAAAAGTTCATATCTATCAGGACGCTTACTTTGTCAGTAGCGCCCTCATTGAATGAATTAGGGAACTTATCAGGACGCTGATTGAACATCAGTTCGTTGATCGTTTTTAAACATCAAAACGCTAACTATCTAGTAGCGCCCTTATATTTTCGGTTGTTTTAAAAGTCGTAAACATCAGGACGCATACGTCTCCAGTAGCGTCCTTATGTTTTCATGCTTTGAATGTTAGGACGCTTACGTCTTCAGTAGCGCCCTTGTGATTTTAAGTGTTTCAAAATTGAGTTAGGACGTTTATTTTTAAACAACGCCCTCAAAGATTTATTCGTTTTTAAACTTTAAGTAAGTCAGGACGCTTACTTTCCAATAGCGTCCTCACTTCATAGTTTAGCAGAGCCCTCAAGGAACAAAACGACAAAGTTGACCTTTCGTGTTAGGACATTGATTAACGAATCAGGACGCTAATCCAACACTGTCATAAAGTTGCTATTTGCACTTTTTCTGATACACTTTTCAGAATTGTTCAAAACCTTTTTCAGAACGTTCCAACACTTTATCAGAACATTCTATTTTCATGAATGATTAGAACGTTCAGCTGTTATCGCCGTAATTGCACAGACTAAATCAATCTTTTTCGAAAAATAATATTTTTGTTGTTTGAAATAACTTTGTGCGCCAAAACTCTACTTGAAAAGTTCAAGTCCATTACGCCATTGCTATCTCTATATATGTGGTTTTATCCTGTTCTCATAACATAACTTCCTAAAACTAGTGTCTTCATACTCTTCACCATTATCAGACTGCAGCTTCTTTATCTTCAACCTTGTCTCAGTCTCAACCATAACTTTCTAGTTCTTGAATGCCTCAAACACTTTAGATTTCTGCCTCAAGAAGTACACTCATACTTTCCGGGAGTGATCATCAATAAAAGTCACAAAATGTCGTTTCCCACCAATTGATGAAATTGAAGCTGGACCCCATACATGTGTGTGAACTAGCTCAAGTATTAATGACTTTGGACTTTTGTTGGTCTTCGGGAAACTAACACTTTTCTATTTCCTATATATGCAGCTTTCACACAAATCAATATCCACTGATCTTAGTCCTGGCAGCTTCCCTTGTGAATGCATGACTTGGAGCCCCTTGGCACTCGTGTGAATCTTCTCCATTTTCTATACCTGTAATAAAACCACAATCATCAATAGTCATATAAAGATATCCGGTTTTCTTACCCCGGGCAACAGTCATCACTCCCTTCGACACTTTCCCAAGTGTCATCTGCAAAGGTGGTTGAATAACCATCACTTGCCAACTACCTAATAGAAATCATTTTTTTTTTCAAACTAGGCACATGCCTCAAATTGTCTAGCTTCCACATGGACCCCTTTAGCTGAATTTGCACATCTCCCTTGCCAACAACATCACATGCATAGTCATCACCAAGATACATTTTTCCCAAATCACCTGAGACATAGTTCTCAAACAAATCTCTACTAGAGGTAGCATGGAATGATGCCCCAAATCTATCACCTAAGATTTCATCTTGCTCTTCATAAAACAAATAAGAGCATCTTCTGAATTATTTGAAATATAGTTTGCACTATTTTGTTTCTCACCATCTTTCTTTGGAGCCTTGCATTCAAATTGAAAATGTCTCATCTTTCCACAATTCCAGCATTCAACACTTTTCTTGGTGCCCTGGCGGTTTTTAGACTTAGACCTCCCATTCTTTGATTTTGATCTACCATGCCAATTTCCTTTATTCTTACTTGTATCTCTGCTCTCCTTATTCCATGCCAACCCTAAACTGTATGAGTCTTCACCATTCCTTCTAATCTCCTCAATCATAATCAAGTCAATAACTTCTGAAAAACTCAGTTTGCATTTCCCAAAGGAATTGCTAATTAATTGAACTATGTTTTTCCAACTATCTAGTAACTGGCCAAGAATGCTAGAGCAAGAACCTCATCATCAAAATGGATATCCATTGAATCTAGCTGATCAGTGGTCTCATTAAATAAATTCAAGTATTCCTTGAAATTTCCATTCTCAGCCATCCTTAGTGTAAACAACTTCTTGATCAGAAGTACCTTATGTGCGGCAGAGGGTTGCTCGTACATGTTAGAAAGGCAGCCATGAGAGATATTGTTGTCTTTTGATGCTTGACACTGAAGGATATCTTGTTCGATATACGATTTTGTTATCTCAAGGAACCCCAAGATGAAAATGTTTTGATGACTCCAAACTACTCATTTTTGTGTATCTAATTATCTTGTTAAGTGTTTTAGATTTATCAAGATTCAAGATCAAAGATAAGTGCTTACAAATCCATTGAATGTCAATGATCAAAGCTTCAAGTCTTCAGTACTTAGAATGTAAATCTATCGATCAAATTACTCTCGGCAAGATCTACTTAATTGCATGTTTTGATCGATATGTTTGAAAGGTTTTTTCAAATGATTTAAATTCTTAATCATTTTAAATGTTTGATTTGATCGAATCTTTAACTGATTTGACTAATTTTTGAAAGACAAAAATCGTTTTTAAAAATCAGTCTTTAAGCATTCGATCAAGACACTAATGTCTCAATAGCGCCCTCCTGCACTTGCATGTCAGGATGCTAATGAAACATTAGGACACAAATGAAGTTCAAGGTTGAATAAGTTTTTTATCCATCATGACACTTACTTTATCGGTAGCGCCCTCATTGAGTCAACCAATGAACTTATCAGGATGTTGATTCAACATCAACTTGCTGATCATCCTATGCATCAGGGCGCTTATGTTTCAGTAGCGCTCTTATATTTTCGGTCGATTTAAACGTGTTTTAAAACATCAGGACGCTCATACCTTTATTAGTGCCCTTATGTTTTTTGTACTTTAAAGATAGGATGCTTACGCTGTAAGTAGCGCCCTTATGTTTCTAAGTGTTTTTAAAACAAGGCAGGACGCTTACCTTCCAATAGCGCCCTCAAAGCTTTTGTTGCCTTTAATCATTAAGTAAGTCGGGATGCTTACATTCTTGTAGCCCCTCACTTTTTAGTTCAGCTGGACGCTTATGGTCCATGAGCGCCCTCAAGGAATTAAACGACAAAGTTGAGATTATGCGTCAGGACGTTGATTGACCAATCACGACGCTAATTCAACATTGTCATAAAGTTGTATCTATGCACTTTTGCAGAACTTTTTATGCACAGAAACCTTTTCAGATTTGTCAGAGATTTCCTCTGATGCATGAAATTATGATTCCTGAAACCTTCCTTATCAGTGTAATCTGAAAAGAACCAGAATGTTCGTGAAGATCATCTTACCATCTTCGTGAAAGATTCTAGCTGTTGTGAGTAAACGTTCTTTTTGAAATTCAAATTCAAATGACCAACAGTTTCATCTCTAAATCTATAAATATCAGTACTTAGAAAATCCACAACACCAAAAAAACTTATCAAGCAAATACTTTTAAAAGTTAGTCGAATTTTCAATTTGATTTCAGAGCTTAAACTGTTTTAGTTTTTCAAAGTATCTTATTTGAAACTCTGTTTCTTCAAAAGGTTTTTATACTGAGCCTAATCTCTATTTTTCTTTGAAGATCTATTTCAAGGTTACTGAATTGTTTTTCACTCAAATTTCCAGCACTGTTTGACTCATATATCATTCTTGCTAAAAGAGAAATTTGAGAGATGGTTTATAGGATACAGTTGTACCTCATTTCATATCTTGTATATTGTATCGAGTTATAACAGTAGTTATATAAATTGCTGAGTCACGAACTTTGTTTTTCGAATAAGTGGTTGTTCTCAAGCCTGTAAATTGAGAAAGGTTAGTCTCACACCCGAAAGTTTAGATAGGTAGTTCTCTAACCTGTAAGTCGAGAGGTTTAGGTTGGTCTCAAGCCCTCAATTTGAGCATTGTAACGTTTGTTCTCACACCCCAAAAGTTGAGAAAAGTTGTAACGGTTTGGTTCTCACTCGTAAGGGAATCCCTTAGTGAAGAGGTTTCAAATCCTAACTTAGGAGGTTGAGTAGTAGATATAGGAAAGTACCCGAACCACTCTAAATCGATTGTGTAAATTGATTTTTTTTTCGCGCACATTTAGTTTCCATTGCATTAATTTTATTGTCTAAGAGTCCAATTCACCCCCCCTCTTGGACATATCTCGGCCAACAGATTTCAAATCACACCTAGTGTTTTCAGATCTAGTATCTCTCATTCCTCTTCATTGTAATTGGCAGGTTTCCCCTTCAAAGGAAAAACAATTTTTTTAGGTACAGAAAAATCCTCCATCTACATCCTCTAGAAGCTGAAATTTGTAGTGTTGTGTGGCTGATGCCCTAAGTAGAAAGTTTTATGTTGCTTGCACTCTTAACTTCGAAATGGGGAAGTTTGCTACAGAGATGGAGAATTTTAACCTATAACTGATCGAGGAGGGAGAAAGATCACGACTCTTTCAACTATCAGCCAACTCTAAGCTGTTTCGAAAGATTTCAGTAGCCCAAGCCAACGACCCTATGTTAATGGAGAAACGAGAACTTCTACTTAGCGGACAGGACCTTCCTCACTGGTCGGTCTCCGAAGACGGGGCCGTTTTCCATAAAATAACGTCTCTGTCTACTAAACGATCTTGAGGTCCGGAAAAAAGTGCTCACTGAGATGCGCAATTCGAGGTTTTCCATGCATCCTGGGGGTGACAAGATGTACAAGGATGTCAAGTGACATTCTGGTTTTCTGGAATGAAAAAGGCGATTGCACACTTCGTTGCTCGATGTCTTGTTTGCCAGCAAGTTAAGGCAGAACAAAGACTTCCCTCTGGACTTATCCAACCTTTACCTATTGGAGAATGGAAGTAGGAGAACATCGCAATGGATTTTGTTACGGCCTTGCCTCGAAATAATAAAGGGCAAGATTTTATCTGGGTTACCATTGACAGACTTACAAAGTTTGCACACTTTTTGCTAATAAAGTTCACAGATAACCCCGCCAAGCTTGTTGAACTGTATGAAAGAGAGATTGTACACCACTCACAATCGTCTCTGATCGAGACCCTCGATTCACATCAAAGTTTTGACAAAGCTTCCAGAATAGAATGGGCTCTAGGATCACCATGAGCACAACCTTTCACCCTCAGACTGATGTGCAGTCAGAGCGTATTATCCAACTCTTGGAGGACATGTTACGGTGCTGCATTTTGGACTTTTATGAGGGATGGGCAAAGCACTTACATTTAGCTCAGTTTGCATACAACAACAGCTACCAAACTAGTATCGGCATGGCACCATACGAGGCCCTCTGTGGTCGCCCTTGCAGATCTCCGGTATGCTTGTTAGATATGGCAGATCGATCACCTTTGGGGCCTGAACTAGTTCAAGAGACTTTTGAGAAGATCACACTAGTAAAGGAGCAACTTCGTGTTGCACAAAGTTGATAGAAGAGCTATGCTGACAAGCAGAGGCAGCCTCTAGAATTTGATAAGGGGGACTTGGTTTTTCTAAAAGTTCAGCCTACAAGAGGTGTCAAACGTTTTGGGATCAAAGGAAAGCTATCCCCACGGTATATCGATCCATTTCAGCTCATTGAACGTATTGGAAAACTTGCTTATCATCTGTCCCTTCCATTGTCCATGTCTAAGGTTCATGACGTTTTTCAGGTATCCATGCTTCGAAAGTATCGTCCTGATCCTTCGCATATCATCCCTCTGGTCGAGGTTCGGGTTGAGGAAGGAAATAGGTATCAGGAGATAGCGATATAGAATCTGGATAGAAAAATTCAAGAACTAAGGCGACATAGCATACCACTTGTGAAGGTGCTCTGGGATCACCACGGAGTAGAGGAAGTAACATGGGAACTAGGAGCAACAATTAACCAAAACTACCCTGAATTGTTTTCTAGTAATAATTGATGATGTGATACATTGTACTATTTCACTTATCAATAAAAATGATGGAACTTTGTTTACAAATATCTTAATACATCGTTTCACTTAAATAACTATGCAGATGTCTGAAAATAATGCTGATGGATGTAGTGATGCACACACGCAATGGCCTCTTTGGCAACCTGTGACGACTCCTCCAAGATCTGAGTCAAGTCACAACTATTTTGCATCACCAACTCCATCACCCCACAGATAGTGATCCTTATCGCCAGACCGTGCATAGTTTTTTTCGTAACAATTTTGCCCAAAACAATCTCGTGCCCTCATCTTGGAAGGATCTTCTACCAAAATTGCCAGGCGGCCGTATTCGAACAATAGCATGAAAAATCATCCCACCGCTCAACCTACCTCCCCTTAAACGATGCAACCAGAGCCCTACACCACTATCTGTTAAGCAAAAGTCAGAACCTTCTGAGGACAAATCCGACTCCATTTGCTCTCCATGGTTTCATGATGTTGAGGATTCCACCGCCACAGTGCTATTCCGGGACCTTACAGGCACTACCCTGAGTTACCAAACGATGACGACGACGGTGAATCTCATGCTAATAGCCATCATGCCTACTTGGATTGATTTCGAGGGCGAAATCCTTTTAAGGGGGGTAGAGTGTAATACCCTAGGTTTGCACCCAAAAAAAAAATTTCGGGCACCTGGCCGAACCTTCAGGCGCCTACCCGAACGTACAGGCACAATGCCCAAACCTTCAGGTGCATGCCCGAACCTTCAGGCGCATGCCCAAACCTTCAGGCGCATGCCCGAACCTTCGGAAAAAGGGTGCCCGAACCTTCGGGCACCCTTTTTTCCTATTTAAGGAACCCCCCTCCTCATTTCTCACACCAAAATCACTTCTCCTTGTGATTTTTCTTCTCTCCCTCACTCATTTTTAGTTTTTGGCTTCTCTTTCGAGACTCTCTTTTCAAGACTCTCTGTGCTGTGCAACGCGGTTCTGCTCGGGGGAAGGCGCTAGCTCTTAAAAAAAATTTATCTGAAGGTAGGGAATGAAACATAGGTTTGCGTGTCTTATAACTTTTATTAAAGTTTACATTCATTTATCATTATGTCTACTATTCATTTACATTGCATTATTGCGTATAATGTTTATACTTGTCGTACTTATGCCTGTATAATTGGAGTTCATGTATTACACTGTTGCTATGTTGGATTAGGGGTCAGTCTGGCTCAACCAGACTCATTCTTGTCCTTAGTAACTTTAAATAGTGAACGGGAGGCAGCGTGCTGCTCTAGACGATTGGTATTTAAGTAGACCTCGTGTTTTACCTCTCAACTGGAGATTGATCTGGTTGGTCTTATTTGAAAGCTATCAGCTTATACAAATAATACTGAATGTCCTAACCTTGCACGTGGTGATACCAACTCTGATAAGGATCACCAGACGTTGCCAAATCCTGTCTAATGTTAAGTAAAGACCGGACCAGTTCATGCATTGGCATCATACATAGCACCACCTAGGGACGTATGTGGTTTATGATTCATAGAATAGTTAGAAGCAATGCTCACTATTCATTATATTTCTCTGAAGAGTGACGTACAATGAGAAACCGGCTACTCCTAGGGAGGGACATTTGTACATGAATCCAGAGCATCGTTCCTGGGAAGGGATGTACAATGGGAACCCGGCTACTCTTGGGGAGGGACATTTGTACGTGAACTCAGGCAACGTATAATCATGAAACCAATATGAGACAGTGTCATGCATACATACATGTTGGATTGATTATGATGCTCTGATGTGTATTTATGATATTTGATTATGAAGTTTGCTTTATTAATTGTTATATTCACGAACTATTTTACCCACTGAGCGTGTAGCTCACCCCGTTGTTATCCAATTTTTCACAAGAAATTAGGGTAGACTGGGTACAGGTTTTTGGGCCCACATTTTTGTACCCTTTGTATTATTCACTGGGGATTTTGGGAGGATGTCCCTTTAACTATTTCATGTAAAAATATATTATAAAATTAATGAAATCAAACTTGTACTTAATCGTGTTTTCGCGCACTCGGTTATTGTTATAATGCATTCGCGCCGGTCTGTGAGTGTCCCGCCGATTTAGGCGCGTCCGGGCTGGGTGTGACACTATTATTTATTTATTTATAAATATCAATACTATTATAAAGAAGATATTTCACTTGCTCATAGTCACGATGAAGCCTTTTCTCCAATTTTTCCCAAAAAATCTTTGAGAAATTTGATCAAATTGAAAGTACCTTTTTTGTCTTTTTTTTGTTACTCTTTTTTTTTCATTTTGGTGATTGTGATTTTTATAGAGAAGAGGAAATCAAAAGCCCCAAAAGTATTGAAAGAGCAAATCTCTTTGTTCATTGTGTTCATTTGTCATCGTCATTTCCGGCTCATCTCTTATTCTTCTTATCTATAGCTTAGAGTATATTATTTTTTGATATCTTGCAAATGTATTTGAGGTGGAAACATGTTGTTTGAGTTCTATTACTTTTTCTATGTAATAGTTTTTATGACCTATTACTTGATTATGCTACTACTTGATTTCACTAAGAATAAATTCATCATTGTGTGAAAAATCTCCATGCTACTAATTTGATAAACTACACTTGTTCCTAATTAGGCTTTTCTTGTCTGATTTCAAGCCAACCCAACTTAAACATTACCCTTTTTTGTGAGGCATTTATCCAACTAATTATACGTCAATGCATAGAGGTTGTCTATATATATTATTCTACAATCTTGTGAATATTTAGATCCTTAGTATATATGTTTGAGCCTAGTAGCACTAGGAAATATTGAAGAGATTATCAGTTGATTTCTTGGGTAGTGTATTTGAATGTAAAATTCAATATAATTTAAACTTTTTTCTTGTGTTGTTTATGATTAATTTTATTCTTCTTATTAAGAATAAGGAGTGGTTAAAATTCCCAAGGTTAGTGTAATTTAATAATTTGTCTTTAATACTTACCACAAGCATTTGTATTGGAGATAAAAAGGAGACAAAACACTAAGTAAATTTTTTCTAGTTTACTTAATAACAAGCTTTTGACCACTCTACCTTGTAATATCCTCTTCTAGACCAACCAAAGCTTACATGGATGGGGCCAAAAATATTCTATTTTACAACCTTGCTATCATGTATTGGTCAAACTTTATGGTGTAATTGCTAATTGCCGTTGAAATTGTTTTAAGACTTGTTATTTTCTTAGCTTTTAGCAATAATGAATTCCTCTGAAAAACGAAAACCACTTTTTTTTATCACTACTCATTTTCTTTTGAGCAAAATTTGAGTGCTAAAAACTTTTTTCCTTTTGTTTCTTGTCGTTCATAAAGCCTTTTGAGCTTTTATATGAATCTCTTACACAAGCAAGTGAATCTCATAAATTGAACCATTTGTTTATTTTATGTTTATTTTTATGAATCCGTAAACATGGTTGGCAAAAGTAATATTACATTAATTTTAAAGTTAGTTTATGTTTCTTGTGAAGTTCTTAGTATCAGGAAGTTGCTTATAGATTTAATATCATGGAACTAATTGTTTATTTTTGCTTCTTAAAGTATTTGAATACCCATTGCCATTGAAGTTCATGGATCAAATTATCAAAATAATCGTTCAGGTGCCCTCTCCTCGCATTAATGGGGTTAGTTTCTTATGTTCCTTTGCCTCTTTATGATGACTTCAGTTTTTCACACCTACTTTTATTTATATTCAAACTACTCGAACCATTGGTCATTTTCTTACTTTATTGGTATTTTTTTCAGGTGAATCTTTTCTAGTAGATAATGAAGTTGAGATTCTTGTGTTGAGACACTCTTTTTTTGGCAAAAATATGACCGCTGGTAATGTTCATATATATGTATGTAGGTAATGTCCTTAAAACCATTTTGTTGATATTTTAGATGCACAGGGAAACAAATTTGTGTAATTATTTATAGACATATGCATCTAATGTAATTACAAAGTAATGGACGAAGTTTTCTCCATTTTATTAGATTAATATTATTTCAATATGTTTTCTCCATGTATATGAGTGTCACAACCTATGAGCTATGACATCATGACAGGCACAGAACCTTGTGTATATCATCCCTCGACATACACGGTATCCCGATAAGCTTTCTAGAACACATCATAATCTCAAATACACAACAATAAACACATGGACATAAAATAAGATCATAAAAAAAAACATACCAAAATGACAACTAAATTTTTTTTTTTTTTCTTCCAAGTCCATAGTGTTCAAAAGTACAAAATATACTTAACCATAAGTACAAACTCATCTAAATGTTAAATACAAGTATTAGGTGTTACATAGTACAATTTATCAAAATAAATGCGGAAAAGTACTAACACCTACGTCAACAAAAGTACGGGAACGCTTTGCAGTTAAGCTTTCCCCTTCACCTTCCTATAAGGTCTTGAAAAGATAAGGATGAGGATGAGCTACAACAAGCTCAGTGAATGTTCTATACAAGTGGCAACATATATATGCATTTAATTAAAACATTGAAAGATCATTAAAACGATTTAAATAATCATGAGAGTAAGCAAGATTACATACATGTCAATTTAATGTATCATGTCATAAACAAGACAATGCATACCATTTATAAACATGCATATGCAACCTAAACACCTCCTGAGTAAGAATCAGCACAAGGGTCATGTGTGCCCAAAATCCATGCCCGACCGATTTCTTACCCGTATCTATTAGGATTCCTAGGATTGCATGAACCATAGGATTTGCCCACCAAAGCAAGTACTATGCCTAGGCGAATCCTAACATACACAACCCATAGAAAACCTCTGCAAGGTTCACAATTGAGGATTTCTGGTTGGCCTAATGGGATTCCATAAAAAATTCCAAGCTTAGGGAATACACATAACTCAACTTCTTTCCCAACTGACTATGCTTAAATACAGTTCATGAATTCAATAAATCATGCATACTACATTATACAAGCATTTAAAACATTTTATACTACAATGTCACATATAGAATTCACAAGTAAAAGAAACACTCACACTTGATTGACTAGACCTAGTCAATCCAATTCCAATCCAAGAAGCACTAGAAAGCCACAAAATCACCTCAAAGTACTTTAATCCCCAATTGGCCTATTCGGGTTACTTAGATCCACCACAACCCCTACATAAAACATGGTTCATACAATACTAAAATCAGTCAAAAGTATGTTCAACAACCATGTTTGAACCCAATTTCATAGCTAGTTAAGTTCCTAAATTGGTTACACACATGAGCCAAATCTCATATTGCCCAATTCAACCAATTAATATCAATTTAACCCATAATTAACCCAATTAAATGTAATAGGTTGATCCCATGATCCAACCACCAATATACATGACATTCAATCATAAATAGGGTTAGTTAGACTATTTATCAAGTCAATTCCATTAATTGACCAAGTCCAAGTCAAAATTCCCAATTTGGGCAAAATCCCCAAATCACATGCAAATCCCCAATTTGGGGAAAAATCTCTACAATAGGCATAGAGCCAAATTGAGCTAGGTCATTCAATTCTAACACATGTCCAACCATTCTAAACTCATAATTTCATTCAATTTGGGTTCAATTAGATAGTTCACAAGTCAATTTAATCAATTGACTTGGTTTAGGTCAAAGCCCCAATTTGAGCAAATCCCCAAATTGCATCGCAATTTTCCAAATTACATGGCTTAGACCTAAATTACACTACAATAGTGTAATACCCTGTATTTCACAAAAAAAAAAAAAATATTAGTTTGGGCATTTCACCTGCCCGGAAGTCCAGGCACATGCCCTGAAGTTCGGGCAGCCCGCCTGGAAGTCCGGGCCGCCCGCCTGGAAGTCTGGGCAGCCCGCCCGGAAGTTCAGGCAACCCGAAAGTCCAGGCGCCAATACCTCTATATAAACCAACCCCCCTCTTCATTTTTTACACGAAATTCACTCCAAATTGTGATTTTTCCTCCTCTTTTCACTCATTTTGAGTTTTTAGTCTTTTAAGACTCTCTGTTCGAGACTCTCGGTGCGGTGCGACGAAGTTCTGTCCGAAGGAAAGCGCCAGATCTGAAAAAGAAGAAGTTTTTATCTGAAGGTGGATAACGAAACATAGGTTTGCGTATTTTATAACTTTTATTAAAGTTTACATTCAGTTATTATTATATCTACTGTTCATTTACACTGCATTACGTCATATAATGTTTATACTGTCGCACTTATGCCTGTACACTTGGAATTCACGTATTATACTGTCATAATGTCAGATTTGTGGTCAATCTGACTCAACTAGACTCGATCTTGTCCTCAGTAACTTTAAATAGTGAACGGGAGGCAGCGGGCTGCACTAGGCGATTGGTATTTAAAGAGACCTTGTGTCTCACCTTTCAACTGGGGATTGATCTAGTTGGTCTTATTGAAAGCTATCAGCTTATACAAGTAATACTGAATGTCTTAACCTTACACGTCGTGATACCAACTCTGATAAGGATCACCAGACGTTGTCAAAGTCAATCTAAATGTCAAGAAAAGACCAGACCAGTAAACTAGACCAGTTCATGTATTGGCATCATACATATCACCACCTAGGGACGTATATGATTTATGACTCATAGAATAGTTAGAAGCATTGCTCGCTATTCATTATATTTCTCTGGAGAGGGACGTACATGAGAACCCGGCTACGCCTGGGGAGGGACATCATTACGTGAATCCAGAGCATCGTTCCTAAGGAGGGACGTACAATAGAACCTGGCTACGCCAGGGGAGAACGTCCGGACGGACATTTGTACGTGAACTCAGGCGATGTACGTTCATCAAACCAATACAAGACTGTGTCATGCATACGTACATATTGATTGATTATGATGCTTACATGTGTATTTAAGATATTTGATATTGAAGTATGTTTTATTAATTGTTATACTCACGAACTATTTACCCACTGAGCGCATTAAGCTCACTCCATTATTATCACATTTTTCACAGAAAATTAGGGTGGACTAGGTGTCGGTTATGGGGCCCACATTTTTGTACCATTTGTATGATTCATTGAGGATTTTGGGAAGTATGTTCCCTTGACCGTTTTATGTACAAAAGTATTCTGAATTAAATGAACTCAGATTTATACCGTATATTATATTTTTCGCTGCGCACTCTGTTGTTACCATTGTTATTATTCCAAATGTGCGCCCCGTCCGCGAGTGTACCGACGGTTTAGGCGTATCCTGGCGGGGTGTGACATTTAATGGTATCAGAGCGTACGGTCCACGACCTGCCCAAGTCCACCAAATTAGGGGAAGAAAATTTCATTAGATATATATATCTTTAGAACTATATATATATGAATTATATATAGTTAAGATTTGTATTAAATATATATCTAATAAACTTATATAGTTTTATATAGTTTAGATTTATATATATAGTTATGATTTATGAAAACTATATATATTGTTATGATTAAATATACATATCTATATATCTATGCATATAGGAGATATATATATACCATGTTGATAATGAAAAATTTTGAATGAAAAATTTTGTTAGATATATATATCTCTAGAATTATATATATATGTCAATTATATATAGTGAGATTTATATTAAATATATATCTAGAAAACTATATGATTTTTATATAGATTGATTTAAATATACATATAGTCATGATTTATTGAAAACTATATGTATAGTTATGATTGAATATATATATATCTATATACCTTAGTATATTTGAGTTATATATATATATATATGTCATATTATTAATGAAAAAAATTTAAATAAAAAATGTTATTAGATATATATATCTTTAAAACTATATATATATATGTGTGAATTATATATAGTTAAGATTTGTATTAAATATATATCTAAGAAAACTATATATGATTTTTATATAGTTTAATTTCAAATATATATATATATATATATAGTTGATTTATGAAAACTATATATAGGTATGATTAAATATATATATCTATACATTCATATATGAATAGGATATATATTATATCATATTGCCGATAGAAAAATTTGGATTAAATGATGGCATAAACATAAAGAATATAAAATATTATCCAACTGACAAGGCATAAATCTTAAAAATGTTAGGAATATATTTTGTCTTTCACAAATTTATTTTCCTTTAAGCAAAGAATGGCCTCAAGTGAAGGAGCAACTTCCAGTAGTAGGGAACCAATTCCCACTAGACTCAAGGATTTGTTCAAGAGGGAGGTTATGACTATGAGGAGCATAGACAATAGAGATCTCCGCCTCCGCCCAATCCTTCACGACAAACTCGCAACTCTGGGTTGGTTGAACATAACGAAAGTTGAGGGTCAGGTCTCTTATAGCTTTGTGAGATCTTTCTACTAAGCCATAAATTGCGTGAGACTTCAAGAAGAAGGGATCAGCCTTGTTTTGGAGACAACAGTAATGGGAATAAAAATTCCTATCAACATCGAGATTATTGCTCGACTTATGGAGATTCCGATTGAAGAGAGAATTATTGATCCACATGAACCCTAGACAATTACAGAGATCGCGGAGTCTAATGAACAATCAATCAATTCCCTCACCAAAGAGCCATACACTCGATCGACGTACACCAACCTCCCAAACAATTATCTTAAGCCATCTCTTGCCGGCCTTGGAAAGATCGTGTTCGGTAACATCTTGCCAGAAAGGGGGGCTAATGGCACTATGTCAAGGGCCCAATTTCTCGTGTTATATTGCATAGAAAAGGAAATAAAGGTATCCCTACCACACATCATCATCCAACAAATGTTGAGGGTGATTCAAAACCCTTTGAAAAATGAATTACTCAATTACGGAGTCTTGATCATCAGGATGCTATACGAAGCAAACATTGACACTTTTGATGGGACTTCGAGATAGATCATTGAGCTAGTTACAGCATCTTCTATCTTCAAGATATATGTCCCAAGGGGAGGGGTAACTGACGAGGAAGTATTCGGCATGACGTTAGGAAATGCCGAAAGAATGAGAGACAAACATGGATGTTGTCTTCGAAGAAGTCGACGCAAGATTCCTGTCAGGGAAGTACCAAATAACAAGACAAACCAAAATCCTACGTTAAATGCCCAAGGGGTTCCAATTAGGGGATCCCCGTACAATCAAAACAACTACCCCACACCTATGAATCACCCGTACAACCAATATTTTCCCCCAATGCCAATGACCTACCCTCCACCTATGGGACAATCGACCCATCAACCACCAATGGGACAATCGACTAACCTATTTGAACGGTTAAATAAAATGGAATCCAATATTGGTGAAATGAGAGAAACTCAAAATAATATATTAACACATATGCAAAACCCCGAAGCAGAGCAAGCAAACTCTCAACCTTCTGTTAGTAGTCGTTCTGTACCTAGCAGGAGATCTAGAAGGAGCGGTAGTAGGCAGGAAAATCAAAATTGATTACTGGCATTGTAAACTTTTCTTTTACATATGAATGAAATGTTTTGTTTAAGACTATCTTACAACCATTCTTTCTTTTGTATCACTAACTTTGGAGTGGTATGGGACACAACAACATTGGAAGATACTAAATAAAATGTGAAAGTAAGAAAACCCATGACCTTGTGTGAAAAGAAACATTTGGAGAAAGTTGCATTACTAACATTATTACTAAGTTTACACGGTATGGGACGAGTAAACTTGGAAGATACTATTAGTGAACTTCTATTCAGCCAATGTTTTTTAGAGACCCTGTTCATATAACTTAACTTGGTTGACACCCTTATTACCAAATTCATGTGGTATGGGACACACGAATCTGGATAATGATCGAAAAGACTAAGAGTAAGAGTTTGAATACATAAGATTACGATAGAACGTTAGATCAGGATATTTATCGAGGCAGATCTTAGAATTCTTATGACTCGTATGGATTTTCAATGAAATATATATGTATGTTCACAAAGACCATAACCAAATCATTTGAAATACTTGCAAAGTTTTGTACTTATTATATAAACATTCTAACCTTGTTTGTTTTTACACCATGGCCAAACATACGAGACATATAAGATTATTTGATTCCTCAACAAAAATCTTACACTATACTTAGAAAACTAGGTGATTTTAATATTGCAGTACTCTCGAAATTGTTGTTGAGCATACTATAACATTATACTTGGCTACAGTTCCTAAATCTTGGTTTTATTTTTCTCCTTGCCAGTGAGAAAATGCAAACCAGGAATAGAGGAAGGTCACGTACTGTTTGTCCAACAGTGGAGGCACCTCCTGAGATTCAGGAACCGCCGCCTCCGACAACAGCACAGGCCATACCCGACACTGCCACTACATCTGGGCAGGTAATACCACCCCCACCCCCACCCCCACCCCCACCCTTTGCCATGCCTTCAAGCATGGAAACCTTCTTCGCCGAATTTATTGAGGCGATGAAGGTCATTGTTCAAACTGCCGTTCGTGAGACCGCGGCAAGTCAGGTTGCCACTGTTCAGGCACCTGTACGATTTGGATCGGAATCTCAAACCGATCGGATTAGCAAGTACAAGAGGCTACAACCTCTTACTTTTGCTAGCACCATTGATGCTGATGACGTGCAAAAGTGGCTGGATGAGTCAAAGAAGGCTCTTGATGCAATGGGAGTCGATGAGACTCGAGAAATTCCACTAGCGACCTACCAACTTGTTGGTGGGGCAAACACATGGTGGATAACAGTGAAAGAGGACCCAAGGGTCAACATAGCAGATATGACTTGGCAACAGTTCGAGTCAATGTTTATTGATGCGTATTTTCCTGGCGCAGTGAAGAGGCAGAAGCGTCAGGAATTCGCTAAGTTATACCAGGGCACCATGATAATCAGAGAATATGCTGGCAAGTTAAAAGAATTATCAGTCTACTCTCTCTCCACCATCTCAACGGAGCAAGATAAGACTGAGAAATTTTATAATGGCCTTCGCCATGATATTCGATAAGCCTTGTCGATCTTGGATCTCAAGATTTACAAGGAGGTTGTTGACAAGGCCATGAGCTTTGAACAAGAGAAGATCATGCAAGAGCAGAGAATGAATAAGGAAAAATGGCCTGCAACGTTTTTCCAACAGGGCTCACAACAGGGCAACAAGAAGAAGCCCTACTTTAATCAAAACTCAGCCCTCCCAGCCCCGGTTTCGAAGAATGATGCCACAACACCTGCGGTTGAACCTTCTAACCCTAACCATCAGAGTTTCCGAAATCATGGCTGTGGAGGTCGTTATGGAAGGGGTGGTCGTAGAAACGGCAATGGCAGAGGTGGTGGTCGACACCACAATCAGCATGGCCAGCAGAACAATCAACATGGCAACCAGAACCACCCGCAGTACCAGCCGACATGTTTCAACTGCGGCCAGAAGGGCCATGTAAAATATCTTTGTCCGCACCTTCAGCAACCCATTCTCATTGTTCCAGTCCAACAAGCAGCACCTGCTTCTAATGCCCAACCCAGGCAGAACCAACAGAACCAAGGTCAACGGAATCAGGGCAGAGCATTTGCCATCTCTCAACAACCCCTCCCAGACAACAATGTCGTCGAAGGTACCTTTCCTTTGTTCAATACAATGGTGCATGTTTTGTTTGATTCAGGTGCTACGCATTCTTTTATATCTTCGGCACTGGTAAGACATTTAGGTCTGCATCTTGAACCCACAAACATCACACTCCATGGCACATCACCGTTCGGATCTGGTACCGAGGTGAACTTGTTGTGTTCGCGATGTGAGCTTCGTATGTCGGAACAGATAATATATGCAGATCTTTTTATGATAGATATTGAAGACTTCGACATCATCCTCGGCATGGACTGGCTAGCACCACTGAATGCAAAGATCGACTGTATGAAGAAGCAAGTTCAGTTAACCTTGCCTACAGGAGAGTTTGTCAAGATTCAGGGAACAAGGAAATGGATACACAAATCAACAGTTGCACTTCTCAAGTCACAACTTCGAGCGTTATCCCTTGGTGACGGTAATAAATCACCAGCACTGTACCCTCTCGAAGTACATGATGTTCCAATCATATCTAAATTCCTAACAGTTTTTCTAAATGACCTTCCTGGTCTACCTCCAGTTAGGGAATTCGATTTTGAGATCAACCTCATACCTGGAACAGGGCCTATCTCAATTCCACCATACAGAATGTCAAATGTCGAGCTGGTCGAATTAGACAAACAACTAAAGGAATTAGAGAGTAATAGCTTCATCAGAAAGAGTTCGTGACCCTGGGTTGCTCCAGTTCTATTTGTTCGCAAAAAGGATGGGACGTTATTCAACTTGCATCGATTATCGCAAGTTGAATAACGTCACCATCAAGAACAGATATTCGTTGCCCAGGATCGATGACTTGTTCGACCAACTTAGAGATGCCAAATACTTCACTAAGATTGGTTTACGGTCCGGTTATCACCAACTCTGGATCCGAGAGTCGGACATCACCAAGACGCGTTCAGAACTCGGTACGGTCATTATGAGTTCTTGGTTATGTCGTTCGGTCTAACAAATGCACCTGCTGCATTCATGGATTTGATGAATAGCATTTTCAGGTTATACTTAGACCGATTTGTGGTGGTTTTTGTGGACGACATCTTGATATATTCCTCAACCGTGAGGAATATCATAAGATACATCTGAAGATAGTCCTCCGGACCTTGAGAAGCCACCAACTGTATGCAAAGTTGAGTAAGTGCGAGTTTTGGGCGAAGAAAGTTCAATTCCTAGGCCATGTGGTTTCAGGCAATGGCATTGAAGTAGATCCTTCTAAGGTTGAAGCAGTCTTAAACCGGAAGTAGCCTACCACTATTACTCAGATTAGGATTTTTCTTGGTTTGGCTAACTATTACAGACGTTTCATCAAGGACTTCTCAAAGATTGAGGAACCTATGACCAAGCTCACTCAAAAAGACGTGCGATTCATCTGGAATCCCGCCTGTGAAGCATCATTTCAGGAATTGAAGAAACGCCTCACGACGGCACCTGTACTTATCACTCCAAGAAATGCAATTGGATTTTCATTATACACCGACGCCTCTCTCCAAGGCTTAGGTGTCGTACTAATGCAAGAAGGCCAAGTGGTTGCATATGCATCCAGACAACTAAAGATTCATGAGGGTAATTACCCAACACATGGCTTGGAACTTGCAGCTGTCGTGTTTGCACTGAAGTTATGGTGTCATTACCTATACGGTGAACGGTTTGAGGTATTCTCAGATCACAAGAGTCTTAAGTACACATACACTCAGAGAGACCTAAACCTCCGTCAGAGACGATGGTTGGAATTCTTGAAGGATTATGACTTTCAACTCCAGTACCATCCCGGAAAGGCCAATGTTGTGGCCAATGCCCTGAGTAGAAAATCTTATGTTGCTTGCACTCTTAACTACGAAATGGGAAAATTGGCTACAGAGATTAAAAACTTTAACCTACAGCTGAACGAAAAGGGACCAAGACCACGACTCTCTCAATTATCAGCCAACTCTGAGCTAGTTTGAAAGATTTCAGCTACTCAAGCCAATGACCCTATGTTAATGGAGAAACGAGAACTTCTGCTCAGCGTACATGACCTTCCTCATTGGTCGGTCTCTGAAGACGGAGCCGTTTTTTATAAAAAAAATGCCTCTATCTACCGAACGATCCTGAGGTTCGGAAAGAAATGCTTACTGAGGTGCATTGTTCGAGGTACGCTATGCATCCTGGGGGTGACAAGATGTACAAGGATGTCAAGCGATAATTTTGGTTTTCTAGAATGAAAAGGCAATCGCAGACTTCGTTGCTCGATGTCTCGTTTGCCAGAAAGTTAAGGCAGAACGAAGACTTCCCTCTGGACTTCTCCAGTCGTTACCTATTGGATAATGAAAATAGGAGAACATCGCAATGAATTTTGTTACGGCCTTACCTCGAAACAATAAAGGGCAAGATGTTATCTGGGTTATAATTGACAGACTTACAAAGTCTGCACACTTCTTGCCAATAAAGTTCACGGATAATCCTGCCAAACTTGCAGAGCTATATGAAAGAGAGATCGTACGCCTTCATGGAATACCACTCACGATCGTCTCTGATAGAGACCCTAGATTCACATCAAACTTTTGGAAAAGCTTCCAGAGTAGAATGGGTTCTAAGATCACCATGAGCACTGCATTTCACCCTCAGACTGATGGCCAGTCATAGCGTCTTATTCAAATCTTAGAAGACATGTTACGGTGTTGCATTTTGGACTTTAACGACCGATGGGCAAAGTACTTACATTTAGCTGAGTTTGCATACAACAACAGCTACCAAACTAGTATCGACATGGCACCGTACGAGGCTCTCTATGGTCGCCCTTGCAGATCTCCGGTATGCTGGTTAGATATGGCAGATCGACCATAGTTAGGCCCTGAACTAGTTCAAGAGACTTCTGAGAAGATCACACTAGTAAAGGAACGACTTCGTGTTGCACAAAGTCGACAAAAGAGCTATGCTGACAAGCGGAGACAGCCTCTAGAATTTGATAAGGGGGACTTTGTTTTTCTAAAAGTCCAGCCCACAAGAGGTGTCAAACGCTTTGGGATCAAAGGAAAGCTCTCCCCGCGGTATATCGGTCCATTTCATATCATTGAACGTATTGGCAAACTTGCTTATCGTCTGTCCCTTCCATCGTCCATGCCTAAGGTTCATGACGTTTTTCACGTCTCTATGCTTCGCAAGTATCGTCCTGATCCTTCTCATATCATCCCTTTAGTCGAGGTTCGAGTTGAGGAAGGAAATAAGTATCAGGAGAGAGCGATACAGATTTTGGATAGAAAAACTCAAGAACTAAGGCGACGTAGCATACCACTTGTGAAGGTGTTCTGGGATCACCACGGCGTCGAGGAAGCAACATGAGAACTAGAAGCAACAAATAAACAGAAATACCCTGAATTGTTTTCTAGTACCAACTGATGATGTGATATATTGTACTATTCTCACTTATCAATAAAATTATGGAACTTTGTTTACACTTATCTTAATACATTGTTTCACTCGAATAACTACGCAGATGTCTGAAAATAATATCAATAGATATAGTGATGCACACACGCAGTGGCCTCCTTGGCAACCTGTGGCTACTTCTCAAGAATCAGAGTCAAGTCATAACTATTTTGCATCACCAACTCCATCACCACATAGACAACGATCATTATCGCCAGAGCGTGCATGGCTTTTTCGTAACAATCCCGTGCCATCATCTTGGCATGACTTTCTACTAAAATTGCCAAGTGGCCGGAGTCGAACAACTACACGAAAAAGTATCCCACCGCTCAACCTACCCCCTCTCAAACGATGTAACCAGTGCCCTCCACCATCATCTGTTATGCAAAGGTTGGAATCTTCAGAGGACGAGTCTGATTCCATTTGCTCTCCATGGTTTTATGATAATGACGATTCCACAGGCCACAGTGCTATTCAGGGACCATACAAGCACTACCCTTACCTCGCAAGATATGACGCCAGCAGTGAATCTCAAGAAGATAACCATCATAACTACTTGAATTGATTTCGAGGGCGAAATCCCTTTAAGGAGGTAGAGTGTAATACCCTGTATTTCACAAAAAAAAAAATCGTTTGGGCATTTCACCTGCCCGGAAGTCCAGGCACATGCCCGGAAGTCCGGGCAGCCCGCCCGGAAGTCCAGGCGCCAATACCTCTATATAAACCAACCCCCCTCTTCATTTTTCACACCAAATTCACGCCAAATTGTGATTTTTCCTCCTCTTTTCACTCATTTTGAGTTTTTAGTCTTTTAAGACTCTTTGTTCGAGACTCTCGGTGCGGTGCAACGAAGTTCTGTCCGAAGAAAAGCGCCAGATCTGAAAAAGAAGAAGTTATTATCTGAAGGTGGAGAACAAAACATAGGTTTGCGTGTTTTATAACTTTTATTAAAGTTTACATTCAGTTATTATTATATCTACTGTTCATTTACACTGCATTATGTCATATAATGTTTATACTATCGCACTTATGCATGTACACTTGGAATTCACGTATTATACTGTTATAATACTGAATTTGTTGTCAATCTGACTCAACTAGACTCGGTCTTGTCCTCAATAACTTTCAATAGTAAACGAGAGGCAGCGGGCTGCTCTAGGCGATTGGTATTTAAGCCGACCTTGTGTCTCACCTCTCAACTGGGTACTAATTTAGTTGGTCTTATTAAAAGCTATCAGCTTATACAAGTAATACTGAATGTCCTAACCTTGCACGTCGTGATACCAACTCTGATAAGGATCACCAGACGTTGCCAAAGTCAGTCTAAATGTCAAGAAATGACCATACCAGTAGACTAGACCAGTTCATGCATTGGCATCATACATATCACCACCTAGGGACGTATATGGTTTATGACTCATAGAATAGTTAGGAGCATTGCTCGCTATTTATTATATTTCTCTTGAGAGGGACGTACATGAGAACCCGGCTACGCTTGGGGAGGGACACCAGTACGTGAATCCAGAGCATCGTTCCTGAGGAGGGACGTACAATAGAACCTGGCTACGCCAGGGGAGAACGTCCGGACGGATATTTGTACGTGAACTCAGGCGATGTACGTTCATCAAACCAATACGAGACTGTGTCATGCATACGTACATATTGATTGATTATGATGCTTACATGTGTATTTAAGATATTTGATATTGAAGTATGTTTTATTAATTGTTATACTCACGAACTATTTACCCACTGAGCGCATTAAGCTCACTCCATTATTATCAAATTTTTCACAGGAAATTAGGGTGGACTGGGTGCAGGTTATGGGGCCCACATTTTTGTACCCTTTGTATGATTCATTGGGGATTTTGGGGAGTATGTTCCCTTGACCGTTTTATGTACAAAAATATTCTGAATTAAATGAAATCATATTTGTACCGTATATTATATTTTTCGCTGCGCACTCTGTTGTTACCATTGTTATTATTCCAAATGCGCGCCCCGTCCGCTAGTGTACCGCCGGTTTAGGCGTGTCAGGGCGGCGTGTGACAAATAGGGTATCCACTAATCAAAATCAGTAATTTGGAGTGTCATACATCCACAATTATCCATGCATCATCATAAATCACATGCAATTTGAATAGTAACTCGTCTAAAATTCTATTTTAGGTCAAATCCATGAAACCCCATCGATTTCTTGTTAGAAATTGAGGGTTTTATCATTTATGGACTCCCCATACGATCTAGATACACATATCACAAAATCAAAGCCTAAGTCCAACATTGGTTTTCCACCACTCTCTTAAATTTCAGGATTCATACAAACCTTAGGTCAAAATTAAGCTTCCAAACACACATGAAAGAGATAGAAGGAAGAAAATGAGAAAGAAATTGATACCTTGGAGGGATTTTGAGCAAAAATCACCCAAACCCTATCCTTTTCTCTCTCATTTCTCTTCTCCCCTTCTTTTCCTCTCCTTCAACCTCCTTTCCCTCTCTTCAATGTGAAAAAATGAGCAAGTGAGCTAAAAAAAACGAGTTGGTTATTTTTATAGAAAAATTTTGGGCTCATATGAAAAAATACACTTAAATAAAAATGAACAGTTTTTTCTATTGCGATTACTTGTACTTAGATAATTAATTTCTTACAAAACACATTGTAATTTAACTTCCTAACCAATTAAAATTTTTATGAGTCAATTACCAACATTCTGGTAAAATTTTAGCTCAATCCAATGGTGGAATTACAAGATCCAGTTGTTTGATCAAAACTGCGCAAGAAAATCCACAAATCTGTGGAACAGTGTTTGGAGTCTTATAACTCACATTAGATAACTTCGATCACGATCTTCACCGTTCATAATGAATATCTATTAGACAAGAATAATCTGAGAAAATTTCAACTCAATCAGACCACGGATCTAGGAGATCATGTTATTATGTAATCGGTGACAAAAAACGTTTCCTCCATGGAGCGAGTTCTACTGTTCTAAAACACTGTTTTTGACATATTTCGGCATCAGTTCGAAACTTTACGCACACATTAAATAACTTAAAAGCATGTAAAGACACTCAAACCAACACGTGTCGAGAATCAAATACGTATGCATACTTATACGGGGTACTCTATAGGTCAAAATGACGTATCCTAAGGTATGGGCGTTACAATTAGAGTGCATGAAAATCGCTCTTCATTTGTTATATACAATTATGTCATTTTTAGCTATGATGTATCTATTGTTCTTAAATATAGATTTCTCATAGTTAAACACTACAATAAAAGTATAATAAGACAACAACATATTAACAACGTTCGTTATTAATTGCACGTTGTAAAAGAACACATTTAACAATGCTTTCATTTTGCTTGTTGTTACAAATATTTATTTAACGAATTTAACCACAGTTAAAATAAAAACCTTGTTATAAACATTATTACACAACGAACAAGTGCTCCTTGTTATAATTTAGGGTTAACCACAAACATTGAACGTGGTTATAGGTGGAACCCCTTCCGCCCTCCAAAAAAGAACTTCCGGCCCTTCTTACTCTCTACACCGCCAAAACCAAGTAAAAAAGAAAAAAAAACATTAGGCGTGAAAAAAAAAAAAAGTTAGAAAGGGTAGAAACAAAGAGACAGAGAATGAAGGAAGAGGAATGGGTTCATTCGCATGAGACGAGGGGGCGTGAAACAAAAATGGCTTTGTTCGCGTGAAGAACAAAAATCGTCGTTG
Organism: Paratinospora sagittata; assembly: GCA_035771175.1. Classification (NCBI taxonomy): domain Eukaryota; kingdom Viridiplantae; phylum Streptophyta; class Magnoliopsida; order Ranunculales; family Menispermaceae; genus Paratinospora; species Paratinospora sagittata. The sequence goes on from CM069598.1 coordinate 19,303,350, forward strand.
TTTCTTCTTTTCCTTCTAGATTTTTAAACAAAAATGGTGTTCCTTGTTCTAAGGAAGAGAAGAGCGTGGAGAAGGAGACTTTTGGTTCGAGTAAGCGTTGTTTCTCAAATCTTCTTTGGGTTCATTTACAAGAAGAGAAGGGCGAGAAGAAGGAAAGTTTTGGGGTTCCTTGTTGAGTACTAATTTAGCTATAGAACTTTATTTTTAGTTTTTTTTTCATTGTTGAAGTAAATATTTAGCTACAAAATGATTTGTAGCCAAAGTTAGTATTTAGCTACAAAAAAAGATTTTGTAGCTAAAGTTAGCCTTTATCTATAAAAAATAATTTGTAGTTAAAGGTAATATTTAGCTACAAATGTGTGTTGTAGCCAAAGGTACTAGTTAGCTATGAAATTACTATTTGTAGCTATATACGACATATAGCTATGCAATTAACTTTGTAGCTAAATATATTATTTAGCTACAAAATTTGTTTGTTAAATTAGTGGCTCGTGCTTATAGTACTGCACAAACCTTTTGACTTTTTTTTATCATTTGATAAGCAATCAAACTTACGTGCTATCCAAAAAAGACAATGACAATGACCACATAAAACACCGATAATTAAATTATGTTACTGTTTTTGAGAGTGTTAATTTGATCTTGTTAGCTAGAGATACAAAATTACTGTAAAAACTTTGCAGCTAGCCACTACAACATGATGGTAAGGCTGCATATGATTCTCATCCTTACTTCAAGTCTTATAATAACAGAAACCTCGTGAAATGATTGTATATATATATATATATATATATATTTATATCTTTTATTATTATATTATTAGCATTATTTACAATGGTTCATTGATTTACAGAACTTGATGCATTGAATTGGTCAGCCATATGAGCTTGAACTCTTTCTAGAATCATCTATATATGCTTCATCAAGAATTCATTAATTAATTAAGGTTTATCCTTTTAACTTCTTTAATTTATCTACCATTGTTCACTGTCTAATTAATTACTTCTGGAAGCAACTTGAGCTGGCTTGACCTAAGACCTCTCTAGGCCATTCCTCAAGAAACACAATTTTTTTGTTTTAATCTTCTTAACTAAGAAACATTGCTTCTTCGAAGACCAATATATTATGGGCCCATTTTTGGGCTTGGACCAAGGCCCGGTAAATCTGAAAATTGGTTCATTCAGCAACAGAAAATGGTCCCATGCAGTAACACTTTGCTAAATTTCAGACAGTCAATTCATTAGTGGGTCCTCATGTTTTAATTTTTATTTTTAATAAGACGGTGATCCTGTACTCACAGAACCTTGGTCACTTAATCACCTCCCAAGTTCTCATCACTGTAGAAAAGTCTAGAAGGTAATGAAAGCTCGATAAGACTGATTTGGCCATTATTTGCGCATGCTAAATGAGGCACGTAATTACTTAGTGATGTGTTGAAAAAAAGGCAAATAAAAAAAATAATAGTAACATGTGGTGGACATGTGAGACAAAAGTCAAATAACAACCCAACTCCACAAACCACAGGATCGCACCAGTCACTTTTTCTGCAAAAACCGTCTTACCTTTCGTATACACAACTGCGAGAAATTTGTCTTGCATGCAGAAGACAAACCAAAAAATAAAAAAAAATAAAAAATAAATGCTGGCCATGGACCTACTTCCAACTGCTAAATTTCTGTTATATTTCAGAAGCATCAATCAGGATAACGCAGCCTGCAGAAACTGCCACGTGTCAGCTATCTCGGTCACACCAACTAGAATCCCAGCATGCATGCACTACAGAGGTCATCACTCTTCTGGTTGATGATTTTCGACCCCTGATCTTAGTGGGTGGGGTTCAGTAAGAATTCCTCGAGATACGCACACAAAAGACAGATCAAGAGATAGAGATAGAGATAGAGAGAGAGAGAGGGTTTATAAATATATGAACTTTAAGGAACAACTCAGTTTTTTCCAAACTTTAATTATCATTGTCAGCAATATATATATTGGAAGTTTGAGTGAATGTTCATGTGGAAATGATGATTAACACACATGCATATATACCCTAATGAGTTTACAGAGAGAGAGAGAGAGAGAGAGAGAGATAGATCAAATTAAAGAACCCAAAATTAGGTATAATTAACGAATTAACAATCCCATGCAAGTTGATCAGCCATGGATGGAGAGTTGATGATGTTGCCGCTGCTGTACATTTCACAATCAGGCATATTTAGGGTGGAGTCCATAAAATCAAGATCATCAAAATTAGTAGTAGTAGTATTGCTGCTGATATTATTATTCAATAATGATGAAGCTTCCATACCCTGATCATCACCAACAATATTATTCTTGATTAATACTTCATTGCTTAATCCCACAAATTCCACTTCGTCACACATCTGCTGCTGTTGCTGATTTTGCTGTTGTTGCTGCAATAATATGTCTTCTTGTCTGGAGAATTGATCAAAGCACTCAACAGTAGTAGTAGTACTAGTAGTGTTAACTGTCCCCCAGAAGCAGCAATTCTCATCATCTAAACCCAGAAACCCAGATGGGGGGTTCAATATTAATGAAGAAGATGTACTTAATTCCATTGAAGATCTACTAGAAAAATCAATCATATTCATGAGCTGTGAGTTTTGCTGGTCTTTGCGGGTCCAAACAAGATTAGGGTTTTGGTATTGATGATCATCATGAGAGGTTGGGATATTTGAACTGTTAATGGCTTCATGTAATGGAGAAGGGTTAATGGTGGCAGTACTACTAGGATAAGGATAATGATCATCAGGCATTGTTATGAAATTACCTGAGTTGGTATCCATGGATGCATCTTTCATTTGTGAATTTATGGAGAAAACTGAAGTGGGTGGCTGGTAAATTTGATGAGTACTGATGAGATTGCATGCAATATTGGTGTTAGTACCACTAGTACTGATCATAGTGTGGTGGGAATTAGGGATCAAATTGTGTGTTCTTGGATCCAGTCCTTGGGCAATTAGCTTCTTCTTAATGCATGAGTTCCAGAAGTTCTTCACCTCATTGTCTGTTCTTCCTGGTAGATGCTTTGCAATCTGAGCCCATCTGTGAAATTAAAATAAACAACATTATAAATTCATGAAAATGCAAATTAAGAAATCTGAACTTCTGGGTCGCATTTTTTTTTTTTACGAAAATCCAAATAAATAATCACAGTACATACACACACCTGTTGCCTAGAATTCTATGAACATCAATGATGATCCTCTCTTCTTGTGCAGAAAAGGAACCCCTTTTTAGGTCTGGTCTCAAGTAGTTAATCCATCTCAGTCTGCAACTCTTCCCACATCTCTGAAGTCCTGTGAAAAGAAAAACCCATCAAAACACAAAAATAATAAGATCTTAATTAAGAATTACAAGGGCAAGAGATAAGTAGAAAGATCAGGACAGATTAATGAAGAAAATTAAAGAAAACCCAGAAGCTTATAATAAATTGTTACCAGCAAGTTTAGGAACAGAACTCCAACAGCCATGACCATGGGTGGTGATGCATTTGATGAGCTTCTCATCTTCTTCAGGAGACCATAGCCCTCTCTTAACTTTCTGCTTGCTGCAGCAGTGATGGCCCATCTGAGCTCAAACCACCACCACCCCCTTCAAATGCACCCAGTACACACACACACCAGTTATAATAAGGCAGCCGTTTTGGGTGCCCTGTTGAAATTTATATATTCCCTCTTAATTTCACTGCAAATTAATATTAATTAGCTACTATATATTGTGTATACATACAAATATAATCACACTAATTATTATGCTGTACTACTGGGTCAAATATTTAAGAAATATGTTAATATATATTTTTTAGATTTATTATTGCAAGTAGAGAGAGAGAGAGAGAGAGAGAGAGAGAGAGAGAGAGAGAGAGAGAGGGAGAGAGAGAGAGAGAATGGCTGAGGGAAAATGTGCTGGTTTTTTTTAACTTAGGGTGCACTCATGAAGAGGACCACTAAGCTCATCATGAGTGCTTTGGTACCCTTCAAAGCCTTCTCTCTTCAACATTATTTACTATAGTTCTCTCATCAATTGCCACATTCATCAATTTATAACATATCACATTTTTACTATTAAAATACCAAAAAAGGAACAAGAACAGGGGCCTTCCACAAGCAACAGTCTTCAATTCAATTCGCCTAAGTTTTAATAATATTACTTAATCATGTTGTCAATTAATATACATATTAATTTATAACTAGTTTCACGTTTTTTCTCACTGATGGATAACTAGTCAGCTTGTACAGGTGTGGAGATGTATATATTTCGTGTACAAACCACAAACAGCCGACATTTCGTGAAAATATAGTACTCATATATATATAATTGGTTTCTTATACCCAAAAATCCCATATAAACATATGTACGTTATTAATTAGTAAAATTAAATAATTAACATAGAAATTTAGCTATGGTAGTTGTTAGGTTTATTAGAAAAGATTTACTGCCAGCTACTTAAAAAAAAATAGCGCATGTTATGTACGTATGTGATGAAGCACTAGCAACTGTCACAGACTTTGAAGGGGATAATATACTAATAAATTTGGTAAAGTCCAAATTGCATTTACGACATAAGCTTGTTTGTTGGTAAGGGTGTATTTTATCAGTGAAAAAATTGTTAATTCTCAAGAAAATTATATGACAGTTAGAGTTCGATTGCCAGAATTTTCTCAAAAAAAGAAAAAAAAAAGATTCTTGACCCTCTATATATTTTCTTACCTATAGATGTGAGAAAATCTAATTTTCTCATGAGAAATTCTTAATATTAATGATTGTGTTCGAATCCATTATTTTCCATCCTTCTTATACAATAAGAGTGTAAGTAATCATTTTCTCATGTACAATCAAACAATATGAGAGAATTTTTTTAAAAAAAAATTTGCTTGCGAAGTTTTTTTTTTTTTAAATAATTTTCTTAAGAAAACATTTCTCAATTGCTAAGCATTAAAATTCCTAATTTTACACTTATAAATCCAAGGCTTTCTTGATCATATACTATGTATATTAAGATTGTGCATCACTAACATAAAAAGTAACATATTTTAGTGATACAATGTGTAATTGTTAGACCATGTCTATATGTGTTAGTTTCACATTGACCATGTAATGGAAGAAATCTTAAGTTATATTGTAGAGATTATCTCAAAAATGTAAACACCCATTTTAAGAAACCATAAGACAACATATAAGAGGGTGGACTGTGTGAACTAGCAAATTTCCATATCGTTGGGTGTTTGTGTACTAATCGCAACCAACTCACGTTTTCAGGAAGGTATTGTATAGAAAATATTGTTGGAGTATACAATTTGTGAAGCGGCCGGTAGCAAGGCATACATATATAGACTTTGAATATGTATATGGTCTAATATACATAATAATTTTAGTAAAATTGTAACTACAATATGTTAATTTGTTTGTTTTGGTTGTTAGATACATTGATTTGATACATGCGTGCCTCATATGAAACAACAATATTTATTTATCCTCTGGTAGGGAGGGGTCAAATTTATCCTTTGCTCGAGAGAGGATTTTGATCCTTAGCCACTTATCGGGAGGAGAGAGCATAGTATGCCTATCATTTTCGGATAAATTATGGAAGAACTCTCAAATCTCGGACTATAAATGTAGACATAACTAGAAATAGCTACTGCACTGCAAGGAAATTCCCTAGCTTGATGGCTTCTCTATATAAATTCATATGATTTATTTAAACTTTTTACGTCATTTAATCATCAATATCAAATTATTGATGCTAACTAAAAAATAAAAGAAAAGCAATATAAAACCTTACAACTATTTAGAAATCGTTTGATGAAACTTTGTTGTACCATTAACTGATCATATCTAAATCATTTTAATTCTAAAATTTATTTAGAATTCGATCAGATTTTTTTAATAGTTTCAAATATCACCCACAACCCTTTTTTGAATTTCTGATTCAAAATCAATAGCATAAATTACTGAAGTCAATTAATTAATTTCATTAGAAAAATGTTATAGTTACATTCAAAGTATACATTATCAAAAGTGTACATTACCATTAAACACCATTAAATTACCTCGAATCATGTACCAATACATGATTCGAGGCAATCTAATGGCGTATGTGGTGATGTACACTTTAGATGTATATATTGAATGTCAATGTAGTATTATTTTTTTCATTTCATTAAGTCCACTGCAAGTAATTTAATTAATGATGAATAAAAAAAAGTAATTTAATTAATGACCAACTAAATGGCTTCTCTAATGTCATTTAATTTTATTAATATTACTTATTTTTAGCATTAAAGATAGCTTCAACATTCTCCATGGCTTTTCACAAAATTGTCTATGTATAAATTAATATATACTCTACATAAATGAAAAATATATATACATACATAGTTGGATATTAATCACACAACCATGAAGGGAAAGAAAGTAAAAGAGGTGAGCTTTTGGGCCCCTTTTTGAAATTTTTTTCCTGCAGAATGATTATGTAGCCATTCAGAGGAAGACCTAATGATAGTAATTAGAAGAAAACCCATATGTCCCATCATGAATCCTAGACTAAATTTTCACACCACTATAATTTTCTGATCTGTATATCTTTCCGAATTTCCAGTTTCAAAATGCAAAGCACTCATCTCTATTTTTCAAGATTGGAAGACTATAGTTTTGGCTTCACTCAACCATTGCTTGGGAGTACTGTCAATTCTTGGTGTCAACGAAGATGGTGATAATTGGGTGTGCTTCCTGTCATCATTTCTTCTCTTCCCCATTTTTTTAAAAAAAATTAAGGAAAAAACCAAATGCTTTAATTAATTGTTTTTAACCAAAATATGCTTTTCAAGCAAAAGCCAGAGAAAATCACGTCGAAAAGCACCCCAATGCACCAGCAAATTCCTCTATTAGCTCAAGAGATATGACCCTCCCTACACAAAATAAAATAATTAAAAAAGAAAAACTTTAATAATATAAAAAAAAATTAGTGCTAACACAATATCAAAAGATGTTGTCATTGGGACGAGAGGAAGCCGAAACTCTTTAATAGAATTAAGAAGGCGAGTATAACGATGAGAAGCATAAGTGACTCGGATGAAGACCATATAAACCAACTACCATGGTCTCGTTCTCACTTTTTATTAAGAAAGAGAAAACTCTCACTTAATTATTCCAAATATATATATATATATATATATATAACTAAAATATTGAAAAATTATTTTCGAGTAAATTTTTAGAATTTTTGAGTTTTTAGTCATTGGACAAAAAACAAAAAATTAAAAAGAAATAAAAAGAAAAAAATCACAATATTCGATCATATTTAGCAATATATACAAATGTCAACTTCACTTCTTAATTTAGCTTTCACATCATTGCTCCCTGCAGTTGAGGAATGAGGAGGTGAAAGTGAAAGAAAGCCTCTTCTCAATTCGAATCTTCTCTTTTTCCTTCATCTTCCAATATATATAAATATAAATAACCTTTCGTTTGATTTATTTACTTGCTTCCTCTCTCGCTCGCTGTACACGTTCTTTTCAATGCAAATAAATCAAAGCATCTTAGAATAAGTTAGAATAACATTTAACCAAATTAATTAATTTTGATTTGATTTGTTTTTTGTCTGGTTTAATGAAGGATGGAACGCGTGCAGGTCACGTGACACTTTGGTTATTGTGTCAGAGTCTAAGGTTGGTCTTGGGTCATGACTTTAATTCATGACTAAATCAGGGTGCTGCTAATGGCACCACTAATTTTATTTTATTTTTTCATGCCACCAACCTTTTTTTTTATAATTTTTAAAGGTTTTTTAGCACTTAAAATGTTTGTATTCTTAAGGAAATTATCAATTATTAAAAAATAAATAAAACAAGAAAATCACATTAGATAGAATAAGAATGTTAATATTTACTATTAATGGATCCAACCACCCAACAAATTTTTGAGATTTTTCAACATACGTTTAAAAATTACTTGTTATAGGAATTTCTCAATTTATAAAGTATAATTAAAGAAAAAGTGTATATAAAAAAAGTCATAATTATACCGACCACATGGCTCATGAGTGACTCTGAACCTTAATTCCTATCTTAAAAGTCCGTGAACATATATTGATATGAAAAATATTAAAGTGACACGTATTTTGTACATTTAAAATATACATCATCGTTAATGTATTATTTGATTACCTTGAATCATGTGTTGGCACATGATTCGATGTAATTCAATGGTGTATAAAAGTTTTAAAGGGAGAAGCTTTTTAATTAACTTTTTAATCAAGCAAATAACTTTTCATTGAAGTATTTAATGAAATAGGAAATCTTCTTCGAATCCCCAAATTAATTAAGATTTTCATTTGAACAAGAGAAATTGCATTTTATTAATTTAATATATATATAAAAGTTCTGTTTATCCCTATTATTCAATCATGTAAGATGAAACAAGCAAAATGTCCTTAAAAATAGATAAACAGTTGGATATGATAAGGTATTTTGCAGTTGTGGAAGATAGTATATTAATGGTAATTAACTGTGGTACCTAAAGGTTTTAGAAATAGCTTATATTAGTGTAACAGAAACTCATATATATATATATATATATAGTAGTCCTAACTCTAATGGTATGTAAAAATAATGTATATATATATATATATAAACAATTATATGTTTGTTATATAATAATACAAGTGGCAATGCAAATGGAGAAATATAATTGAGGACGTAGTCCCAACAGTCAATGATTTTGGTGATGATACTCTAGCTAGGGACAATACTCTCTAATAATAAAATATATTTTACAGTATTCTAATAATAATATATATATTGTATCATATCATTGTTACTACTTCAATGCTATACCCAGCCAAAAGCCAGTTAGTGTCATTTATCTTTTGTCATTCTTATATACATATAATGTTATAGCTAGTTTATTTTAAAACTTGTCTTTGTATATCTTCATTTAAAATAAGCTCGAAATAAACTTAAAGAATACTTCAATTAGATTATTTGAACTAACTAGCTCAGTACACGTCTATTATTTTCTAACAAAATAAAAACTTAAAGCAGAAGTTAGATTATTAATGCCATAATCTTCATATGCAAGTCTTCTTAATTTCTTTAGAGATTTTATCATTTAAAAAGACTTCAACAAAATTAGTATGCTATCACTTTCAAATATGATATCATATATATATATATATATATATATATATATATATATATATATATATATATATATTACCATGCTTAAGTATAAACTAACTATGATATCATATATATTACTTTGTCCCAACAACCATCGCTAGCGTATAGTAGCAAATAAATATGTATATTTCAGCGTTAAATTTGAACACCAAACTTTTGTTCGTACTTAGTTTAATTATAAATTGGACCATTAAAATATATCATATATAGTAACTAGTATCAGGTCACGTGCGGTTGTTCGTGACTTTTAAAATTTAAGGTTTTGATTTTTTTTTAAGTAGGTGGAAGTTATTTAACTACTTAAATTTCAATTTTGGCCTTATAATTAATTTAAAAATAAAAAATAACCATAAGTTTAGAGGAATAGTTTTGGAAGTTTGGCCAAAATGGCTACACAGTAATAAATTTTTTCAAGTATTTATATTTTATATAATATAGATATAATGGATACTGCAATAGGTAAACCAAATTCAGTTTAATAGTGTAAGAGTTTAAATGTTTAAGAGCATAATTTGTTTTTTTTAAAAAAAACCCTTATCTAAATTAATGAGGACCCAGTTGCCTATTGAATTTAAATCAATTGTATAATGCATTGGTATTCAAACCATTTTAAAACTCAACTAAACAAATCAGGAATAAATAGGAAAACTTTACATCTCTTAATTTTTAGGAATCGACTTACATGATACATCTATAAAAATCAATACATATTTAAAAAAAAAAATGATTCATTTGGTAATATTTTCTAGGTCACACATCATGTTACCATCGTGTATAAATATATTTATTGTACCACTTATATTGTAAATAAAGAGATCGTGTGACTATTTTTATCAAAGTCTCAAAATTAGTCCTTTTAAACTTATACTATATTTTATTTTAAAGGTTAGTTATATGGTTAATATAGTAATTTAACTAATCTTCTATCTTCTTCTATATTCCTTACTTTTTAACTTATTTCAGTTGTAATTTATCTATTTACTCTTTTTGACCTTAACATTTACTTTCTTTTTTTCTTTTTCTTTTTTCTATATTCACATTCTCTCCCTCTCTTAATTTATAGGCAACATTAATGTCTTTTATTCAAAATAATAATATTAGTTAACAACGTAATTAAAATTAAAAATTTTCATAATAAATAATTAAATCACGTGTTGAATACAGTTGTATGTATATATGCATTCATGTGTGTCACACCTGACGTTCATATTATATTAATTATAAAATAAAACTTTTAATTAAAAACAAAAGTTTAAATTATAATTGATAACAAAAATGATGATTTTACTTATGAGTAGAAGAGCAGGAATACGTTTTTAGGTTTGAAAATAGAAAAATGATAGAAAAGGGTAAGAGTTTAAGTTTTTGAAAAATGACAAAAGAGAAATTGTGTAAAGTCGGCACACATGCAAGTAGACATAGAGGAAGAGGAGTGGAAGTTATTTATCTACTTAAATTATAATTATAAGAGGAGTAATTAATTTAGAAGTTATGCAAAAATAACAATACTTTTTCGGATTTTGTATAATTATATACCATAGATATAGATTTAAAATAAATATATATGTATATATAGAACTAATAAGATTTGGTTCGCTAATTCAAAGAGCGAACTACGAAATACGATTGAAAAACTTATCATAAGTGAAGATACTGCTGTATGCCAAAAAATGGGTGGTAAAAAAAAAAAAATACACGTGGGTCAAAGAAAACGAATGGCTCTTGGTCATATAATTCAATGCTTGCTTCCCTATATATGTATACGTCACTTGTCATCCACAATCCAATCAAATCATCATAACCCTTTCACAATTCTCGAAGACAAAGATAGTCACAATTTTAAGTTAAAAGCAAGGAGGGGAATAAGAAGTCAAAGCAAAAGTTGCCAAGTAAATAAAGAGATGATCAAGTAGAATTGTGGGGTCATATCTCTATAGAAGTTCTCCATTGAAGACGAGTGACCCACAATCCCATCATAAACTTTCCATAAACAACCCTTACCGACAATTTACATCATTATACTTTTAATTTTTATATTATAAAAGCTCTTTATTAAACTATGACCTTATGTCAAGCCAGCAAAACCTTGATTATGCCCACTTATTACTCTCTCTCTTTATTTATTTAATTTTCTCACTCTACCAAAAAGTGTATAGTAGAAGCTTGCAGGTATCATTAATATTTATTTCTTGGATTACCCATTTATGTCTTGTGTTAATTATCACAAATATTATAAATGATTAACCAATCTTCTTGTCTTACTTGAGGAAACTGATCTATCATGGATATATAATATAATTTATACTGATAATATAATCTAATCTTATTGTCTTGCTTGTTTGCTATAAATTGATATTGTTGTATTATTACTTATGATAATTTCTTTATTAATTAATTACTTACTTACTACCTTAATGATGATTTTTGGTGTTTTTTTTTTTTTTTTTCTTATACTAATGTAGAGTTAGAGATTATCCACATGCTTGCTTCGTGCCTTGCGACAAGTCCCCATGTTGTGCGGCTTTCGTACGATTAAAACATTCATTTGCAATCAATGCCACTTGTTGACTTGTAGAAATGACATGTCATCATTTATTTTATTATAAAAATAAAAATTACATTGCTGCCGAAGTCTTGTCGAGCCCCACGAAATGATCCTGCTAATTTGTTACAAGGGTGCAATCTTAGCAAAGTTTTTTCTTTTATTTTTTTGGCCTTAATTGCTCGAGCAGGACACCCCTCCAACAATCTTAGTAAAGTTTGCGCTGCAGTAATTTAATTAGAATTAAATAATAAACTAAAAAGCTTTAATTTATTATTATATTATTACTAGTATAGTTTAAAAGAATTAAAAAAAAGGCTCAAAATTACCAAAAAAGGCTAAAAGTTACAAAAAGAAAAGGAATAAAAAGAAGGTTAAAAATGATAAAAAAATAATTCATAAAAGTTAGCATGTCATTACTAAATTACCTAGAAATGTATATTTTTACATAAATTTCTTTAACAGTTTTATATGAGAATTTACTATAAGAATAATACACTATGAATTAAGGAATTTTGACTTTATAAATAGTATTGGTAAGAATATTTTTAATGTGAACTCTTAAAATTGACATTTAAAATTTTATCTTATTTTATATTAAAAAAGTTACTTTTTAATATTATAAAAAATAATTTTATACTTTAACTAATTTCACTTTGACCATTTTCCCCTGCATTTTTAAGTTCTTAATCCATTTTTTCTTATTTTTCCTTACCCCCATTCTTATTTTGAACCACATAGGACAATGTTATCTTTTTACACCCATCAAATGGCATAAACTCGAGTCATTGCTGATAAAAAAATATAAAAATAAAAAAGAACTCGAGTCATTGAATTGTCCTTTAGTGAGAAAGGGTTTGTCCTTCATTGAGAGGGTGTCTTTCTTTTTTAGTAGTGTTTTGGAGGATCTAGATTGTATTCTCTTTGTTTCAAGTTTTTTTTAGTGTTGAACAAGTTTTAGTTTTTGTTGTGGAGGAGGAGATTCAATTGGTTCTTAGTAAGTTCACTTTGATTGGGGAACAAGAAGAGGAAGTTCAGGTTGAATATGAGAGCAAGCTGGATGACGTCAAAGCATGCAAGCTAAGTTTGATGGGGCATCTTCAAACGGTTAAATCATAACGGATTGAAGGACAGTTTGCTCAGTGTTTGGTCTTTATAGAGGTGAGGATTACTGAGGTTGATAATAATATTTTTCAGATTTTTTTCAAATGCCCTCGGGCTCTGAGCTTTGTTTTAGAGGACGGGCCTTAGTTGTTTAATGAGTCTCATTTTCTAGTGCAACCATGGACGCATGGGGTCAACCTCAAGTCGATTTCCTTTACGTCTTGTAAATTTTGAATACAACTTCGCGACCTTCCCCTTGACTGTAGAGGCAAACAGGTGGTAACCAAGACTACGAGAAAAGTGTGTGAAGTGATCAAAGTGAAAAAAATGGCAAAGAGAGACATTGTGGAACAAAGAAAGTTTATCCGTGTAAGGATAGAATTGTGTATTGATAAACCTTTGCTAAGGGGCTTGATATTGAATAATGAAGGTGATAAACATTGGGTGTAAATCAAATATGAGCGGTTGGCTAAATCTTGCCATGTTTGTGGGCGATTAAGTCACGAAACTCATGCATGCCCTTATTTGATGTCTTCAGAGTTAGTTAGAAAGGAATCCAGCCTCAGCTATGGAGACTGGATGAAGGCACCTATTATTTCATCAAGAGGATCTTGACAACAAGAGCATAGCTTAAGCAGCAGCTCGCCAAGACCAGATTGGTTGGACTATCAAGATGAGGTGTCCTCGTAAGAGAAGACTCAGGAAGTTTATCCAAATTCGACCATGAAGGTCAGAGCACCAAGGCACAAGGGAAATTTTGGTATTTCGAAAACTGATGATGTGTCGACAGAGAAAGAAATCTCTGACAACGATAAATTCAAGTTAGCAAATTCGTCGTCTATAAGTACGCCAAAGATACAGATTACACCAGCGTTTGATGATTCTTGATATATCAAGGAAGGAGGGTCCCACCAAGCTCCAGTTGATACACCCTAAGAAGGCCTGCAGGATTCATACATGGCAGCAAAAGAGGAATCTTTCTAGCACGTAGACCGTCTCAATTTTAGTGGGCATGTATCACACTTAGCGAAGTCAAATCTCACTTCAGATAAGTCAGGGCGTTGGATGAATTTGGGTTAGGGCTGGAGCCACGCGGGTCTTTTCCATTTGAATTCCCTTGCAAGCCTATGTGGCTGTTTCCCTATCCATTAAGTTGTTTTGGGCCATTTTCTAATCCTAGCAACTTACAACCCAATGGACCCGCAACTCTATTCTTTTTTCAATCATCCTAATGTTGGCCATGGCCCACCATCAAATACGATTCTTTTCTCAGCTCAGGAGCAAACTGTCTTTTTTTTCACTCATGCTTGCACGTCTCTAATAGAGCATTCTCCTAGAGCTATCATTCAATTCCCTGAGTATCAAGACAGCATGATTTATTTTGTCTCAGAGAATCCACTAGATCCTACTTTGCTTATTAACAAGAAGCAGGGGGATCAAGTGTTAAAAGTTATGAGCCAAAATCCTAATGTTGAGCAGCTAGACCAACCAGTTTCTTCACCAGACCTCGTTAATCTCATATTAGTCATAGACCGAAGCATTAAGAAAAAGCTTAAGAAGAGGAAGATGAGGGCCCTTGCTAGGGATCATTTGGGTCGAAACCGTGTAGATGAAGACTCGACAGGTAAGCCAGGGAATTTAGAGGCAGAGAATTCTAGCTCTTTGGTTGATTCTACTTTATTCAAGTGACAAAAGGCTTTGATGGGTACATCGGAAAGGGTGGAGGAGGCCGACCCTAATTGGCCCTAAGGGGCCCAATGAAGATATTGTGTTGGAACTGTCAGGGTATGGGGAACCCCTTGACAGTCCACACTTTGAAAAAATTTGTTACGCTTCATTCCCCTGAAGTAGTGATTTTATTAGAGACAAAAAATAGTGACAGGAATCTTCAAATGTTGAGTGGCAAGCTTGGTTTCAAATGTTGTTTACCTGTGTTTCCAATTAGTCGATCAGGAGGCCTATGTGTAATGTGGTATGATGCTGACCTAGTTAGTATTGTTGTATATGCTCAGTTTTTTACTAAACTTGTGGTGCATGACCCTGTGAAGAATTTGGATTAGAGACTCTTTGGCATTTACTGCAGTCGGGATGAAAAATCCAAGAGGAATGAGAAGGAATTTTTATCGAGGAAGCTTTCTTTATCATCTCAACTTACGATTTTAATCGGGGACTTCAATGTTGTTGTGGAAGAAAATAAGAAAATGTGGTGTGATGGTTGGAATAGTAGTGAAGGAAAAGAATTCACCACCTTCATATATTCCAATGATTTGCTGGATTTGGATTAATTTCTTAAGGCTTTCTTTCACGTGGTCAAACAAAAGGCACAATGACCAATTAATTCTTGAAAGATTGGATAGGTGCCTTGTTCATCCTGACTGGCGAAATTTGTATGAACATTTTTCTCTTCACCATCTTTTGGTTGTTGGCTCAGATTACCTATAGCCTTGCTTCTATTTACAGAAGAATCAAAGAAAAGGTTTTCACAACAATTTATATTTGACAAAAGATGGGTCTCCTTTGTTTGGTGTCTCTGTTGAATGAAACAAGGAGGAGAATCCAACGCTATAGGAAGGAGTGCCCTCAGGCCAATTCTAAATGGCTAATCCATCAATTAGAAACAAAACTAACAACTTTATTTAATAATCCAAGTACAGACATTGAATTAAGTAAAAAACTGGAAGGTGAACTTAAAGTGGCCTATAGTAGCGAAGAAGAGTACTAGAAGGCTAAGGCGAGGATTGATTGGCTAGGCTTGAGTGACAAAAATACAAATTTTTTCCATGCCAAAGTGAATTCAAGAAGACGTCAAAATAGAGTGAAGGCAATCCAAGATGAAGAAGGAGTGTGGCTTGATGACTTGGCCATGATACTTGAGCATTCAGGTTAGTTCTTTCAGAAGTAATTTTAGAGCCATTTTGATCCAAAGGGTTTAATTTGCTTAAATAATCTCCCCCATAAGCTATATAATGATGATGTTGGTTGGTTAGATAGACCAGTGTCTATGGAAGAGATGAAATGTGTCATGTTTGCCATGAATCCTCATAAAGCCCCTGGACCGGGTGGTTTAACTATTGCCTTTTATCAACATTATTGGGATTGGGTCTCTCCTCATTTATTTTCAGCAGTAGAGCAGTTTTTTAGATCCAGCTTGTTAGAACTTTCTCTTAATCACACCTATATCACCCTTATTCCCAAAACCAAGGCCCCCATCCTTCCTCAATGATCTAAGGCCTATTAGCCTATGCAATGTGGCCTACAATAGTCTCTAAAATCTTGGCTAATAGATTGAAACATGTTCTAAATAAAATTATTGGCCCATATCAAAATGCATTTGTGCATGGTTGACAAATTACTGATAATATCATTTTGGCTCATGAAATTATGCATTCAATTAGTAAGAAGATAAAAGGCTAAGGAAGTCGTAATTAGATTAGACATGTCCAAGGCTTATGATAGGATGCTTTTATTGATTTATTACTTTATAAGTTGGGTTTCTCTTACCAATGAAGGAAATGGATTCAGGTGTGTATATCTATTGTATCCTATCAGGTTAAAATTAATGGAGAGTTGTCCAATGTCATATACCCTTTTTGTGGACTAAGACAAGGAGACCCCCTATCCCCATTGCTATTTATCACATGCGCAGAGGTCATATCCTTCATGTTGTCCAATGTTGTTGAATCCAAAAGATTACATGGTTTTAAATTTCCCAATAATGGCTCAGTTATTTCTCACTTATTTCTTGACATTCTTCTATTCTACAAGGTTTCTAAAACGAAATTTCATTCAGTGGCGGATTCTCTAAAGATGTATCAAAAAGCTTCCGGACAGGCTATCAATGTTTAGAAAAGAAATATCATTTTTAGCCACAATGTGTCTGATGATCAGAAGAAGGAATTGGTTGACATTCTAAGCATGAAGCAGTCAGATAAGTTGGGGAAATATTTGGGCATCATGGTTGATTTTGGGAAGGCCAGAAGAGATGATTTCTCTGAATTGGATTTAAAAATTAATGCCAAAATTATGGGCTGGGATGAGCACTTACTCTCTCAGGCTGGAAGAGAGGCATTAATAAAAACCATAGGTTTTGTTATTCCAACCTATATTATGCCTTGCTTCAGAATTCCTCGCTCGCTCGATGATTTAGTCATTCTCCAAAAAAATTGCAAAGTATTGGTGGGGTTCTCACAGATACAAGAATAACATCCATTGGTGTAACTGGCTGGTCATGATTCCAATAAAAGGCGAGGGTGGGTTGGGCTTCCGAAATCTATAGCTTTTCAATCTTGCTCTTCTACCTAAGCAGTATGGGAGATTGTTTTCATTCCCTAAATCTTTGTTCTATCAATGCTTAAAGGATAAATATTTCAAAAAGGAAGACTTCATGCAGGCGCAATTGGGGAAAAGACCTTGGGGATAGAGGAGTCTATGTTGGCCCAGATATATCCAAGAGGAGGGTGAATTGGACACTTAGACAAATTAAATATTTATTACAATGACAAAAACGAAGTGCAAAAATTAAACAAATGAGCATAATCGATTTATAGTGGTTCGGCTACTTGCCTACATCCACTACCTAACCTCCTTGGTTAGGATTTTGAACCTTATCACTAAGGGATTCTCTTACGGGTGAGAATCAAACCGTTACACCTTTTCTCAACTTGCGGGTGTGAGAACAACAGTTACACTGCTCAACTTGCAGGCTTGAGACCAACCTATCCCAACTTCCGGGTGTGAGACAAACCTAAGTTTTCTCAACTTACGGGTGTGAGAACTACCATCTCTCAACTTACGGGTATGAAAAGACCTGACCTTGTTGAATATAAGAATATCAACTCAGTAGTTTATTTAACTACAGTTACAACTTTGATACAGTATACAAGATATGAAATTGAGTGCAACTGTATCCTATGAACTATCTCTCAAAATTTTCTTTCAGCAAGAACGATATAAGTTAAAATAGTGTTGAACAATTTGAGTGAAAACAGTTCAAACTTTCAAATAGATTTTCAGATAAAGATAGAATGTTAGCACAGTATGAAAATCTTTTGAATAAGTAATGATTCAAATAAAATGCTTTGAAACTGGAATAACTTAAGCTTTTTGAATCAGATGAAAATTCGACTAACTTTCAAAAAGTGTTTTGGCTTAGAGAATTTTTGGTATCTTAACAGTTTGTTAAATGCCTATATATATAGACTTGTAGAGATGAAGTTGTTCATTTGAATTCGAATTTCAAATATCAACGTTTACTCACAACAGCTAGAATATATCACGAAAATGGCAACTGCTCATTTCATGAATATTCTGATTTTCTCCAGATACACAAATAAGGAAAGATTTAGAAGATGTGGTTCGTGAATCAGAGAATATCTCTTACATATACAAAAACTTAATTTTGTACGAAAGGTTGTTCTAAAAAAGGTGGCTAAAAATAATGTACATGTCATTTCTGCGTTTTGTTCATTTGAGGACGCTCATAGAGTATCAGCGTCCTTCTGAACAATGAGGGCGCTATTGAATCGTAAGCGTCCTGATTTTCTTTGACAATTAAACGACTTAAAACATGAGGGCGCTACTCAAGAGTTAGCGTCCTGAAATTTTAAAAATCATTTTAAAACAATGTTGAGTTTGTTGAAAGACAGTAAGCGTCCTGAGGGTTATTAAGTTGATTCTAAAGATGAAGGCGCTCCTACACAAGTAGCGTTCTGATAGTTTATTCAACTTATAACTATCAGTGTGCTTAAAGATAGAAATCAATTAAAAGCAAAAAGAACTTCCAGCGAGCTGAAATTAAGTCAGCGTCCTGATAAAAGAAAGGTCGATACTTACAAGTAAGCGTCCTTATTAATCAAGAGCGTCCTAATATTTTATCAGCGTCTTGACTTATTAAGTCCATGAGGGAGCTACTAAAATAATTAGCGTCCTGAAAGACTTTATAAAAACGAATTTTGATTTCTCGATTAAAGCTCGATAAAACATAATGTTTCCGGATTGAATCAAATACTTTAGAAATCATAAGATACGATTAGAATGTTACGATCACAATATGCAAACGATAAGATTTTGCTGAGAGTAAGTTGATCGATAGGCTTTACATTCTAAGTACTGACAGACTCGAAACTTTACTTGAGATGATCAATAGGCTTGTAAGCTCAATTCCTTAATCTTGATTCTTGATAAATCTGAAATACTTGACAAGATCATTAAATACACAGATTGGAGATATTTGGAATCATCAAAACATTCATGTCATGGGGTTCATTGAAATAACAGTCTAAAGGTTGGAAAGCAGTTGCTTCTTTATGGCTTTAGGTGGAGAATAGGTAATGAGCCAAAAGTAAATGTTTGGAAGGATCCCTGGGTCCCTAGGCCTATTTCCTTTAAGGTCCTATCTCCTCAGAATAATGGTGTTAGGAAAGTGGCTGACCTTTTGATGGCCAATGGGAGAGGGTGGAATCATGAGATTTTGGGTTCCCTATTCATTAAAAAGGATGCTAGAATCACAACAATTATTCCTCCATGTGAAAGTCCTGAAGAGGTAAATTGGTATGACATCATAACAAATCAGGGGTTTATAGTGTCAAGTCAGGCTATAACCTCCCAATCATGCTTGCTAATAGTGGTTTATTGGGCTACAAAGTTGTTCATCTAGTTCCATTTCATAGACTTCTACTGAGATTTTATTGAAGAAAGGTATGATGGTGGATCCTTTTTGCCCTCTTTGTGAGAAGCAAGAGAAAACTTGGTGCACTTATTTTTTAAATGTAATTTTGCTAGAGCTCTATGCTTTGGTCCTCCACTATCCCTTTCTTTCATGCATTGCTCTGGGAATTCTTTTGGTGATTATTGGGAATATGTGTGTAAATCCTTAAAGCATGGCTGAGATGTTGATGGTGCCATTGCATGGGTTGTCATTGGTTTATGGCAGCTTTGGAAGACAAGAAACAAGAATGTTTTTCACGATATATTGGAGTTTCCTATGATAGCATGCAAGAAAGCAAGCAAGCACTTTCTTGATTCTAGGGATGCATTGAATCCATTGGAGAGTGCCTCAGATGACAACAATAGAAACTCAGCTTCATCCAGCTATAACAACGGCTAGAGGTTATTTTGTGATGCCGCATGGAATCTGATTTCCCTTCATATAGGTGTGGATCGGGTTCTTATTGATGAGTCTAACAATGTTCGTTTGGCAAAAAGTTGGGTTGTCGTGACCCCTCTCCGAGTGACGTCACAACCGGCACAAAACCCCAGATAATGCTACTTCAAGACAAAACCTAAGGCCCTGCTAAGCCTCTACTTAATACGCGGACAAAATATCAGAACAATGCATGCAACCTGTATATGAAAATTAATAATTGAACCAAAATAATATCCATCATCCAACAAGAAGGTTATATCAACCTTGTATAACACATGGTTCAACTTATATGATCACATGTATAAGACAAGTATTTATCTCCCATAATGTCATATACATGCCATATTTAAAACCATCAATGTGATATGTAAGTATAAATGTATACAGTGTGATAGTTAAATATACAAGTCCAAAAAAAAAAAATTAAAACTATCAAAATGACAACCTCATTCCCCAACAAAGACCTATATCCAAGAAGAAGAAGGTTGCACATAGTGATCAAGTCTTGCCCTTTTCTTTTGGATCTGAACTTGAGAAAATAGGATAAAAAAGGGTGAGCTCAACTAGCTCAGTGAATAATCTCACAGTAATCTCCATAAATGCATTTATAAAACATGTATCTCATTGAATAAACATTTATAAACGCAAATGCATCAATGAAGGATAACATACATGATTCAAACTAAAACATATAAATTATGCGTCATTTTTATAAAAATGCAAAAGCCTCAACGAGAGGTCATATTAGGATAACTTTGTCTACACTTCCCCTATTTCGCGCTATAGGCTCAGGTCAACATATTATCTTCTACCAACCCTCCTACCCTTCCATTCTTCATAAGGGAAAGTCTTTTTCATTAAGCACTATTCAAGTAACCTCGGTGGCACGTCTCCCAAAGATCATGGAAATAGAAAGGTAATCAATGCCAAGGTATTCAATCCAAAATACCCAAGGCAACCCAATGCATAAAAATCCATTTTCATGATCATAAAAACTATGCACATACATCATAAACGCATATAACTTTAACAAACCAATTTCATATATATAAAATGTCATAAATAGAGAATAAAGGTGAGAAATACTCATAACCAACCAAAAGTCTGTAACCAAGCTAAAAGACTCTCAATGGATGAATCCAATCTCAATGTCCGGTAATGAACATAATTCATACAACATTGATTAAATTCAAGTCTATACATTAACAAATACATAGACCCAATAAGATTTTCAATTTCCTACAATACGACACTCAACTAAACTCCTAACAAGATCAACTCAAAACACACCTAAACCACCCATAATTGGATTAGAAACACCAAGTACACAATAAATCTACAAGGGTTTCCAATAAAACCCACATCCATGCTCAATCTCAAAATCATCATATAAGCTCATCAATTTCCATGAGAATCACCATTAAAACAAGTGAAAACACTCTTAATCATGGAAATTAAGTTTAGGATTACAAGATTAGGGTTTCAAATTTTGAAACCCTAACTTCACCTCAAAATCAAACACATGCATGCCACTCAAATCTCATTCAATAGCTGGAAATCACTAAGAGAAGCACTTATTAGAAGAATTTTAACAAGAAATTATACCTTTGGAGTACAAAACACCAAACCCTAGCTCCAAATCCTCCAAAAATCTCTTCTCCTCTCTTATCTTATCTTCTCCCAGTTGAAAATGACAAAATGAAGTGAAATGGGAGTGGATTTCACTTTATACACACATTGGGCCCACGTTTGCAATTTTTTAAAAAAATTGCCCAGACACGAGGAGCGTGTTTCACCCTAGAAGGGGCGCGTTTGCAAATTTTAAAAAAGTTTTGTTCTCGGTTTCACGCAAGGAGCATGCTTCTCCACTTAAGGAGCACGCTTCTCCGACCAAAACCATAAATTTTTATATTTTGGTGCATTTTCAATTACTCATACACTTTATTAACATAATAAACATGAAAATACACACAATATATCGTATACGAACAAAATACAACTATAATATGCATCAAATACATACACAAGCATCTAAAAGTTGGCATTCTACGTCATCATGACATTATGTATGAATGTGGGTCGTTACATGGGTGGAGAATGGGTCCTTATCTGTCGAAGACGACGAGGTTAAAGCTATCCTAAGAGGTATCAGGTACGCGGCAGAATGGTGTTCTTCTTTTGTGCATGTATAAAGATGTAAAAATGTATTAGCTCACAGGTTAGCTAGGATGGCTTTTGAGTCAGGCATTTCCTTGTTGTGGGATCGTTTTGTGCTTCAAGGTGTATTTTAAGACATATTTATTTCATTTATAAATTTTTAGTTTCCTTGCCAAAACAAATATGGGGAAGGCTAGAATGGGGGTTGCAAGAAGGGTTTACAAGATTTACATGATTTAAATCAGATCGTCGGATGGGCTGTTTAGCATTTCACCATGAGAGACTGCAGAATAAACACTACAACAAAATAAATGTTTAACAACATAGTGAAAAATATTGTTAAAATGAATGTCATAAAATTTTTAGAAGTTTTGATTATTTAAAAAAATGTTATTAAAATAATTAAAACTTTAAAATTAAAATCTAATTATTTAATATTATACAAAAAAGAAACACAAATTTTCATTAATTTATTATATAAGATTTAAAATTATTATTAAAAACTTGTATTAGATTTATCAAAATATTAATAAGATTTAAAAACAAATAATATTTTAGTGTTAGAAAATCAACGTTATTTTTAAATCATAATTTTTAGAAAAATAAAATTACATGAAGTACATTTTGAAATAAATAGCGTTTTTTAGATATTATCAAAACCTTTAATATTTGATAATATTCTTTTTAACAACACTTTTTGTTATATTGTTAAATATTAATTTTGTTGTAGTGAAAATCTCCCTGTAAGAAAAGGCAAATAGGCAAAAAATAACTGACTATAGTTCTTCATATTCTAAGTTAAAGAGACGAATAGGGAAGGGAAGTGCTTCAAGTTGGAGTGGGATTACATGTGGTGAATGTAATAAAAAAAATCAGAAGAGGCAAAATGGAAAATCATCGCTTGGTGTGCAAAAAGCTAGTTGAAGAAAAGCTAACAAAGAAGGCCAAGAAGGAGAAGCAATCAAAAGCTGCTGGCAAAACCTACAACTCAAAACTGGAACCCAAAAATGTTAAAGAACCTTTTTCAAATGATCCCCGTCAAATTTAGGAGATGAAAAACAAGAAGATGAAGAAGCCACACTTTAGGGACAACAAGAAGCTCAAGCATGGGTTGATCATCTGAGGACACGAGATATATGAATGAATAAGAGAGGATGACAGCAAATTTTGTGTCAAAAAAAAGCATTCGACTTAAGATTGCTATTTTCTGGTTGTTGTTGTTCTTTAGGGGCTTCTTCAAACATCTCCTTTGTTGTTGTTCTTTAGGGGCTTCTTCAAACATCTCCTTGGATTTTACAGTCATAGTGAATTCTTGGACCTAGCTTACTCCATATATATATTCTTGTTTTGTATAGACATTATCAAGGTTGTTCATATATTGTATAAAACTATTGAAAGACATGTTGATATGTATGGTGCTTGAACACTAGATCTTTGTGGATATGAGAATTCAAGGCTTCATATATGAAAAAAAAAATGGCATAGACTCATGACAAAAACAAAAAAAAATAAAAATAAAAATAAAAAGACGGCTGCTATTTGAACCACAATTTTTCCCTATCCCAGCTACTAAATTTACCCCACCCAAAATTTCAATACTATTCTTACCCCACCAAAAAAATCAAAAACACTTAAACTACCCTTACCCTAACAACTCTCCCTTCTCTCATTCCCAACGTCGTCTTCTCCCCCCCACCATTTTCTTCTCACTAAAACCCTAGCTGCCAACTTCAAAATCATAGGTTTCTCATCATTTTCATCTCTCTTCAAAACCCTAAACCCCATCGTTATTTTTTTCTCCTTCCAAGAGACCAAAATGTCACTTCTTCTTCTTCGAAAGATTTTCGTTGTTTGATCTATTGATTCAATAAGAAACACATATTTTCATACTTTTTTGTAGTTTTCATGCATTTTTATTCATTAAATGGAGAACATCGTGTGATGTTTTAAGAAAAAATGCTACCAAAAGCTCGTCGTCGCGATGAGCGTCTGTTTGGACAGGTTCGGCCACATAGGGTCAAACCGAATAAAGGCAGTTCGGTCAACATCAGATCGGCCCTGTGTGGTTGAACCAGAAATTGCACACTGGTGGTCGAACCTAGGTAATCGATTTGGTCACGCAGGACCGAACCAATGTGCAACTTTTTTGAAAAAAATTATGAAAAATCATTCAAATAAACCAAAAACTTACATTTGTTTGATGTACATCGTTACCCAAGTTTGATTCTTAACCATAATGTTACTAAAATGTGTTGATAGTGGGAGTTTTTGAATGTTCGTTTCTATCACGCTACAAAACACTAAAATAGGATTCAAATACTTTAAAATTGTCTCAAAATTATTTAAATCTCTTAAAGATGAATCTTAAAAATTTGAAATAGTAGTTAGAAGTAAGAAACTATGTAGATCATAGAAGTGATTGAAGAATGAATTGAACAAGAAAGAAGACGAAGAAGATAATGGCAGTGGGTAGGTTTAGTGGGTGGATGGAAGAGAAATGGTAAAACAGTTGAAAATAGGGTCTTTTTGGTCAAATAATTTAGGAAATAATTTTTTTGGTTTTATGAGGTTAGGATAGTGGTTAAGTAGGGTTCAAATAGCAGCCCTAAAAAAAAATGAGATAAACATTTTATATTTTTTTCTTAAATACTGTTTACCTTATTTGATTAATAAATAATAAAAATGACCTAGTTAATGTGCACGAATACTATCATATATAATATTTTAATTGATAGATATTTAGCATAAATTAAGGTAAGCCTGCTGTCAAAAAAAAAAAAAAAAGGTGAGCCAATGGTTAATTTAGTTACTATTTTTATTGTGGATGACGTACGTAGCGCATGTGATTGTGACTAATGATTATTTGAATAATGAAAATGTGAGAGTTATACTTCAAAAACAATAAATCTAAAGTAGTACCCTTTGCCTTTGCTGTGCTAGCTATATTCATCCAGATATTAACAAATGAGATTTACTTTTTTAACATTTCATCATGTACAATATTTAAATAAATTAAAGTAATAAATTCAATTATATAGTTGCAGCAACAATTAACTTGGGAATAGGGTACAAACTTAACAATCAAAATATTGGCGTTTGGACAATAATGAAGTTTGTTTTCTTAATTAGTATTCCCATTTTCTATCATTATATAATTAGAGAGTATTATATCAAGCACCAAATTATTTAATGAAACCTAACCTAGCTCTTTGTTAAGATTGTCTGATTGTCTGATAGGCTACCTATCCAATTGTGTAGTAAACATAAAGCTTCTTGACTTAGATCAAATGTATTTCCAATTGACTAAGCAATTAATTAATTATATACATTACTAATTAATTAATTAATTTATCCATAATGTTACCCAACATTTTTGCTCTTTGAATAGGTGTTTTCTTGCAACCATGAGTAATAAGTCTCCAAGCAAAAACAAAACCTTCTTTATGACATTGTAATTAAACTTGGTGATCATACAGCTCATAATCCCCAAAAGTTGCCTTGATCTCTTTGGTTAGCTAATCTGTTCGAGTCGCTTTCATTTTAATCTGTAGTTTTAACAAATTGTATAAGATCATCATAGAAAGACAAAAGAAAATATAAAGATTAATTAGATGCTTGGAGAGAAAAATAATAATATTTTGTATATTTAGCTTTCATTTTCAAATGATAATATGACATTTAGGGTTGGTAATCGTGGGGGTTTTCTTTAAGATTAAAATGGGGTTTAACTAAAAAGAAAACAAAAGTGTGTATGAGTTTTCAAAGATTAAGAAATAAGGATTTAATTAATTAAGAGATGAAGTGTTCAAGTGAATAATCAAGTTTTACACTTAATCAAATCAGAGGCAAAAAATCACATTTGATTTAATTAAACCCTGCCCTTTAATATTGTCCAATGAGTGTCGGCTATTGTGACCGAAAGAATGATAACTTAACTAATACTTTGACAAGACATTAGCACTTGAATTGCAAGTCATAATTTAATTCGTAATGATGCATTAACATCATATTTTTGTTGAATGATGATCATCGATCTGCTATTGGGAATCTGATTAATTCTAATTTCTAATTTTTAGACGCTATATATGTATAAAATTCTTCTTTCAGGGAATTCATCAGTTACTCTCACTGTCTAGGTTGCATCTAATATCCATTTTTCAACTCATTTCATTTATATATACGAAGGATACTCATTGTTTTTAAATTAGATTTACTTTTAATAAAAAGCCATTTTATAAATAACTGCTCTTTGTTTTTTATAGTACTTAAATTCATTAATTTTGATATTCTTGAGTATTTGTTAATAAGGCTTATTTATTTAGCTCTTGATTTTTTTACTATTTTTTTTTTGTTTTTGTTTCACCGTTGAACGGCACTTAAATGGTGTCATCCTCCTCTTTGAGGCGAGATTAATCCGCTTGGATTCAATCTTGGTTGGACTACAAAAGTGTAAAGATCTCCCAACAAATAGAGGTTTTGAAATCACGACCTTATTTAAGGAGAACGGATGTTAAGCCATCCGAACCAATTAAATGTTACTATTTATTTATTTTTCTTTTGAAGTATATACATATCAACTTGTACGGGTCATGGTCTTCACAATTGTCATTATAAAACTTAATTGTAATATATTATAGTAAGAACTGTTGATTTTTTTATTTTTTTTTATCAATAAATCATAGCATTTTTTAATTAATAATGATCCTCTTGGAGTTCCCAATCCAAGAAGAAAGTGACTCGATGCGGTGATTTGAATTATATATTATTTTTTAATTTAAATAGCGTCATTCAGTCTAATTTATACATACCACAAAAACTAATTTACTTGAAATAAGCCTTGTTAAAAGGTGAGAGTGACATCACACTCAATGACATGTAAATGTCGGGGTGATTACGATAGAAGGGTTTCTCCCTGAACAAAGACTGCATCATTCTACCCCGCCGAATTGATGGGTGGTTTATATATTATTCAGTATCATTTTCATTTCAACAAAATAAAAAAATCCAATTACAAATAATTAAATTTCAAATCCATTACCAGAGTATAATAATATTGCTCATAAATTCATAACAAATATCAAACCAAAGTTTTAATCTCTTTCATTAATTCCATATATATAAAACATGTAGTACAACAAGCGCGCAATTAAGAAAGATTTAAATACAATATCGCACGAACAAAAAAGGACACACATATTTTTTTATTGTATAAATTATTCAAAAAATAAAAAAGATTTGTTAATTCCTACACATAGCTTCCCCTACAATTATTATTGAAAACATTAAAATTATTTAATTTCTTTTTTTAGCAAGAGGGTGACACGTTGAGTTTAATCTAAGTGAGCACAATCTATATAGGCTCCTAGGGTCGTTTTTTACCAAGAAATATTAAATATATATTGAAGTGTGCTAAGTACAACCTCTTAATTAAACAAATAAGACTATTGAAGGATATTGGCTCCCAATAAATCCGTGATCCACCTCACCGATCCGACCTAAATCAGTCCTAAAGACAAAACATACTGGGTTGGTATTCAATATTCATTTAAAAAAGTGTCTATAGGAAGTATGGCCTTATTTGGTTCTACGATTGTAATAACGTTGGGGTAAGTTTTGGGTCAAACACAATATTTACCCCGTTTAGAAGGTCAGCGTTAGCGACAAAAAAATATAATTTTTGGCATTTTTTCTGAAGTTCAACCCTATCAACTTTGAACATTGGCTTTGAAAAATGTGTTTTTTGTTGCTGACAAAAAAGTTCTTCCAAACAAGGCCAATGTATTAGTTGCTTTGATTTATGTAGCTATTGGTAGCTCTAGTTTCAACATTTAATTTCTGCAAAGTCTAACTATAATAGAGGTTAAACAAAATTAAACTATTTGACAATAATTTGACAACATTTAAATAAAATAAAAGTCGACAATGTAAAGGTCATGCCACTACACTAAGGAAGAAAAAAGAAAACAAAAAAAGGGTTTCTTTTTCTTGTAAAGGTTCATCCTCTACTTATAGTAGAAGATTAACCACCAATTTTTGGAATGACTTATTTTCCACCAAATATACATGTAATCACCATATGGAATAATTTTCCATTACTTAATTTAGTAAGTGATAAATAACATAAACTATTCTTTTATTAACTAAATATGGCATATAATGATCACTAATTAATATAACAACTAATTTTTATGTTATTTTTTTAATTTTTTTGTGCTATAAAAGTAAATCGTAATTTTCTCAATTTTTTAAAAATCTGAATATAGTTATTTATTTATATATAATATTATATATTTATATATATATAATATTAACAATAAAATAATCTAATTTCATAAATTATTATTAAATATAATTATATTTATTTAGAAAGCAGTTAAACAAACCACAAAAAAAGACTCTTTGAACCACATTCTATTCTTACCCCAATATTTTGAAAAACTGATATTCCTACCACATTGAAGTTCCCAAAACACCCTCCTCATTTTTCAAACTTTTCAAACACCTTCAACCCTAAACCCCAACGATTCCTCAACAGTTCCTCGACACCATTCCAATTTTTTTTTTGCGTTTTCAACACTCAAAATCCGATTAAAAACCTTTAATCACCCCAAAATCCCTTTACTTCATTGATTTAATCTCATTTGTGGCAAAAGAAAACGATGATTTTGCGTTAAACATATATAGTGTTTAAATGTTCTGAAATTGAATGTTTTGGTGTTTTGGTGTTTTGATGCGCGAAAATCAAGCACGGATGTGTTGTTTGTTGTGTAGGGACACCACGATCGGTTCGGACCAGTGATACCGAATCGATCGCTTTAGTTTGGTCAGAGACAACCGAACCATTTGTTTAGGTTCGGTCTGATAGACCGAACAGTACTGATTTTTTTTTTTTGGCATTTTATTCACTGAATTAACAATTTATCATTTTTTACATGTAGAAATGGCAAGAGGAAGAGGTCGGAGCGCACCATCAAGTGAGCTAAGCACCTCTAGGGGACGATGCCCACTTGAATCAAATTTGCCTAGTACCCGAGAGGATGTCGAGCAAGGGGTCTCTGAACAAGAAGAAGAATTGGAAAAATGAGGAAAAGCAATTTAAAAACTGTTCGGTTCCTCCAAATCGAACCTTTTCATTCGGTTCTGTCACTGTGCGACCGAACCAATACACACAATTCGGTAATAATAGACCGAAAAGTGTCAATCCAACATTCCCCATGTGTCAAATGTATTGTTCGATCTGAGGCCACCAAACTACTATTATTTTCATCATGTTCGGTCACAACGACCGAACCTCCTACGTATGATACGGTTTAGTTGAACAGAACTGCATATTTTATGGCTAGAATTCAATGTGATATACATAGCATATTCTTGTGGTATTAATAGTGGTTCATCAGAAATGTCTGATTTTTGTCTCAAACAACAATAGCTCGCTATCAAGGCCTATAGCGCGCTATCGGGTTGTGTATCATGCCCTCTATTGACTGATAGCAGTCTATAGTTGGTTAATATACACAAACCCAAGAGCTCGATTTTTCAGTCTTTCTGATAGCGCTCTATTGCCCATTTTACTGAAAATCGATAGATCATGGCAACAACTCTATAGCTGGCTATCAAAGGGGATAGCGAGCTATAGCCAATTTTCCAGAAAAATGAATTTTTGATTTTTCAACCTGATAGCACACTATAGCCGTATGAAAAATTTTGGAAAATTGTTGGATAGCCGGCTATAAGGTCCTATAGCGCGCTATTGGTTCTTGTTTATGAAAAATCACTCTTTTGACATACAAAAGCCTTTCAAAAACTTGAAATCTTCGAATATGATTTTGCAAAAGACTAATGCAATATATTTAAGATGATGATTGAGCAAACTGGAGCAAGTAGGTTACTTCCTAGTTCTAGACAAAAATGGAACAAGTAGGCTACGTCCTATTACGTCCTGGTTCGGTAACCTAAGTCTGAACTATTCATTTTTAGTAACCCAACCCAAGCAAAACATGCAAATACGATTGGTTCGGTCACCTTGGACCTTAGAATGATGCGCATTGTCTTCTAAACCTGAAGCTCTCTTCATATTGTTTGAAAATGTGTAGAAAACTAGTGGTTTTAGATTCATCTATAACATTGATTTGGGTTCAAGTTAGAAATTCAATACACTAAAAAAACACAAAAATAGGCTTGTAAAAACGAAAAAAAAAAAAAAAACGTTTGTAAACTTCTAAAGATGGATCACATACCTTGAATATGCTATTTTGAATGAAAAAACCTTTGAAGGAGTGAAGAAAATCGATGGAGAGAGAAGAAGAAATGTGCAAGGTGACGGTGACCAGTGATGGGGTAAGGTTAGCAATTGGGTTGTGTGATTTTCGAAAAGAAGATTAAGTTAGGGACATTTTGGTACAAGAACATGAAGGTATTATTGGAAATTGAAATAGGTGATTTTTTGTAGTGTAAAGAGCCTTTTTTGTGGTTCATTTAGCTGCTCTCTTATTTTATCATTGAAATAATTTAAATTATTAACCTTTTGCATGTAAACATGATGAAAAAATAAAATACATTTTTCATAAAAGACATGAATTACCTTGCAAATAATAAGAGGTAGAATGTTGTTTATTAAATACTCAATCTTTAAATGGAAGTAAAATTAGAAATTGCAATGTTCACTACATAACACTATGCCTAAAATAAGTTTTATTAATTAAATAAGGTTTTATTTTCGTAGAGCAAAAACATAAGTGATAATTTTTTTTAGATGCAGAGTTGCTACCATACTTTAGTGCTAAAAGAAAAATCAAAATAATTTTTTTAAAATTTTACCAAGCAACTTAATCTGTCCATACTAGTAAACTGAGCCAAGCCAAATGAAATGACTTGCTCTTCTTTATTTATTGTGATGGATTTGAGTTTTCAGATAGTTTCATGTGAGTTTTGCTCTAATAAGTTAGTTTAGTTCGGTGAATAACAAGCATTAGTGCATCAATTGAATTTGTTTCATTGTGATCTAGAGGTTACAAGTTCTCCAATATCTCTAATATGAATATGAAAGTAAGGCTACATACAAGATACATCTAAGGGTGGAAATTCGGGCTACAGCCCATGGGCTTGACTTGAACCGGCCCTTTCAATCCAACCAAACCCAAGACGGACTTAAATATTGAGCTAACCTATCCCATCTTGTACTATTGAACAATGTAATGAGATAACCCTTGAAGCCTAACCCACCTGAATGGCTTGACCCAACAACCAAACACAAAATGTTAATTGAGGTTGCTAATAATATATACTTATATATTAAAAAATTCTTCTTATAAAGTTTTTTATATTAGTTTTTTACATATATCTAAGAAACAGTTTAAATCTTATTTTATTAAATTAAATGATTTTAGGAACAAAATCATCCTAGCTGATGAGAAGGAGAATCTACATATATGAGATTCATATAAACTAATACAAGAAATTTTTACTAAAGTTTTTATATTATATCCTTTCTATATATATTTTAAGACCATTTGGCCCATTCTCTTGGCCCACAATTCAACCCCATTTGACCCTTTTTTATGCCCATGGATAGGCCTGGACTAAAGATTTGACAAATCAGCCAAGTCAACCCAGCCCTACCCAACCCCAACCCAACCCCAACCCGACTTAATAATGGGTTAGGCTAGTCCAATCCAATCATTTTGTAGAACTTGTTAGGTTAGGGTTGGGTTGAGCCGTATGGTCCCAAATTGTCACCCTTACATACATCATCTATTTTCTAGACATCGCAACAACAAGAGCCTCGTGCACTAAAAACACCCTTCTAAGGTTGGATATAATGTTGGCCAAACATATAAATGTCAATATCTATTGGTAGATGGAAAACTTTTCATCATGTTTTAAATGATTGCACGTTTTATTCTAAGGTAAGACTGATGAACCCAAAATGTTTTGGTAAGTTATGAACCAAGAAGATAATTCCATTTCAGGTATGTTGAGCTCAGAATCGGTGTCTAGGAAAAACTAGCACCACTTTTTGATTTTGTCCCAAAGGAATCTGCAATTTGGAAAAGTCATGCTAATGGAAGATCTATTCACATCGAGGAGAAGATAAGGATCAGGCTATATGGCATCAATCTGAATTGGGAATCAGCAGTATGACTCCTTAATATCATCAAGATTGTTGGGAGATAGAAGTCTTGAGGGCAACTTCAAACAATCTTTTAGGGGCGCTTAGAAGTAGGTACCGTGGAGGTGTTGGAAAATGAAAGAGGTGCATATATGAAAGTAACGAAGGTGGGGGATGGTATTGCAAAGTCGATCATTGTTCTGGAGGAGATGCATGGAAAGGATCTGTATGTATTTGGGGACTGTCTCCTTAACATAATGCATCATGTCAGAAATAGGAACATGGAGCAAACTTGCAAGCTGAATCTTTTGATTGGATCTAAGGCGGTGAAAACACTCTTTCAAAAAGAATGTCGTTGATTGTGAGCTATGGTGTTCGTGGTCAGGATATGTTTTGGAAGTTGGCCCTTGTAATCTTAAAAGTGCAATCATTTATCCTGTGGACAAAGGTCCGAAAAGAGCTTTCTTTGGTAGCGAACGAAGTTTATCGCTTTCGGCAATGGTAAACAATAGGTCTGTCACCTGATGTAAGAACAAGGAGGAAAGGAGGAAGCTCTTGGAATATTTAGATCACAAAACTTGCGGGTGATAGATTGGAACGAAGAAATGCAATGAGAGTAACATAGTGTGTTGTCACGAGGAATAGATTGTGTTGTGCGGAATCGTGATAAAGTATGAAAGAAAAACAAGACAACAAATATAACGTGGTTCGGCAAATTGCCTATGTCCACGGGAGACAGCAAACTTGTATTATCAGAGATTACAAACTACACCCTTAGGTGAATATTACAAATTGGATCTCATAAATAGATCTCTTAGAATAGAACTTTCTGACTCACAGGAATCTAACTCACTGAACATGAATTTCAAGAATGAAGTTAAGCGTTATTTATAGGAGTATTCAGGGGCATTTTCGTAATTATAAATATATTATTTTAATATATTTATATTTAAATAAAAATAACTTTCGGCGGGCGGCGGCCGCTTGTCTGCCACGCGCCATTGTCAGCCGCCAGCCGTCCTCGTGTCTCCCACTCTTGTCTACCACAGCCGCCCATTTGTCTCCTTGTCTGCCACATTGGGGTGGTCCCCACAAATCTCCACATCCACCTCATGTGGAACAGGGCTCCTCCACACCTGCAATCTCTCTACAGATAGCAAGCTTCCTTCAAAAAACTGTTGCTGCCTCCATTAGTGCCCTTAGGCACTCCGAGCTCGTGAGATGTTGATCAAGTCCAATTTGTTGTGCGAAATCGTGATAAAGTATGAAAGAAAAACAAGACAACAAATATAACGTGGTTCGGCAAATTGCCTACGTCCACGGGAGACAGCAAACTTGTATTATCAGAGATTACAAACTATACCCTTAGGTGAATCTTACAGATTGGATCTCTTAAATAGATCTCTTAGAATAGAACTATCTGACTCACAGGAATCTAACTCACTGAACATGAATTTCAAGAATAAAGTTAAGCTCTATTTATAGGAGTATTCAGGGGCATTTTCGTAATTATAAATATATTATTTTAATATATTTATATTTAAATAAAAATAACTTTCGACGGGCGGCGGCCGCTTTCCCTTTCGGCGAGCGGCGGCCGCTTGTCTGCCACGGGCCATTGTCAGCCGCCAGCCGTCCTCGTGTCTCCCACTCTTGTCTGCCACAGCCGCCCATTTGTCTCTTTGTCTGCCACATTGGGATGGTCCCCACAGATTGGTGTTAATGGGTTGTCAGCAAAGTCATGGAGTTTGGAGACCTTCAACCTTATTAGGAAGTTATGTGGCGGGTTAATGGTGGTCGATTCTGATGTGGGCTTACTGTTTCTTCAGTATGCGAAACTCAAGGTTAAAGGAGATCTTGATGTCTATGCAACTCCGATTTGCCGAAGAAATGTTTGGTGTGAGAATTTTCAAAATTCCTCATGGTCGTCAATGGTGGAACAACAGTGCTAGCAGAGCGTCCAAAGCAAAAAGTAGTGATGGTAAGATGCATAGCAAACCAAATCGAGCAGGTGGGCACGATCAAGATAAATCAACCATCGATGTTTTGCAAGGTGACAGGATGGATAACGGGATAGGAGGTATAATTGACAGTACACACCAACCCAGTCAGGAACATGTGACTATGGTAGCTTGACTGACGGTCGAAGAGGCTGCTATCTCTGGGAAGGGAGGTTCAAATCAGAACCAAATAAAAATTTAAGGTCCATCGATGAATTAGATTGCACTAGAAGAGATAGGTTTTGTGTGTATAACATGGAAGCAGGACACTGGTGACAAGGGTATGGGTGCACCATCGCAACATGATATCTCTTGTAGAAAGGAAATCTCTGATAGCAATGTGGGGGAGCATTTAGTTAGATATGTAACTCCATCTGATATTGGTAACAGAACTTTCATCTTGGGCCCATTTTGGGCGCATATTGTTAAATCCAAGCCTAGTAAAGCAATAGTCTGCAACCCAGAAAAACTTGAGGCCCAATTCATTTTAGGGGCAATAAGTCAGGTCTCGGCGACCCATACGACATACCTGAAATCCTGCTAAGTCTTGCCCAATATACCCAAATTTTCAAAAATTTGATATAATATTCCTTACATATACATTCACATTAAAAGTATATATATGTACCTAACTCACGTCATTTACTTTCATAACTCCAAATAAGCATTAACATCCCAATTTCCAAAATTCATATCAAATATCATGACAGTTCAACAAGTCATCAGCCTAACTATTATAATTTACAACCAAGATTCTAATGTGATAAGTAGTTATACATAGTGGTGATATGTACATATAATACAAAGTAGAGTTTATAGTCCCAAAATCACCCACACACATATCAAGAGGGGATGGGAGTCGGCTACTTCTCCCTAACCACTCCTTTCTCTTTTTTGTTAAAACCTAGAAAAATTATGAAAAGGGTAAAGTTTCACAAGAGTAAATCTCAAAAATAGCACCATAAATGCATTTAAAACTCAAATAGCATGTCTTAACACAATTTAAAAGCACAATGCAAGGTAGAATTCAACATACATACAATGAATCATTCAAGAAACAATGCACAGGGTTCATAAAAACATGAATTCTCCCCTTCTCTACTCCTTCGCTGTAATCTATCAGGTATTTCCCCCATTTCGCGCTATAAGGGATGCCTTGCATAGAATTACCCATTTCTCCTTTCTTTTATCACTAACCAATTTCATACACTCATTCTCCTTTACACAGGAATGACCCCAGACCTGGAACACACTCAAGTTGAAGCAGTGGCTATTTTTACCGAAAAACAAGTTATGAAATGGTTATTTGTGTCTGAGCGCATTATATATGTAATGCCACAGCCACCTCCATTTTAAATTCATTTCATGAATTCAAATACATGCACATATACATAGATTATAATTGTAAAAATAAAATAATGAAAGACACAAAGACGTAACGTAGTTCGGCTCTAAGGCCTACGTCCACGGGAGAAGAGAGAAAATATTTTCTTATTCTTGATGATGTCTTAATGGAGGGACACCATATATATAGACATACAGGGCTATGCACACATATAACTATAATTACAATTTTAGTAACTGTTAAATAAAACGACGACTAAAATTATCATCTTTCCTTAAAGAAAATAAATCCTACAGATTTTGCTCTTCTCCACAACACTCCCCCTCAAGCTGGTGAATAAAGGTTTACCATTCCCAGCTTGGACACATTTGCTTCAAATGCAGTATGGTTTAACCCTTTAGTGAGCACATCAGCGAGCTGATTATTGGTAGACACATATGGAGTACAGATCAACCCACTCTCAAGCTTCTCTTTAATAAAGTGCCTATCAATCTATATATGTTTGGTTCGATCATGTTGAACTGGGTTATGGGCAATGCTAATTGCAGATTTATTGTCACAATAGAGTCTCATAGGGCCATCCCAGTGTATCTTCAAATCTGTCAAAATTATCTGCAACCATAATAGCTCACAAACCCCTTGTGTCATTGCTCGAAATTCTGCTTCAGCACTAGATCTAGCCACTATATTCTATTTTTTACTTCGCCATGTCACCAAATTCCCACCAAGAAAAATACAATATCCAGTAGTTGATCTTCTGTCAACTACTGAACCAGCATAGTCTGAATCAATATATGCTTCAAGAACCACTCCTGTGTGTCGTTTAAATAAGATGTCCTGTCCTGAAGTCTCTTTAAGATACTGTAAAACGCGATTAGCTGCTTGCAATTGAATATCTTTAGGATTGTGCATGAACTGACTTATTACACTTACTGCATATGCAATATCAGGTCTTGTGTGAGAGAGATAGATGAGTCTTCCTACTAGTCTTTGATATATCTCCTAATTAACAGTCAGCGTTTGTTCAGCTTCTCCAAGCTTGTGATTAAGATCAATAGGAGTATTCATTGGTTTGCATGCTAGCTTCTTTGTTTCTTTAAGAAGGTCTGTAATGTACTTCTGTTGAGAGATAAAGATTCCCTGTTTAAAGTGTGCCACTTCAATCCCTAGGAAGTATTTCAATCTCCCTAGTTCCTTGATCTCAAATTCCTCGGTCAAACACCGCTTTAAATTTTGCTCCCGTTCTCATTGTTTCCTGTCATGATGATGTGATCAACATACACTAATAGAGTTGTAACTCCCCCAGAAGTTGGGTGCTTAATAAACAGAGTGTGATCTCCTTGGCTTTGTTTATATCTCATATTTGTCATTACTTTGGCAAACCGACCAAACCATGCCTCGGAGATTGTTTAAGTCCATACAAGGCCTTTTTCAATTTACACACTTTATCAGTGGTGCCAAATCGTGGAGGCACTTCCATATAGATATCTTTTTCTAAATCCCCATGTAAAAATACATTCTTTACATCAAATTGTTGCAGATCCCAGTCATAATTAGCAGCCAATGACAAAAGAAGTCTCACAGTATTCATTTTTGCAACTGGAGCAAATGTCTCTTGATAGTCCACACCATATGTCTGAGTATATCCTTTGGCTACTAACCTTGCCTTGTAGCGCTCTAGGGACCAATCTGCTTTGCATTTTACTATATAAACTCATTTGCATCCCACAGGTTTCTTTCCTGCAGACAAGTTTACCAACTCTCATGTTGTATTTTTCTCCAGGGCTTTCATTTCCACATTCATAGCTTGTTTCCAATTTGTATTAGATAAAGCCTCGGTTAATGATGTAGGAGTCTGGATGTTGTTCAGGTTGGTAAGGAAACTCTTATGGGTTGGTGAGAACTTCTCGAAGGATACAACATGAGATAGTGGATACAAGGGATGTTTAGTGCATTCCCTTGTGCTCTTTCTAATGGCAATGGGAAGATCATTGTCAGGATCAAAGGCTAAAGGATCATTGTTAGTTTTAGGAACTAATGAAATTTGTAATGAGGGTTCAGGGTTTGTTACCTCATTTTCAGGGATTGGTTCAGATTCTTGAACTTGCATCGGTTCAGGAGCTGCAGCTTTCTTCCTTGAGTACATTTGTCCAGTCATTCAATCCTTAAGTTCATCATTGGGTACAGAAGGTGTAGGAGATTCGGGTTTGGTTTGTTGGAGGTTAAAAGGGCCAAAAAGATCAAAAAGGTTATCAAGGGAGTTCTGATCCTTGTCTTCCATGATGACACTCTCCCCCGGAAGAGGAAGAGCGGAAAAATAGGGCTCAGGTTCACAGAAAGTGACATCGGCAGAGACAAAGAATTTGTTTGATAGCAGATGATAGCATTTATATCCCTTTTGAGTGGAAGAGTATCCGACAAAAACACACTTGAGAGCTCTGGGGTTCAACTTCCCCCTGTTGGGTTGGTGAACATGGACAAATGATACACACCCAAATATCTTAGGTATAAGATTATTGGAGATTTTGAGCTTAGGGTAAAATTGACATAGCTTTTCCATAGGACTTTTGAAACCAAGGGTCCGGGATGGTAGGCGGTTAATAAGGTGTGTTGGAGTAAGGACGACTTCCTCCCAAAAGGACTTGGGCATAATATTCTGAAATAAAAAGGCTCGGGTTGTATCAAGCAGGTGGCCGTTTTTTCTTTCAGCAACTCCATTTTGTTGTGGGGTGTGAACACAAGATGATTCATGAAGGATCCCCTCGTTTTGGAAGTAATTGGTCAATGTTTGATTAAAATAGTCTCTAACATTGTCAGATCGAAATATCTTGATTTTAGCACCAAACTGGGTGTGTATCATGTTATGGAAGGTAAGAAGAACAAAGCTCATATCAGACTTTTGTTTCAGTAAGAATATTCACGAGACTCTAATACAATCATCAATGAAGGACACAAACCATCGCGTTCCAGAAACATTAGGTATTGAAGATGGACCCCAAATGTCACTATGAATGAGATCAAAAGGCTCTGAACTTCTTTCATTACTAAGTGAAAAAGACATACACTTGTGTTTCGCAAGTTCACACTTCACAATGAAAGTCTTCAACATTGAGAGACTTAAACAACAAAGGAAACATGATTTTACGGGTTCGAAAAGAAGGATGGCCAAGGCGGCAATGATGGAGCCATAGCTTGTCTTTATTGAAAAATTTGTGCTCGGAGAGAAATGAAGTGTTACACTTGATAGGAAGTATTGGTGTCTCAAGGTAATACAACTCGTCCTGTTCCTTAGCATGTCCAATCATCGTCCCCAAGTCCTGGTCCTGAAATGCACAGTAAGTAGGGAAGAAGATTACATTACAACTCATATCATGGGTCAGTTTTTTAATAGAGATAAGATTAGTATATAGTTTAGGAACATGAACATTTCTAAGTGTAAGGGTGGGGCTGATGTAAACATCACCTATACCAGCAACTGTGGTTAAGGATCCATCGGCTGTGGCTATTTTTCGACTACCAGGACATGGATTGTAGGTATGAAATATATTGGGGGAATTGGTCATGTGATCAGTAGCACCAGAATCTATAACCCAAGAGTTAGCAAAAGACTTATCCGAGACGTTAAATCCAATAGAAATAGGAAAGTTACCTGAATGGGCCAATGAACAGGTACCTGAGGGTTTGTCCAGTGTGCCAAGCAAAGATTTCAATCTTTCAATGTCGTCTTGGCTGAATCCTTCTGGCACCGGGGAGTCGACAATTGTTTGTTCAGTAGACAGATGTGCTTGTCCACTGGTCTTCTGCTGTCCTCCTTTGTACCCTCATTCTTTACTGGAAGTTGAAGGCTTGCCATGAAGTTTCCAACACTTCTCCCTGTTATGTCTAGTCTTCTGACAATAAGTACACCATAGATTGTCCCTATTGTCTCGATTTGGGACCTTTGATGATTCAGCGCGCGGAGTGTGTGTCTTCTGGTCATTTTCCTGATTGGCAACCATAGCTGAGCCTTCCATCATCTGAGGTGTGAGCATAACACTTCTTCTGCTTTCTTCAGTCCGGTTAACTAAGATAGTCTCATTCAGAGTTGGCAACTCTTTGCTGAGAGTTCGAACTCTCACTTGATCAAACTCTGCATTGAGTCCAGCCAAGAAGCCATAGACCCGATCCTTCTCAATATAGCTCTTTAAAACTACAGCATTTGCAGGGCATTTAGTTTCAATACACCTATAATGGTCAAGTTCCTGCCAGAGATTCTTTAATATATTGGCATATTCGGTGACCGTCATGTTGCCTTGTTTTGTTGTTCCAACTTTTACCTTGATCTCATACACTTGGGCTGCATCATGGGCCTTAGAGTATGTCTGATGAACGGCATCCCAAATGTCTTTGGTGGTAGTTAGAAACATGCATGTATCACTAATGTTTGGCGTCATTGAATTCCATAGCCCCGCCATTATAGAAGCATCTTCGTTATCCCACGCTATAAACTTAGGATCTCCAGGTGTAGGTCCAGTGCCTAAAAGATAACTTAATTTTCCTTTGCCCTTAAGAAAAGTACGCACCAGCTGAAACCACTTCAAATAATTCTTTCCATCAAGTCTGTATGCTGCATGAATGTTTGGTAGTTCTCCTTTCTTCGTTTTGTCAAATGCTTCTTCAGTCTGCACCATTTCGAAAGTAACCAACATCTTTTTTTCCTTTTTTTTTTTTTTTTTTTTTGCAAATCTGATTTTTTTTTCTCTTTTTTTCTTTTCTTTTTAGGGTGCAGGACGAAAAAAAAAAAATCTCGTTTTTTAGGGTGCAGTTGCAAACGAAAAAAAAAAGGAAAAGAAAAAAGAAGGAAAGGGTTAGTTGCAGTATTACCGCACGCGATGGAAGAGGAGAAGAGGAAGAAGGCGTTGACAGCGGGATTCACTGAACAACGGCAGGCAGCGTCGACGGCGAGATTCTGCTCTGGTACAAGACGATCGCGTTGATGGTTGAAGAAGAAGAAAAAGACGAAGACGAAGACGGTGATGCGTTACTGATACCACAGTAAGGTTTACAACGGCAACGACGAAGACGATGATACAGCAACAATAACAAAGGTGTACCACGGCAACAACGACAACAAAGACGAGCGACGAAGACAATGATGCGGCAGCAGTAGCAACGCAGCAACAGTGGATCAATGATGGTAAAACACACCACTGGTAGATATCAGCAACGTCAAAAGTTTTTGACAGCAACGACAATGGGTGTGCAAGTTCTGACAGCAGTGGCAATGGGTGTGCAAAACAACTGCGTAGGTAGTGACAATGGCCACGAGCAACAGTTCAACAGCAAAGATGTTGCTATTGCAGTGATGAAGACGCACGCACCAATCAGCAACACGTTTAATGGCGATGAAAACCAACAAGAAAGGTTCCGGCAACAAAGGATGAAAAAAAAAATTCAACAATGAAGGTCGAAAAGAAAAAAAATATTTTCCAGTTGTACGAGCCTAAAACTCTAATACTATGTTATAAAAATAAAATAATGAAAGACACAAAAATGTAACGTGATTCGACTCTAAGGCCTACGTCCACGGAAAAAAAGAGAGAATATTTTCTTGTTCTTGATGATGTCTTAATAGAGGGACATCATATATATAGACATACAAGGTTATGCACACATATAGCTA
Source organism: Paratinospora sagittata (assembly GCA_035771175.1). NCBI lineage: Eukaryota > Viridiplantae > Streptophyta > Magnoliopsida > Ranunculales > Menispermaceae > Paratinospora > Paratinospora sagittata. Next base: position 19,344,612 of record CM069598.1, read on the forward strand.
TAATTACAATTTTAGTAACTGCTAAATAAAACGACTACTAAAATTATCATCATTCCTTAAAGGAAATAAATCTCACAAATTTTGCTCTTTTCCACAATAATTATCATGCTTATAGTTACAGATTATGCATATAGTTTACAATGTCATAAATGGAACTACAAGGGAGACATACTCACAATCTAGTAGCACCCACTATCACCACTAGCCAATTATCTCAATTCAATCCAACCCAAGGATATTTCAAATCCCTTTATCAACCTGTCAACATGGAAGTTATATATCTATTACACTTCCAGCACATCATATTAATTGAAATACTTGTTGTACACACAACTCTTCACGCAATAAGTTGTTTGATTAATCTTCAAGTCCTAAGAACATGGGCTAGAAGCTATGTCCAGCTTATCCAACTACCATTCTACGCTCCATATCTCATTTTCCATCACAATTTACAAGATATCAATCCTAGAATCCTTCCCAAGCATAAATTATGAACTCAAACATGATTTTGAAACTCTCAAACCCCCACCTGCTTCAGCCAACATTGGAGTTTTCATCGTACACCATAAAAACCATTTTTTTTCTTTGTTAATTTGCATGTTCTAAACACCAATATCACCATTAACACACATGGGAACATGAATCAAATCAAAACCCACGAATTTGGGCATTTCCAAATCTTCACCCAACTTTCAACCATCGCCCAAATCAGTCAATTCTCACATATATTGAACAACTCAAAGAGAAACACAAGAATTTATAGATTTCAAGCTCAAAATCACTTACCTAGACCTTCAAAATCAAAACCCTAGCTCAATCATGCTCTCCCGCATTCTCCAGCTCTCTTGATTCAAACCAGTTCAAATGAATGAAATTGAGCGAAAAATTCAATTTATACTTTTCCAAAACTGCCACACCGACCTTTAAAAAAAATTATCAAAACAGTGAGGAGCATGCTCCTCCTTGCCCAGAAACAAATTCTGTTGTTGTCACCCACAAGGAGCTCCTCCCTCCAGAGACCCAAAACTGAGTTTAGTCTCAGGAAAGCACACTCCTTTATGCTAAGAGCGAACTCCTAGTGCCCAAACATGTTATTTTTCACCCAAATGTCCATACCTATGGTTCCAATACTTCTACATCACTAGCACACATTTCGAAATCCCCAAAAAATAACATAATACATACATATTCATACATATATGAGTATATATACGTACAAGTCAAAGATAGCGTATGATTAGCAGTATGGGGTGTTAAGATATATTTCAACCATCCCTACCGCTAATAGAAGTAAATGTATAACTCCCACAAGGCCACAACAATTTTTCAATGTCGTCTTGGTTGAATCCTTCTGACACCGGGGAGTCGACAATTGTTTGTTCAGTAGACAGATGTGCTTGTCCACTGGTCTTCTGTTGTCCTCCTTTGTAGCCCTATTCTTTACTGGAAGTTGAAGGCTTGCCATGAAGTTTCCAACACTTCTCCCTGTTATGTCTAGTCTTCTGACAATAAGTACACCATATATTGTCCTTATTGTCTCGATTCGGGACCTTTGATGATTCAGCGCGCGGAGTGTGTGTCTTCTGGTCATTTCCCCGATTGGCAACCATAGCTGAGCCTTCCATCTTCTGAGGTGGGAGCATAACACTTCTTCTGCTTTCTTCAGTCCGGTTAACTGAGATAGTCTCATTCAGAGTTGGCAACTCTTTGCTGAGAGTCTGAACTCTCACTTGATCAAACTCTGCATTGAGTCCAGCCAAGAAGTCATAGACCCGATCCTTCTCAATATAGCTCTTTAAAACTACAGCATCTGCAAAGCATTTAGTCTCAATACACCTATAATGGTCAAGTTTCTGCCAGAGATTCTTCAATACATTGGCATATTCGGTGACCGTCATGTTGCCTTGTTTTGTTGTTCCAACTTTTACTTTGATCTCATACACTTGGGCTGCATCATGAGCCTTAGAGTATGTCTGATGAACGGCATCCCAAATGTCTTTAGCGGTAATTAAAAACATGCATGTATCACTAATGTTTGGCGTCATTGAATTCCATAGCCACGCCATTATAGAAGCATTTTCGTTATCCCACGCTATAAACTTAAGAAAAGTACGCACCAGCTGAGACCACTTCAAATAATTCTTTCCATCAAGTCTGTATGTTGCCTGAATGTTTAGTAGTTCTCCTTTCTTCGTTTTGTCAACTACTTCTTCAGTCTGCACCATTTCGGAAGTAACCGACATTTTTCTTTTCCTTTTTTTTTTTTTTTTTTTTTTTTTTTGCAACTCTGATTTTTTTTTCTCTCTTTTTTTTCTTTTCTTTTTAGGGTGCAGGACGAGAAAAAAAAAATCTCCTTTTTTAGGGTGCAGTTGCAGACGAAAAAAAAATGAAAAAAAGAAAGAAAGAAAGGGTTAGTTGCAGTAATACCGTACGCGATGGAAGAGGAGAAGAGGAAGAAGGCGTTGACAGCGGGCTTCACTGAACAACGACAGGCAGCGTCGACGACGAGATTCTGCTCTGGTACAAGAAGATCGCGTTGATGGTGATGAAGAAGAAGAAGAAGATGACGACGGTGATGCGTTATTGATACCACAGTAAGGTTTACAACGACAACGACGAACACGAAGACTATGATACAGCAACAGCAACAAGGGTGTACCACGGCAACGACGACAACAAAGACGAGCGACGAAAACGATGATGCTGTAGCAGTAGCAACGCAGCAACAGTAGATCAATGATGATAAAACACACGACTGGTAGAGATCAACAACGTCAAAGGTTTCTGACAGCAACGGCAATGGGTGTGCAAGTTCTGACAGCAGTGGTAATGGGTGTGCGAAACAACTGCGTCGGTAGTGACAATGGCCACGAGCAGCAGTTCAACAACAAAGATGTTGCGATTGCAGTGATGAAGACGCACGCACCAATCAGCAACACGTTTAATGGCGATGAAGACCAAAGAGGAAGGTTCCGGCAATAAAGGCCGAAAAAAAAATTCGACAATGAAGGTCGAAAAGAAAAAAAATATTTTTCAGTTGTACGAGCCTAAAGCTCTGATACCATGTTTAAAAATAAAATAATGAAAGACACAAAGATGTAACGTGGTTCGGCTCTAAGGCCTACGTCCACGGGAGAAGAGAGAGAATATTTTCTTATTCTTGATGATGTCTTAATAGAGGGACACCATATATATAGATATACAAGGCTATGCACACGTATAGCTATAATTACAATTTTAATAACTACTAAATAAAACGACTACTAAAATTATCATTTTTCCTTAAAGAAAATAAATCCCACAAATTTTACTCTTCTCCACAACAATTATCATGCTTACAGTTACAGATTATGCATATATTTTACAATGTCATAAATGAAACTACAAGGGAGACATACTCACAATCTAGTAGCACCAACTATCACCACTAGCCAATTATCTCAATTCAATCCAACCCAGGGATATTTCAAATCCCTTTATCAACCTGTCAACATGGAAGATATATATCTATTACACTTCCAGCACATCATATTAATCGAAATACTTGTTGTACACACAACTCTCCACGCAATAAGTTGTTTGATTAATCTTCAAGTCCCAAGAACATGGGCTGGAAGCTGTCCAGCATATCCAACTACCATTCTACGCTCCATATCTCATTTTCCATCACAATTTACAAGATATCAATCCTAGAATCCTTCCCAAGCATAAATTATGAACTCAAACATGATTTTGAAACTCTCAAACCCCCACCTGCTTCAGCCAACATTGGAGTTTTCATCGTACACCATAAAAACCATTTTTTTTTCTTTGTTAATTTGCATGTTCTAAACACCAATATCACCATTAACACACATGAGAACATGAATCAAATCAAAACCCACGAATTTGGGCATTTCCAAATCTTCACCCAACTTTCAACCATCGCCCAAATCAATCAATTCTCACATATATTGAACAACTCGAAGAGAAACACAAAAATTTATAGATTTCAAGCTCAAAATCACTTACCTTGACCTTCAAAATCAAAACCCTAGCTCAATCATGCTCTCCCGCATTCTCCAGCTCTCTTGATTCAGACCAATTCAAATGAACGAAATTGAGCAAAAAATTCAATTTATACTTCTCCAAAACTGCCACACCCACCTTTAAAAAAAGTCAAAACAGTGAGGAGCACGCTCCTCCTTGCCCAAAAACAAATTCTGTTGTTGTCACCCGCAACGAGCGCGCTTCTCCCTCCAAAGACCCAAAACTGAATTTAGTCTCAGGAAAGCGCGCTCCTTCATGCTAAGAGCGAACTCCTAGTGCCCAAACATGTTATTTTTCACCCAAATGTCCATACCTATGGTTCCAATACTCCTCCAACACTAGGACACATCCCGAAATCCCCAAAAAACAACATAATACATACATATATGTATATAAATACGTACAAGTCAAAGATGGCGTATGATTAACGGTATGGGGTGTTAAGATATATTTCAGCCATCCCTACCGCTAATAGAAGTAAATGTATAATTCCCACAAGGCCACAACAATGATCCAATTTTATTCACTAATTATATTAAAACTTAAACCTTAGCAACAACTAAAAAATCATTTTAGAGCAAAAGTGGAGGATAAATTGAGTTACCAAACAAGCCCCAATTCAGCAATTCTGGTATTCTCATTAACCATTTTATTTTCTAAAACTCCACAAAAATCGAAAATAAAAATAAAATAGCTCATTATAACAGAATATCATAACCTTTGACTAGTTGAAGACAAACTAGAGGATAATTCAGGAAAATAAGCATCAAAATCAATGTTGTATTTGTTTGTTTAGAAGATTTTGATACAATTGAACTTCTTCACCTTAGGAATTTGTATTTTCTTTCTTCTTTTGATTAAAAAAAGTTCCTCTTTTTGCCTTTTAGGTAAAAATAAATAAATAGGCAAAAGAAGAAATAACTTTAAAAAAAAAAAAAAAAAAAAAAAAAAAAAAAAAAAAAACTACAATCCAAAGTACATATCACTTTCAGAAAACAAAATCATCTACTTCAAGAGATCATATATTTGTTAGGTCTCTTTGCATGAAATCAACCTGTCCTCCAATGGAAATTACCTGATCATGTAAGAAATCCCTAGCCTTGTCCAACCTCAACATGAAAATGCTCATGGCACCCTTTGGCATCAGTGTTCTACCCTTGAATCAGAAATATTAGAGGAGTGTCCCAAAAGCTTTGCACTCATACAGTCTACCAATATTCTTGGCACTGTGAACATACTAGGCACTGGAGTTACAAGCTCGAGCTCCACCTACAAATACAAGAGAAATATGACTGAACCACATGATAATAAAAAGTAGATGCAATGCCCAATCTAGCATAAATAAATCATATACCTAATTCTAAGCCTCCGATGCATTGTCCACCTCTAAATTGTCACAGAAATAATTAAGCAACTAACCTTAAGTAACCCTGTGGGAAACAAATTAAATGGCCTAGGAGAAAGTTTAATTGGAGAAAGAAAAAAATATGCGGGGGTCTCGGGGAAGGGTCGAACCACATTTGGGTCTATGTACTCAACCTTACCTGGGCAAGAGGTTGTTTCCACAACTCAAACCCTTGAGCACATGGTCACATGACAGCAACGCTCATGTTTCAAATATAATATTAGAATAGCAAACAAAAAGGATTGTAAGTACCAGTGACTACAAGGAAACAAGAACTGCAAAGAATCCTGCACAAACTTGGCTAAAAAACATGACTGGGTAAATTGTCACCAGAAAGAGTAAACTAAATTACTCAGCAGAGGATGTGGACTTTTAGGGGATAAAGCTTAATTACTTAAGAATAAATGGAACCTTCATGTTTGGACAGAATTAAAGCATTCAGAAACACCACAATACAGACATACAACATACAGGGTAGATGATCAATTTAAATGCGATCTATCCATTCATACTGAATTATCTGCTAGCCTGCTACTAATATGTTGTTAACTTGAAATGTCTTTACAGATGACAACTCAAAAGGTATAGGAAGGAATAGTCAAATATAAGTGTTATCTTGTACATTTGTGAGAACCAGATGATTCAGTCAATAGTATATATTCCTTCCATCTGCATCTTGCTGAGGGAGGAATCAAAGATTGGGATATTTCTTCTCAATTCCTGGAGGATGTCCCTAATTGTTCCACCAGTAACTGTTAAGTAATCAATCTTTGGATCTTAGTTACCTTCATGAACATGATTGTTTTTTTTTAGAGTAAACAAACAGATTTATTAAAGATAAACACAAGCAAACAAGTACACAACAAAAGGGAGCACCAGCAGTGCTCAACCAAAACCACATACATAAACTGTGAAATCACAAAAAAGCACAACACAAATCCTCACTACAAACACTCTCCCCAATTTCTAGTCCACCCATTAATGGAATAGTCCCCATTAATTTTAAAGGCCACTAACCACGAACTAGCAAGAATCAAAACATCAATCCCTACTTCCTCCACTCTTCTAGAAACACCATAAAAAATACGATGATTGCGTTCCATCCAAATCATCCATAGAGTTGCAAGGTTCGCCACCTTCATAATCTTAGCTTGCCTACCATTAAGCCCCCGAATATGGGCAAGCGCTAAAGACTCCTCAACCAACCTTGGATAGGAGAACCTAACCCCAAGTCTATTCCGCCACTCATCCCAAATACTCAAAGAAAAAGGGCACCTGAAGAAAAGATGGCCAACATCATCGGCACTATTAGTACACAACGAGCAACAATGAGGAAGTAAGGTAATGAAAGGTAAACGCCTTTGAAGCTCGTCCCCAATGTTAAGCTTATTATGAGCCAAAATCCACCCAAACATTTTAATTTTAGATGGTACATGAGCTTCCCAAATCACTTTAGCCAATGGAAAAATGGGAAAGGATAAGTCATCAATGAGAAACTGGAAAAAATACTTACAGGTGAAGTGGCCTGAATGGTGGAGGGTCCATTGAAATCTATTGTGGCCCGAAGACAAGTGAACAGAAGACAACAAGGTTAACAACTCAACAAATTCAGCATTTTGACCAACTGTGAGAGTGCTAGGATTACAAAGATTCCACTGGATAGGTTCGAGGTGGTCATTGGCAAGAATAAAGTGGGAAATGGGATGGTTGGGGAAAGACGTTGCATGATAGAGCCTAGGGAACATTTCAGCTATTGGGGTACTGTTTAACCAACGTTCCTCACAAAATCTAAAAGTCCGCCCATCTCCAATCATTGGTTGAAAGTGAGGGAACATAAGGGAGCAGCGATATCACATATTTCCACGGACTCCTATAGGTTGATCTAATTGTGGGGATAATTCTCCTATTGAAGTCAATTTTCCCATATTTGCTAGTAATGATCCTTGCCCAAAAAGACTGATCTTCCTTATAAAATCTCCACAACCATTTAGCACAAAGGGCTTTATTCCTCTTCAAGATGTTACCAATGCCCAAACCACCTTTAGACACCGGTCTTTGAACAATCTTCCAGTTTAACAAATGAGACCCACTGCCTTTGTCAGCCCCTTTCCATAAAAACTCTTTTAATTTTCTCTCAATAGCCTTGGCAACCGCAACAGGCATACAGAAAAGAGATAAGTAATAACTTGGAATAGCAGACAACACTGAATTAATTAAAGCAAGTCTTCCTCCTTTCTACAAGAACCCTTGCTTCCAACCATCTAACCTATGGGAAATTTTTGAAACCACCGGATCCCTAAAGTTTTTGTACAGAGGATTCCCGCCTAGAGGCAAGCCAAGACACTGAAGAGGCCAAGTCCCAATATCACACCCGATCTTTGCGGCCATCGTACCCAAAACATCATGATCAATATTGATTCCTGCCAATTGACTCTTGAGCATGTTAACCTTTAGACCAGACAGAAAACAGAAACATTGAAGTAAACAGACAGCATTCTCCACATTCTTCTCCTCACCATCAAGGAAGAAAAGAGCATCATCAGCAAACATAAGGTGAGAGACCATCACTCCTTTCCCAACAAAGAAACCTTGAACAATAGAAAACAAACATGCCTTTGACATTATTCTGCAAAGCACATCTGCCACCAAAGTGAACAAGAAGGGAGACAACAGATCACCTTGCCTCAAACCTCTTTGAGCACCAAACTTCCTAGTTGCTTACCATTTATGATAATGGAAAAGGATACAGATTTCAAACAACCTCCAATCCACCTTCGCCACTTACACCCAAAGTTTTTCTTAAACATCACAAAGTCAAGGAACTCCCAGTCTACATAATCATAGGCTTTTTCGAAATCAGCTTTAAAAATCAGACCTCGACGACTTCTAGATCTATAATCTTCCACTGCTTCATTGGCCACAAGAACTGCATCGAGTATTTGACGTTCGTGAACAAAGGTAAATTGAGACTCATCAATAGTTTTATGAAGGATAGCACGAAGCCTCATTGAGAGTCTTAGAAATGATTTTATAGAGACTCGAGACTAAACTAATGGGTATGTAAGCTTTTGGGTGCCAAGAATCTCTCTTTTTTGGGATAAGGCATATAAAAGTTTCATTGGTCTTAACGTTGACCACACCATTCCTATGTAAATCATGCATTACCCTCATTACATCAGCCTTAACAGTGTCCCACAACTTTTGATAGAACGCCAACGTACAACCATCCGGCCCTGGCGCCTTGTTGCCATTGCAACTGAAAACAGCCTTTCGAACCTCTTCTTTATCAAATGGTCTCTCCAACCAAGTCGCCTCGTCAGCACCAATCTGGTTCCAAGCAATTCCATCAATTTCCCAAAACTCCCTCCTTCTCAATGCAAAAGCCTCAGAAAAATGCTTGACAAATACCTCAGTAATGTCAAGGTCATCCTCTGCTAGAGAACCATCATCCCTTTCTGTCTTAGAGATAAAAGATTTTGACCTCCTATGGCTAAGAATCCTATGGAAAAATTTAGAATTTGCATCCCCTTCTTTAAGCCACTGGATCTTAGCTCTTTGCCCAACCATCCAAGCATCTTTCATGCAGATGTGACCTAACTCAGTCTTAGCCTTCACTTTGATTTTCGCCCATTCTACATTCAGTTCATTGTGTCCCTCCAAGAAGTCTAAGCACCCAATTAATTCTTCGAGATCCTTCTTTTTAATGGAAATAGAACCAAACACCTTAGTGTTCCATTCTTTAACAGTTTTTTTAACCTCATCAACTTGAGCATAAACCTATGCCCTTCGTAACCATATGCAAAAGATTCAACAAACCATTTACCAATTAAAGTAGGAAAGTCATGATGCTGAAGCCACGCATTCTCAAACCGAAACGGAGACGGGCCCCAATGACAGACAAATGAGTCTGGAACAATAAGACAGTGATCCGAGACCACTCTCGGAAGAGCTTCCTGCCTACAACTCGGAAACAAAGTCTCCCACCGCGGAGAGAAGAGGAACCTATCCAATCTGCAGCAAATAGGAACCGCACGAAAATTAGACCATGTGACTTGAGCATTGAGAAGAGGAAGGTCTCTTAGATTAAGTTCACCAATCAGCATGTCAAACATTTGCATACTAGTAGTTAATCTCGGGCTGTTAATTTTTTCCCTTACATTCCTCACCGTATTGAAATCGCCACCCAAGCACCACCTATCACCACAAAGCACACTGAGCCCAACAATCTCATCCTAGAAATTCATCCTCTCAGCATAGCCAGTCGGCCCATAGACCCCAGTCAGCCACCAACAGTTATTGTCCTCACCTCTAATCTGAATAGAAGCTACGAAATCGCCAATTAAATTATTTTCCACCGTCACAGCACTAGAGTCCCAAACAATAGCCAAACCACCAGAAGACCCGATGGCAGGTAACACAATCCAACACTTGAACCTCAACCCCCACAACTGAGAAATAATCCTGCAGTCAATCACTTCTTTTTTAGTTTCTTGAAAAATCACAATGTCTGGTTTAGCCATTCCTAAAGTTCTCTTGATAATGGATTTCTTTCTGCTCGAACCACACCCTCTAATATTCCAGGAAATTATCTTCATTTTTTAACTCCACCATTCTGTTTCATTGCCTTGACACTATTAGCAATATATTTCAGAGTCATCTCACCATCTGAGGCTACATCAACTTTGTTTCCTTGAACCAGTCTCTTACTGACAATAATCTGAGCTTGATGAAGGACATCCGCAAACGGCTCCATTGGGTCTATAGAGCCAACATGATCCACACCACCTACATTACTACTTGCTACATTCGTCCGGCAGAGAGCATTCTCATTCTCTTTCAAAACCGACCTGACTTCATCCTCCTGAGAATCACACCCGTCATGATGGACTCGTTCAAATCATTGTCGCGCACTTGGGGAACTTGAGAACAGAGTGTTTTTGGGGGAGGGAAAGTGGATTCATTTTCACAGACTTGGGGGGGGGGGGGGTGTGGTGAAATTGGTTTATTTGCATGTTTTGGGGAACTATCCACAAAGATAGAATTACCATGACCTTGAGGAAAGTTAGAGGAAAGCTCAAAATTACCATCTAAATCAAAATGAAATGGACGTACCTCGGTTCCAGAATTAGCCTGACAAAGATGAACGTCATTCTCGCCCAAAACAAGCTCATCATCTTCATCACCATCCCGTTCATCGTCCCTGCAATTGCCGAAATCAAAGTTGTTGTCAGACGTGCATTTGTTCCAGAGCACATTTTGACTTTCCCACACGGCGTCATTCCTTTCATGATCAAAAACCACCATACTTTGGATCCCTCGCTCCTTCCGTTGACTCCGTCTAGATCGACTCTTACTAGTAGCACAATCAAGGACATATTTACCGTCACTGTGATTAGCAGAACCCTCTAACACCCCTTTCTGGCACTTTTTTTCCATAGAGACGTGCAGATCGGCACCATCACAAGAATGAAATACTACGTTACTTCGAAACCTAGATTTCTTAGGGCGAAAGATAGGATGCAACTTATCAGGTTGGCAAGTCACGGCAGGGCCTCCCACCACTTCCCCCACAACCGTCTCTGCATTAGCCCCACTACGATGCGCAGTATTACAACCGTGAGGCGAGAAAGTTTCAGATACATGGCTGAACGACAAACCGAGGGGGGAAACTTCTTGAATGTCGTTTGGAAACTCAGAAATCTGGAGCAAATCTAGAAGGGTTTCAGCATCACTAAAACCTTGCGAAGAAACGAGATGAGGGACCATTTGGGTTTGACTAGTGGAGCCCACGTGGGCATGTGAGTGGTTAGTAACTTCCACTTTGAGGGCCCAGCTACACACCCTGGATTAACAATAACCACTATGGGCTTTGAGCTCAAAGCAAGGCCCGGACCAGAGAACTGTTGGACCATTCCATCTGCTAAATTAAAAGACTGTGGAGCAATTGGAACTGGGTCAAGATGTTGAAAGATATCCATCTGAGGCCTAGGCATAACGTGGCCCACCCCAAAAATTTGATTTTTGGCTCCCAGAAAGGTGTTTGAAATAAGATTTCCTGCGCCACCTTTATCAGAGACGTGGAAACCGTGTCTTTCAACTATTGGACCCGTACAATCTGCGTCTTGTACCACTTCCTTTCAAGTTCTTTGTGCTTTTTGGACGTGTCTCCATCACGGCCTTGGATTTACCTCGATCATGGGGAATAGCATGAATGTGGGAACGTGGCTGAGCACCTTCATCGTTCTCAGCTTCGGCGTCGACGCCATCAAAACTCCGACGGATGTCCAGCTTAAACAACTTGACGCCAATGTTCATCCCATTCAAACAAACCGGTATAATCTCAGGAACAAAACCATCGTGAGCCCCCTTCACCTTCAATTTCATGAATCTCAAGAGGGAGAGATTGTTGGTTTCTTCAACAACTTCCAAAAGACCACCGCAGGCATCCCCAATCATCTTGAAAGTCTCCGGTCGCCAGTGTTCAAAAGGGACGCCATCAATACCAATCCACCCGTTGGAGCACCGAACTCTTCTTTTACTCCATTGAAGAGAGGAATGCCACTCAACGGATCTGAATTCGTCGTTCTGAATTGACGAGAGCACCGAACATTTCTCAGATAGGTTGCCGCACCATAACATAGCTTGATCATCTGCCATGATACACAAGTGAGCTTGTCGATAGAGTAATGTAGAAATTTGTTTTTCCACAGTACTCCACCACAATGATGATTTAGCTCTAAAAATGACGATTGCTAGTTCCCATGAAATCTCCTTGATTTCAGTAGCAATATCATTCATTGTAGCCTTTTTTGCACTATTGGTGCGATAAAACCACTCCTCGAAAGCAACCCAACCTCTTCCTGGTTCAACTTCAGGAATGAAAATGGCCCAAGTTTTGTCGTTCTCCACCTTAGAGACCTTAAGGAATCTTCCTCGCATGTTGTCTAGTGCTTCGACAATGATCACCTCATTCATATTCCGTAGTTGTTTCTTGAAGTTAGTCATCACACCAGCTTTGGACGCGTAACCAAGCTGATTGAGCAGCCACTTAGCAGAGGCGACCAAAAGACGCAGAAAGAAAGTTCTCTTGCAAGTAACCTCCCTGATGGTTACCCATTTTCCATTAAGACTCTGATCGACAAAGAACTCCTTGTAGCCAACTTTAAAAGAGGAAGACAGAGATTTGAGAGTTTTGAAGTCTCCCATACCCCCACGAAAAAACAACAGAGAGGAGCATAACACAAACACAGAAACGAAAAGTCATTGGCAAGCTCCCCTTGAAGTTTGGAGAGCAGTAACACAAAACACAAAAACAGGAAGTCCTTGGCAAGCTCTCCTTGAAGATTGGAGACTGCTACAGCGGCAAGATCGTTGGGGTATTGGGAACATCCATGGATCTTTTGATAATAGGAGAGAACTTCTGGATCAAGGAAGAAGATGATCCATCTCATCACTAGCCTACTAAGTTCTTTGGGTACCTCAACATTTCTCCACAAGAACTCCACTTTTGGCTTAACTTTTCATGAACATGATTGTTAAAACCCTTAAAACCAATTTGTTTAAGTTAAGACCATCAGAAAACCAGTAAATTTTAGTGGTCCAAGTCAATCATGGTGAGACTGTCCAAAGATTCTCTCTGGAATAATCAGAACTCCACATGGTGCTCATCAGCTATCACTACTATACTACAAAATAAGGCTTCTGTGAAGGTGAAACAGTAAAGAAAGACTAAAGGAGAAAGTAACAAATCTGTAGTTTGTAACAAATACATGTTAACAGACAAGTCATTCAGGTGAAGTTATTTTTTATATATATAAAATTCAAATTCTTAAGCCAATAAATAAATAAAATTTAGAGATATGATTGCGTACAATAGACCCCAAAGTGGTCCAACACATCCCCAAGACCCCACATATAGGCAGGAACTTCGAACACCGGGCTACTCTTTTTAGAGAGCAGCAAGCCATGATAGAAATAAATAAACCCATTGGACAAAAAGGTAAGAACAAGCCATGATATATAGAGATGACTGATAAGCAGTGTAATCATATGTGCAAAATAAGTGAAAGCAACATATAGCATGATCCGTCATAAACTCAACTTGGCACCTTCACTTCAAAACAAATCATGTTATGATAGAACTCGAAATAAGAAATGTTGGAGAGTAAAGACCAGTAAGAAAATCTGTCTTATCGTTTTTCATGGAGAAACAGTTTAAGGCCAAAAAAGAAATACTTACTCAGTGTTAACAGGCTCCGAGAAAATCACTACTTATTAATCTTCTATCGGAAGAAATGACTAATTGAGACAATGAATATATGTTACTTACCCTGTTTGACATGAAGACATCCGAGAGCAACACATGTTGCAGTTCTACCCTTGAACTTAGTCGTTGTCCTAAATTTTCGTTCATCAGTAACATTACTTGGCATCCAAACTTCCATCGGCACCATAAATTGCCAGACAACCATTGCAATAACCTGGAGATATGCATTCACAGCATCCTTGGATCCTTGAGATTGCTCATGTTCTACGTACAATTGTCACTTTCTGCTAGGCATACAATTTTAGAGGAACAATTTCTTGTTTCCTTCAGCAGGCACCCAAATAATTAGACCTAAAGAAGTATGCATAACACTTAATAAGATGCCAACAACGTGGAGAATGCACACTCCTATGTCTGTGTAGATTATTTCAACCTGAAAATGAATAAAACCTTGCATTTTGCTAAAAGTGGAACCCAAAAACTGCATTTGTTTCTTGATGAATGTTGTTGAACATCAGCGAGAAATTCACTTGCAGCAAATTCAACACTTCTGTAGCAGTAGATAAAGGACTTTTTAAAGTATGGACAGCAATCATCCATGTCTCATTCACTCAGAGATTAACCTATAGAAACTTAAACATTCAATAAGTCTAAAGACATTTACTAGGCCAGGAATGAAGTGAATCCCCTTTAACCTAATGCCATCTTCAAGAAAAGCAAAGTCAAGTAAGATGACTTTTTTCTTCTGAGGCATGACAATTCAATCCATTATAACTAAAACCTGGCTCACAATCCCCCACCTCTTTTGCACCTTCTTCTGAAGACAGTGGAGTACTAGCACTAATTCCCTCTGGAGATCCAACATCTTGAGCAAAAATGCTTAAATCATCATCTTTCACCAGACTATCCAGCTTAATGTACTTGTCAGTAACAACTGCTGAGGTCTGGCCACCAGAATTTCCAGAAGTTTCGCTTTTACTTGATAACACCTCATGGTCTTGACTAGATAAATAAGGTGAATCTTCTGTGTCAAAAAGACTCCCAGAAATCAATGCAGAGACATCTGAATCCAGAAAAGAATTAATATTTCCTGGAGACACAGGGACAGAGGCATCTGAAACACCAGGAAGAGGTTCCCGAGAAGTAACATTATCAATGTCCAGTGCTTCAGATGTTACATAGTCCTGTAAAAATAGAATCACATAAATAAAATTCACAAAAAAGCTAATAAAAGCATATTAAAAAAAATTTCTTTTCACTAGATTGCAAGGTTGAACATGGGAGTATAGACTCAAATCCTTGATGCTCAAACAAAACAAACAATCTCAGCCACAAAAATCAGTGAATGCAATTTGCAACTCTCATTTTGGAGAGTAATCCAAATGTTTCTGCGCCTTTCAGAATTGAGAAACTGAAACTCAATGCTCAAATGAAAGGAGAGGGGGGAAAATCTCAGCCAAAAAATCAGTAAATTTAATTCACTGCTCGAGTATTGTCCAAAAAAAATATGCATTTTTCTGGACCTTTCGACTGAGAAATTGAACATCAATGCTCAAACAAAAGAAACAGTCTCGGTCACAAAATCGCAAATGCAATTCCCCACTAATCTGCTATCATGTCATCACATCTCTAAAACTAAAGCTTTGAGTTTTTTTCATTTCTAATTCAATATAGAGTTGGTTTCACTGAAACCCATATTTTCACAAGCACAAAGAAAGCATGAACAATAAATCTCAGCTGTGCAAGTTAAGTAAACAAACCAAGTCTAGATGTCTTTGTTCCATAATGTTATTGTGACCACGAACAGTATCAGTCAAGGATGAATTTTCCTCATCATCTGCATGGCACAGAATACAAATATCATGATGTAGAATGGTATGCACCAATCTATGAAACTTTATACAGTAAAATCACCGCCAAAGGATGGTGTTAATAACACAATTTTACACCCCAATCATCTGTTCAGGAAAGACATGAAAAGAAGACATGCCACATCACCAAATGGACGCCAGCCTAATCCTTAGGAAACAATAAATAAGTAATTTTAAGAGAAAAAAGTAACAGAGATATTGTCCTATAACATAATGACACTTATAGTATTCAGAGATATTAGATGCTTGAGAAAACCAAGTCTTTTCTGTGGCCTTTGACTTACATAAGCAACTTTCTCTTTTGAAGTTTTCATTTATCACAATGTGAAGCAAGTACATAGAAACCCAAAGTTGTGCTACATTTCAAGAATATCAATTGAATAAATCAACAAGTTTCTTGCATGCATCTGAGAGATCAACCATCCCATTACTATATATTAAACTTTTTTACCTTAAGTAACAGAGGCTGGAAAAAAACAAAAAAAAAAAACAAAAAGAAGAAGACGAAAAGAAAAGAAAAGCACTATTAAAGCAGAAACATCAATAGGAGAATAAAGTTCCCTTTTGTTTATTCAGTTCTTTCAAAATATAGAAGCAAATGCTAGTACTACATTATACAGTAATAACAACAAAAATGTAACAGGCTGTAATTAAAAATGAAAAATGGCCCAATCAACAGCCACACATTCTGTAAATGTATACCAAAAATATCTCAAGGTTAACTTAAATTTGGAGGTTGAAGCATTTAAACTCATTTCTTTAAGAAAACACAATCACCATGAAATTCTAATCTCCAAGGATAAGATATCTGATTTTAATCATTTTCCTCTAAATGAAGCCATGAATTGTGATCTCCACAAATCCAAACTTGATTCTTAAAATGATGTGTATACCAGCCTTTATCTATCTGCACTATTTTAAATGTCTGTATTATTTGAAAGATTTTTCAAATCAACATCCAACAAGCTCAAAATCATGCTATTGAGCATGTATGTGTTTCAACAATTATGCAGCTGGAAACTGACCAAAATATCTCAGCTCTGGTCCCCCATGCCAGGTAGGCAGAAATCATATTTTGTACTACAATTGTCAAGAGAAAGAAGAACTTGACAAGTTGTTTCAGGCCTAATAGCTTGATAGATGCCCTGCAAGTTGTACATTTACATGCCTAGGGGAAAGATTTGAAGAAGGTTCTGAAGTCGCTTGTTATAGGCTTATAGCTTTAAAATGGTTCATGAGCATTACCAGCCTTTTTTATGTAAATTAGCTCCGTGAAAACAAAGAAACGAAAGCAATCCAATAAGCGAAAGATTAACCCTCTTCAAGGAAGAATTCTCTAAATTAATAAATTGTCATTCATAATAGCCAATGGCCTTATTTATACTAAAACAAGAGTATTAAACTGAATAGGAAACTAATTGCATAAATTGGAAGTGTCAAAATGGGCCCATAGTAACTAAAACATAGGCTAAAAAATAATAGAAAATAATAGGCATGTTAACCTTTCTTCCAATGGTCACAAACAAGCACAAAAAGACCAAAAAGATAATAATAATTGAAAAAAAATCATTTGGAACATGAAAAATTAAATTTTGACTTAGGAAAACAGACACAAAATCAAGTTTTCTTTAAAAAAAAAACAGCACAATTTTGTTGGACGGACATGTAGCATAAACGTCGACTTATTGAGAAAGCCGAGTGCAAGAAGTAGATTCATGTAGCTGACCCTAAGTAGTTGGAAAAAAAGGCTTTGTTGAGTTGAGTTATAGTTGAGTTTACTGTTACTCCCCCACTAGAGTTTACACGCAAAAACATATCCATTACATGGGAGACCATGTAAGGGATTATTGAAGCCTATTCTTCTTCTAACTGAATATAATATATGACATAATTAGCCTAGGCAATCAATGTTATCAGCGCCATTCTTCCATTAAATTATTGAACTTTCAAACCATGCTAAAAGTGTTTGCAAGCGTAATTTGCATTCAGTTAGGACCTCTTCCAAAGTTGCAAATATTTTCCACAAGTCGCTTTTATTTTGACTTTAAATTTTAGAGAGTCATAGACTCATCGTCAAAGAGTATAAGAAAGTTCGTAAATTTGAGTTTCATTGAAATAAGAGAATGAAAATCACAGCAAACCCACTTTCCAGTTTCCTCACAGTGGAAAAGCAGAAACTTCCTTTTTTTTTTACCGTCATTCTTTCTGTCTAATTTTTGTCTCTTTCCTTAACAGAGAAGACTGATTTCTCTAAACCTATGTAACAGTAAACAGTAAACTAAGATTTGCTATAATGTACATTACACATGGCTGAATGCTGATAATCATGTTAAGTTACAGTTCTACTTTAGTCTTCCAAATGAAGATTAACAAAATTCAGTTTAACATAATAACATGGTGATATAAACAACTATAACTATAAGAAGCAATCGGATAACCAAACAACAACTGAAACGAAAGTGGATGAATCAGACCTTAGTGCATAAACAGGTTATTTTGCCAACTTCTTCTAGTGACCTTTCAGTCCAAAAAAGTTCTTCGAATTGCTTTTTAAAGAGATACTGGTGCCCATTGTGAACAACCTTTTATAAATAGCTCTTAGATGCTAAGGCAGGAGACAAACTTACAATCACTCATGCAATCAATCAAAGCAAGAGTTTGAAGCTTACAAAATTTGTAGGGGTTGAGAAGTGCAGCTTCAAGCATTGCTTTAAAATCTAATGCAGCTGAAACAAGTGGTTCAGTTCCATCCTGTAAACAATGAAAGACTTCAGAACACAAGAATTACCATGGAATTGAATTATAATGAAAGTGGCACACTGGAACTAAAACAGGAAATAATACAAATATCACTATACAAAACATGAGTTAAACAGACACAGACAATGGGGTAGAAACCCTGCAAGATAGAAATAAAAAAGCTAACAATCCAAAACCCAATGGTAGGTCCAAAGTGAAATTCTCCATTTTGTCACAGATTACACTAGCATTTGTGAAGAATAACAAGATAGATGGAGAAGTATGGATAGCTGACAGCATAGTATCTGAGATAGCTTTCAAGGAACACTGCCCTTACAGCCCCCCCAAACCCCCCTGCCTTACACTGGGTCCTCTCCCCCCTACACTTTTGGACTGTGGGGGGAGAGCTATGCTTCATCTCAACAAAGCAATAAATTTGATAATTGTATAATTGTATAAATATGAATTATCGAGATTGTCTTGAGAAACTTTTAATAGAATGAGAATATAGGAAACAAACCAATAATTAAGATGGATAAATAGACATTATGGCTCCTAGATATTCCATTCTACATTTACACATCACAATATGGGCACAAGGCACTATAGATACTTCTATATGATCTCAATCCCGTTTTAGTAAAACTTATTTCCTTATCCTACCAAATTTCTTATTTGTTTCGGAACATGATGCAATGTGAACATCTTTTGCCATATTGAAAGTACTATGTATTCAACATGACATGCATAAGAAAGAGAAAGTTTAACTATCTTATACAACTGAAAAATAAAAGCATTAATACATAAGAAAAAGTATTGATGCTTCGGATCTAGGCAACAAAAAGCTGTATAAAAAAAAAAAAAAAAAAAAAATTTGAATGCAGTCATGAAGCTGCATAAATAGCCCAAGTGCAAATCCACAAAAATAAATAAAAATATATATAAAATGGCTTTGTGAATTGAACTAAATAAAAATTGGCTCTTCATGATAAGCATAGGTTTCTGAACCTTCTGCCCCTGACCATCAACAACCTCTTCCATTACTCTTAAATAGTGCAAGTGACAACAAAGGTAAAAGTTGCAAGATCCATCACCCTCTAATGAGATAATTATTCACACATAAAAAATAAAAAAATAAAAATAAAAAAAGCAGTGGAAGCAAAATCAGTGGAGAGGACTTGTTGAACTAGACCCTTCACTTCTTCCACACAAAAAATAAAGAGATTTGAAAGGAATATGCTGGTCAAAGTTTCCAAAAGAGCCAAAGAACAGCGACACAATAAGGATAGAGTTGCGGTAAAAATGAAACATGTAAACTATGTTAGGGCATAAATTTGGAGAGTTAAAATAAAGAACAGATTCACTTAACAGAGACTAGACATATTTGGGAGAAGGCCTCGGTTAGGATAGTGTCTTTATTGGAGATGTATGTTGGCATGCACTTGATGTATGAGTTAAATCTAATCATTGGTTCTCGTGCAGAAAATTCTCAAGAATCAAGCTTTCATTTTACAGAGCATATTGCTAACCATTGTTAGACTCCATAGAAACAATATTGGAGAAGCATGTTAGCATATGTTGAACAAGTGATTTTATGAGTCAATCATGGTGTCTGATGCACAAAATTCTACAGCATACCATTAATCATTTGACATGGATCAATAAAAGGACCTGATTGAGGTTTAATATAAGTTTTTAGTGTTCAAACTCTAAGCTAATATTTGCCTAATAATGGAGAGAAGGATGGGAGTTTATCGATGAAATAGTTGCCTTGGGTTTCTCTTAGGAATATAAAAGAATATAGCTGTCCTATCCAATTCACACCCACCTTTTGCATTGCAAGAAAAGTATCATATATTTACCTTTGTCCTTCAATATAGACAAAATAGGATCCCCTTAGAAAAATTTAGCTAATAAATCTGCTTCTTCCAGTCCCTTACATCCAAGATCTGATTGCACATGCTCATCCCCTACCTCCTTACCTCCAGCAGAATTAAGCTCCATCAAACCCACCAACCACTCTGCACGAAACAAATTCTCAGCTTCTCACAAAAATTTAATATCTCGCCTCTCCTAACTTCCACACTACCTGCAATTTCCGCTAGAACTCTAGTGCTCATCTGAATATACATCCCAAACCATTCATGATCTAGGCCTTTGATCACCTAATGCTTTAATACCTCAGACATTTTTCCATAAAAGTAGGTTTGCTTCATGAATTTAAAATTCAAGGGAAGAATTCATATAAATAAAATTAATGCTCCGCCAACTTGCCTTCTTAGATGGTCCTGGTTGTTCAGCAAAGACCTCTGCACTGAAAATTGTATCTGAACCAGAGTTCAATGCATCATTAGAGATACTTTCACGTTTGACAAGATTCGAGAAATCAAGTGAGATTCTCTCTAATGTCAAATCCTCTGAAATCAAAGCATTAATAACAGCAAAGTCAATATCAAAAACTTTTCTATGAAAATAAATACTGAAACCATATGCTTTTGTAAAACTTTAACCAAAAAAGAGTTAGTTATACCTGGTAAACCACAACTGTTGTCATGAATATATTCTTCTGAACCAATTATATGTGGGAGCAGACCACCGGCTAAGCCAGTCTTCAAGCATGAAACAGAAAAGAGACATGTAGATGAGATTCCAAACTCTCTCTAAGAACCCATCTTAAACACCCAATAAACATGAATGTTGTGAAGAAATCACTTCCCAAAATTTGAGACCTCAAGCTTCTTCAAAAAAAATTATGTGAGAAAAATGATAACCAAACACTAGAAGAAATTGCACAGAACACCATAAACTGAAAATCTCACTAATAATCAAGGTAAAAGATACTAGAAAAAAAAAATTGAATCTCATTTTTTCATTCATCATTAATCAAAGCAAGAATGCCTCATTGCAAGTGTAGGAATTTTTTTTTATAAGAAACTGAAGTATTTACATTAATTTATAGGAGCTGGCTACAAAGCTAGAAGTGACACCCCCTCCCCCTCCCCCAAGAAAATCTAGCAACAAAATGTTGATAAGTCATTTTTATATTTAGATTATTAGCGTTTTTAGTCTATAAATTTTTATAGTATTAGAAAGTTTTTATGCATTTATAATTTCCTTTCATTTTGTTTTGTAGGAAATAGAAAAAAGTGAAGGAACTCGAAGGAAATTGATAATTATAGGAGTTTGATGTTGCAAGATAATTGGTGGAAGAGCCACAACCCATAAGAAGATAGAGTCGTAACTCCATAGAAGAGAATTCAAGACAGTGGGTGTAGAGCCACGGAGCTACCAAAAATTCCAGATTTGAGTCAAGAGTCGTGACACTAGAAATGGAGAGTCACAACTCTTGTGCATGAAGTGTTTATTCTGAATTGACTCCCAAGTTACCTGGAAAGTTATTGACCTATATAAAGAATATTTCAGGGTAAATTTGGGATACTCTGGAGAAACGAAGATGGCATTAGAGACGGAGAAGGAACATTCAATCTCAAGATCTAGTTTTTTCTCTTTTTCCTTTCACTCTCAATGTTTAAGAACATGATTTGTGTCTTTTTAGTTTTATTCATGAACTAATTTTCTTTATCTAGAGGAACGATGTAGCCTATGCTTAATACTATGCTATTGATTGTTTGATTTATTATTATGAGATTTTCTTCAGTTTATTTGTATTTCTCTATGCTTAATACTTCTAATTTAATTGGTCATGAATTGGATGATTTTATACTTAAGAGTTTGACACTCAAGAGAGGGAATTTTGGATATGATCTTGGAAAATACAACCTAGGATTTTATAAAGTTTGGGAGGCCTATAAGTCCTTTGAAGCTAATTAAAAGAATTACAAAGCGTAATGAATTCTTAATAATATCTTGATTTTAATAGGGATATCAAAATCGGATTTTAGGAATAATTTTGACTCGGCACTTCGGAGAGGGAGTTTGATTATAAACTAAGAGAGTTAATTAATAATAAATTGACATGAAAAAGACATAGTTGATGGCTAGGTGAAATCAAACCTCTAGAATCTCCATCCATTGGTTTCTTCTAAATTTTATTTCGAGTTTTTTTTCACTTTGCGTTGCTTAGTTGATTAATTCTTTATTTTAATTTTCTAAATAAAGTTAAGGTTATTATCATTAGAGATAGTACTTGGTGAGAATTGGATTACAATCCCTGAGAATGATAACTCTATTCATCACTCTACTATTAAAACTTGACACCGTACACTTGCGCTTTGTTAACAAACAAATGTTCCACTCAATACTTCTCATTTGTCAACCAATGAGAGACTCTCAATCTAATCCCATTCCACTTCTTGTTATATATGGTGTGGCTCGGTCTATTATATGGTGCAAATGTGTTATTTCTATTTTTATGTATTAGTTTCATAGTCTAATAGTTTCCGAGTCTAAATTTGGAACTTTTCTATTTTGTGCTAGGAACTCCTAACACCTTGTATTATATATAACCTCATTAGGGTGTGGGATAAGTGTGTGTGAGAATTTGGGATTTGAGTGGGAGCACTTGTGATTTGAGAGAATTTGTTTTAGATCATATTATAGGTTGTAACCTATTTGCATTCTCTTGTTAGTGGATTGATTTCCACCTCCCGTGGACATAGGTATAATTCACCAAACCACATAAATCTTTGTCTTCTTGATTTTGTCTATTTTTGCATTCGTTTGGATTGTTTGGGTTGGTATCAGAGCGAGGTTTCTGTAACTAATTGAAGGAGTGATCGTTGCTCGGCGCGGTTGTTGATCTCGTTGAATCGTGTACCAATTATGTTGAGGTTTTTTTCTTTTTGAGCTTAGCTGTAAAGAAGAATTTGAGGACAGTAGGCGCTATGATTTAAAAGAAAGGCAAAGTAGGTAGAGTTGCTTAATTAAGCAACATCTTGGAGCATTGAATTAGGTGGAGTATTAAATCTTCACATAAAGACAAAAACAGTTGTTTTTTTTTCTTTTAGTGTGCAAAATGTTGCAATTATCCGGCCGATTGGTAGCAACGTTTTTGTGAGCCCCAGGTTGTTGAGTGGTTGATTGGAGTTCGTGCATGTTGTATTTAATTGGAGGTTTTGGATGACTTTCGGAGTTTGCTTGTATAGAGATTATTATGGCCTGCAACAGTGCTATTGTACAAAATGCAAAGTTTGAGGTGGAAAAGTTTGATGGCAAGAACGATTTTAGCATATGACAAGTACAAGTCTAAGACATCTTGATACAGTTACACATGGCTTTAAAGGGCCCAAATGGAAGACCAGCAGATATGTCAGATGAAGATTGGGAAGAGTTTGATCTACAAGCATGCAGTACCATTACACTGTGCTTGACAAAGGAGATCACGAATAGTGTCAGGCACGAGAAATCAGCGGCATCACTCTGGTCTAAGTTGGAACGCCTATATATGACAAAGTCTCTCACAAATAGGTTATATGAAGAAGAAGTTGTACATGTTCCGGATGAAAGATGGTACAACTATGAATGAACATCTTAATCAATTTAATGGAATTGTTGTCAATCTATCAAGTATTGGTTAGAAGGTGGATGATGAAGATAAAGCTCTACTCCTTATTTGTTCGCTCCCTAAGTCATATGAGCACTTGGCCACTACTTTGCTTTATGGGAAGGAGACTATTAGTTTTGATGATGTTCCAGTTACGCTTCTTTCGAATGAGATATAGAAGAAGTATCTAGTAAGTGATCCTCAGGCGGAGGGTCTAGTTGTAAGGAGTAGATCAGAACAGAGGGTCTAGTGAGTATGGTAGATCTCGATTCAAATCGAGACGAAAATCTTTAGAGGAAGAATTTGTCAAAAGATAAATGTGCATTTTGTCACCAGAAAGGGCATTGGAAGAAAGACTGTTCGAAAATAAAGAAAAAGAACAATGTCCGTACGAATGTTGCACATGTTGAGGACGATACAGATTCTGATTTTGTTATGAGTTCTTCTTCGTTGTTATGTAGTAACGCTCCCACTCAAGTGCACCCCTTTTAGTTTAGGTAGTAATCTACAGATTCGATAAATTTCCCTCTTGTATGGTTTGGAAAAGAAGTGGAAATACCATGGGCTTGTGTAATCCCCTGAGCCACCTACACTCAAAATGAATGTTGACGTTGGTGCCTCATATCTTAGATAACAAAAAGTATTAGTTAGGTGATACGAAATTTAAATAGAATACATTGGTTACAAAACTATGGTTGACGACATCAATTAACATGTGATATAGAATGTGAATGGAGAAAAAAGTAAATAAAATAATATTTTTTTAAGATTTTTATTGTTATTACGACCCTTGATAGAGCGGATTAGAGGAAACAGACTCGTATAGCCGACCCCTTGCAGTTGGGAAAGGCTTAGTTGAGTTGAGTTGAGTTGAGTTGAGTTGAGTTGAGTTATTGTTATTACGATTCCATTATTTAACTAACATAATTTACCTTTATTAAGAGACAAGTCATTTTATTTTAGTGATATTCTGATTTTGTTATTAAATAGGATTTCAGTTTAAGCACATCTAGTGGAGCCTATTTGCATGCCTTCATACAAATAGCCAAAGAAAACTTGTCAGATCAACTATGACATGAATCAACTTAAATGACCTCTTAGTCATTAACAGAGTGTAGTTGAGAAATTGAATTCATGTAGCCAACCCAATGTAATTGGGATAAAGCTTTGTTGAGTTGAGTTGAGAAAGATTTTACTTTCCAAATTGTAGTAGGAATTAAATTAGGTAATTTATATTTTTAAAAATAATGGGTTGCAATAGAGTTCAGATATTGAAGATTGAATGAAAACAATATTAATTAATCATCTACTTTTTTTCATCTATTCTTCGCCTTTCTTGTTCTACATCAATTGACATCAGAGTCAAATAATTTCTTATTTCTCATTTCTCATGCCTCATCTCTAGGCTTTGTCAATTCAATTCCATCTACAAATAGAGTTTTTCATCAATCAAAGGAAGATCCAAGCCATTACCACTATGATCGAAGAAGAGAACTCTCATTTCACCAATGTTGTTTCAAACTGAAGAAGAAACATATCTACTGGTTTTGGTGGTGTTTTAGCTAGCTACAGCACACTTCAGCCAACCACCACTTGACTGCACCGCTTCACCACCTCTCATTGCTCCCTCTCCATAGTGTTGTAACCGTGTATTTCATCATGTGAAGGAAATAACGCCACCTTGATCTCTCTTAGACTGTGTAAGTGACATGTTTGACAATCTCGTTGCAGAGTGCTAAATCAAAAGATGAAAAGAGGCTTATTTGAAGAGTGATGCGATGCAACCATGTGTAGTAAAATTTTGTGTGACTTGAACCAATGCTCCGTGAATGCCAACATTTTATTAGACCTGATTAACTTATTGATTGGATTCAATTGACTGTTGAGTATTCGAGATACTCTATTGCTACGCCTACTTGGGAAATAACTAATGTTGCCAATTGGATTTACTATTAAGGATTTGTGCAGGTATATTTCCTCTTTCAAATTACAAATATTATATCAGTGGGTTAATTGTCTATGGAAAAATTACCTAAACATCAACTCATAGAGGTTGGACACCACCTCTTCAACTCATCCTCTTCTATTAGGGACTTTGTTTTAATTCTCTACATTGAACTAAGGTCTATTTAGTGAATTACTTGCCATGAAAAGTGATACAAAATGCATTGAGCGCTTTGATAAAGACACTAGTTATTTACAGTCTTTTGAGGCATGCAAATATCCGTGAAGGTTGTCGTCACATCTTGCACAAGCAAGATCCTTAGAAGGACAAACTTGGATCCTTCTCACAATAATGATCAGATGAAATGTATTTTTCAATAAAATGTTGACATCTTTGAAAGTTTGTCTAACATGCCTAATCATTCATATTCCAAACAGGTCTTGCTTTTGAAAACTAAGTCAATTGTCAGATCATGTATCATGATAATGTACCTAAAATGTAATATGTTGTTTGTTGAAATGTTCTAGCAATTTGCAAAGGCCACAAGGAAATTCAACCAAATTGTGTTTTTCTTACACGGAAACAATTATGACTTCAATGTTGGAGTAGAGTGATGATATTTCAACAATCCTTATGGCTCTTTTGTTATCTTTTGTACAAACAAAGGATATTTTGCTTGCAAGGAAGTGTCAACAAATTGCGGTGACAAGCTTCAGCCACATCTAAGGCAAGTTGTGACCATGTGTCAAGAGACATTTGGCATCACTCAACAATCCTAACCATGCCTCTAAAGAAATAGTTGCAGGTGGTGACGCCTATTTGCATACTATTGGGCCTAATACTCGATTCAACTCAACCCAACTAAGCTACATGGGGTCGACTACATGAATTTGTTTCCTCCACTCCACTCTATCGAGGGCTAAGTCGGCATTTAAATTACAAGAAGTTATTTCTTAATTATCTCTATCAATGTTATTTTAGGTCTACCTCTATCTCTATTGTTACCATCTAGTGTTAATAGGTCACTCTTCCTAACTAGTGCATCTAAAGGCGTACATCGTATGTGTCCAAATCACCTTAGTCGATGATAAGTTTATCATCATTATGAATTCCTTGTGATGCCATTTGGTGTGACTAATGCACCAGCGATGTTCATAGATCTAATGCAAAGAGTCTTCAGGCAGTACTTGGATAAGTTTATCATCATTTTTATCGATGATATATTGGTGTATTCCAAGACTCAGACTGAGCATGAGGAGCATCTCAGAGTGACGTTGCAGACTCTGAGGGGACAGGCTATATGCGAAGCTGAGTAACTGGGAGTTTTGGATCACCGAGGTGAAATTCTTGGGTCATGTGGTGAGTTCAAAGCAGATTTCAGTTGATCCATGCAAGATCGAAGCCATTATCAATTGGCCTAGACCTACCACAGTGACTGAGATCAGGAGTTTTCTGGGTTTAGTAGGATATTACGGGAGGTTTGTGCAGGGATTCTCCAAGTTAGCTACGCCTATGACTAGGCTCACCCAGAAAGATGTGTCCTTTGTGTGGACTGATGAGTGTGAGAATGCCTTTTTAGAGCTAAAGAATAGATTGACATCTGCGCCAGTGTTGATTTTGCCAAAGCCTGGTCAAGAGCAAGGTCCGAAACTTCGATTTCGCCCGACACTTAGACCTTTAAAAATCAGAATTAATTCGGGGAAGTTTGAGAAGTCTTGGAGAATTATTGTAAAAATTCGCCAACTTAGAGAAGTTTAAAGAATTTCTATATAGATGTTAAAATATGCATAATTACTATTAGAAATGAGGAAAACAAACATAAATAGATACTTTTCACATATAAAAGTATAAATATAATCGGTTGAAACATGTGTTTTTACATTAACATTGTTTAACGCACATCCAAAGATCGAAAATTCGATTTCAACTTGACTTCGATCTCTTGAAAATTGGAATTAATTTGGAGAAGTTTAATTTAACATGGAGAATTTTTGTAAAAATTTCCTAATTAGAGAAGTTCAGAGAATTTTTTATATATGCTTAAATATATAGATTTATTGTAGTATAAGTTAAAAAACTAATATAAATAAACACTTTTAATTCATAAAAATACCAATAAGTGACCTAACAAAATCAATCTTATTAAGTGGGTTGATGAATTTGAAATGGTGGCTTTTGGTCTTAATTTATTTTCTTTGTTTTGATATTTAGTTTTTTGATGGCTTGCTTCTCAACCATATACTTTGCTAGTTTGAATCCCACCATGCTTAATTTATTAGTTTATTATTTAAATGTATTATTTTTTAATCTTGTTTTATAAGAGTTAACTAAAAGAAGATGGCTTTGGAAACTTTTTTAATTTATTTTTAAGTTTTTATCTTATTTCAACTTTATTTATTTATTTTTTTGCTTCTTTTCTTCTCTTTTTGGTAAAGCATATCCCATAAACTACATAATTTGTTAGCTTATTAAATTATTTTTTAAAATTTATATTGCTATGTTGGTTGATGAAGTTGAAAATAATACATAATTATTGATATTGATTTTGTTTTTATTAATGAAATAACATTTTTTTACTTCTTTGTCGAATTTCATCGAACTTTGTTGAATTTTATCGAATTTTGTCAAATTTTATCGAATTTCTTGTCGAATTTTTGCATTTTTGAATTGAAAAATAGAAATTTTATTGAAGTTTATCGAATTTTGTTGAATTTTATCGAACTATTTCGGCGAATTTTTGTATTTTTTATTTTACATCCACTTCGCACTTCGATGGTAAAAAAAGAGAAATAATTCGTAGAAGTTCGCCGAATTTCGGAGAATTTTCGAACCATGGTCAAGAGTTGGTTATCTACACTGGTGTCTCTGGTATTGGCTTGGGTTGTGTGTTGATGCAAAAGGATAGAGTCATAGCTTATGCATCAAGGCAGTTGAAGGTGCATGAGAATAACTATCCAATGCATGACTTAGAGCTGGCCGCGGTTGTATTTGCTTTGAAGATTTGGAGGCATTATCTTTGTGGTGAGAGATTCACTTTGTATTCTGACCACAAAAGCCTCAAGTACTTGTTCTCTCAGAAGGAATTGAACATGAGGTAGAGAAGGTGGTTAGAGCTCCTGAAGGACTATGATTTCACATTGGAATACCACCCTGGTAAAGCCAATGTAGTGGCTGATGCGTTGAGCAAGAAGCGAATAGAGACAGTTTTGGTAGCGCGCCAGATGTCTCAGGAGTGGAGACTACTTGAGGCGGCTACGGTGATGAGTGTGTGTACTACCCCTTCAGATGAGGTTGTGATATGTGCTCAGATGAGGGCTCAGCCTACACAAGTTCGAGAAGTGATTAAGCAACAGAAATCAAACGTTGATTATGTGATGTACAAGTCTTGGGCTGAGAATAGCGATTATGTTGATTGGCACGTGTCATCTGATGGTGCCTTGAGGTTTAGGGGACGTTTATGGGTTCCTGCAGATCCACGGTTGAGACAGAGTATACTCCAGGAGGCTCACAGATCTCACTATGCTATTCATCCTAGCGGAACCAAGATGTATCACAATATGAAAAGGATGTATTGGTGGCCCGACATGAAGAGAAAGATAGCTCAGTTTATTCAAAAGTGTGAGATCTGTCAGAGAGTCAAAGCTGAGCATCAAAGGCCTGGAGGGCAAATGCAACCACTTGCCATCCTTGAGTGGAAGTGGGAGCATATCACTATGGATCTTGTTGTGGGACCACCCAACACCCCGAGGAGACATAATGTTGTTTGGGTTATAGTAGATCGCTTGACTAAGTCCGCTCACTTTCTACCAGTGAATATTAGGGATTCTATGGACAAGCTGAGCAGACTCTATATGCGGGAGCTAGTCAGACTTCATGGGATGCCAGTTTCAATAGTGTCAGATAGGGATCCGAAATTTACCTCGGTATTCTGGCAACTCGGCACAGGCTAGATCTCAATATTGCTTTTCACCCTCAAACAGATGGCCAATCCGAGAGGTTGATATCAATTTTGGAGGATATGCTCCGATATGCTCACTAAAGGGTTAAATCATACTGCATTTCAAGCAAATGTGTCCAAGCTGGGAATGGTAAACCTTTATTCACCAGCTTGAGGGGGAGTGTTGAGATTTGTTTCCTAAACAAATTTATTTCTTGTATAGATTTGTTTCCTGTACAGAATTATTTCCTTAAGGATTTATTTCCTTTAAGGAATATAGCAGTTACTAAAATTGTAAATGTAGCTATAAGTACATAGCCCTGTATGTCTATATATATGGAGTCCCTCCATTAAGACATTACACAAGAATAAATATCATTTCTCTTCTCCCGCAGATGTAGGCCATAGAGCCGAACCACGTTACATCTTGTGTCATTCGTTATTTCATTTTCTTAACAGTAGAAATACAAGCAAGCATTACACAAAAGAGCATTTAAAACACCACCCAAGCCTCATAACTACTCATATCATATAATACACACAAACTATATAGTAAGGCTTTTAAGTCAATCTTTTAAGCTTTTTAATCACCTAAAGCTCTCACTCAATTCGTGGGTCAAAGTCATCTAAGTCCAATTTCTAAACCAAACCTAGTAAACATGAGCTCTGATACCAACTGTGGCGACGCCACACCTCGAATCGTCAACCCCACAGGGGATGGCTTGCGAAATGTCGGGGCGGGACGCCTGGCATAAGCATCTCCAACTACCCCTCAACCCACGTGAGGTGGTTGAGACCCTACAAGCCTTATTCCAATCTGCGTCATAACCTAAAAGGCACTTGTACAATTCTACCATCCATAATAATTAATCAAGACTAAAGACAAAACCCACAATAAATACAATCCATCAACCATTCAGTCCGTCTGAACCAAAAATGTATGGAAAGTCTCCAAAACCATGCGTACAAAACCGTCGCATGCCCACAAGGTGTATCTACTAAAGTCTCAACTCATCATACTACAAAATGTGGTAAGTATTATATTTACATAATTCAAAATGATGATAAAAATGCTGCCATTTGATGATAATGTGTACATCGTATGTATCAAAAAATCATTTCATCTAGCCCATAACCCATTTCCATTTTGCCCAAACTCTATGTGCTTGCATTGATGTGTATGTTTGTGTGTTTGATGTTTGATGTGTGTTAGTTCAAGCATTTTTGCATAATTTTAAGTTGTTTAATGAGTTGTATGTGATTATTGCTTATAGAAAGTATTATTATTGGTATTGTTATTATTTTTATTAATAGCATTTTCATCATTGTTATTAATTGTGGCTTGTTGGAAAAGCCACATTTAGAAAGCTTGTTGAACAAGCTATTGCCATGACTAGTAGTTTGAGGGGAAAGCTACAATTAAATGCTCTTATTTAATCCATCAAATGATGAATATGATATTTGAATGGGTGGTGTAGAGATGGGGTGCTAAATAAATATTCTACTCATGGTGCATGAGATTATTAGCATTTAAAGCATATCCTATTAAATCAGCCCATTCTCTCATTCTTTCTTCTCCATTCACGTTGAGAAAAGAAGAAAGAGAGGAAAGAAGAAGAAAAGAGGAGAAAGAAAAGAAGGAAAAATTCTTCTTCAAACTCTTCATCAAAGCGGTGGATCTTTGTGATCGACGGTCGGATTGAGCTCAAATTTGGTGAGTTTGTTCCTCTCTTGTCCATGTATCTTCTGTCCGATTTTGATCAGATTTGTATTTTGCGATTTATTGTCGTTCAAACCTAAGTAATCGGAATCACGGTTATTTCTCCAGCAGTTTACATCAGAGGCTAGATTATTTCTCCAGCAGTTTACATCAGAGGCTAGAACTCATAGATCTGTGGTCGGATCAAGCTGAAATTTTTCCAGCTTGTTTATATATGATATCTCTTCATTCAGATCAGTTAAGATGTTAACTGGAGGAGTAATTTAGGAGATATGATTATCTGAATTCAAGTAGTTGCAGCAGGAAAAGAGAAATCTTCTGATTAGAGATGTCTTCATCAAAGAGGCTTATCTCTTCGGTCCACCGTTGGATTGACTTGAATTTTGGACAGAAGGTTCGTCTCTTAATATTATTCAATCTATACGGTTGATTTTGTGATTAAATATTTTTGTTGGCAGCTTAATTAATCCGAACTGAACATTGAATGAAAAATTGGTGGGGTTGTTTGTATTAGACCTAAATCTAGAATATGAACTTAGACCTTTCCAAATAGCTTGCATGTCAACTATGTTAAGCTTGAGGATGGTGGATGTCTATGCATGTATTTTGTTAGAGATTTCCATGATGAAATCTTAGGGTTTAGTTCAAATGACCCTTACTTGGTTCATTGACCTAGAGTTGAGAATATGTCTTGCATGTCAACTATGTTGACTAAATGGGCATATTTGATGGATCCTTAATGTTAGATTGGAGATGGACATGGTAGAACATGGAGACCTTGTTCAAATTAGCAATATGGCCTACTATGGAAATCTCCATATTTTAGGGCTTTTAATGCTCTTGACCTTAAAGCATGGAATTAGTACACTTTCTGCCTAAATGGGCATGATTGAAGTTGTTTATGCTATTGATTAATGAGTAGTGACCATGTCATGGGTTTTGACCTACATGTTGGCATGATCTCCCAATTGGGCATGGTTATGCCTAAAGATTGAAAATCAGTATTTATGATTAAATGGATGAATTGTAGGTGTGAATTAGGCATTGGGGGCCTATGGCATGAGAATAGGGATGCATGTTATAATTTGATGAGGTATAGACCTATTGTCTATATATGGTGAATGATTATGTATGGTGTACAATGTCTATGTGGTTGAGCATGGCAATTGATGTGTGTATGGGAATTGATGAATATTTCAGGATCTTAATTGGTTGATTCGGTTTTGAGTTGCCGTGTGTGTGGATAGATACTCTCGCGAGGCTTGGTTGTGAGTAGACTTCATTTATGTTTAAATCTTTTATGTCATCATATCACTTATATGTTGTATGTTTGAAAGCATGAAAGGTGTTCTAATTATTTGAATGATGCATCACGTGGAAAAAAATATTATGACTTTGGTTTGGCTCACCTCTCTGGCTAATGGGGAGACTTGACCTTGCCATAGGAGGGTTCAAAATGAATGTGTTTGGGAAAGAACGACACGGTGAAATAGACGTGGACTACTAATCCCAAATGAACATGATTGGGGGAGAACGACACAGTGAAATAGACGTGGACTATTAGCCCCAATGGATATGGAATGTGGATTCCAAAATGATAGGTTTTTACTTGCATTGAACCTTATTTATAAATGCTCAATATTTATGTAGTACAAGCTTTATTTTTTCATTGGCATTGACATGCATACATGGTATTTTATTGATGAGTATTGGTGGCATATCTGAATTCTATTCATTGGGCATCGTTGGCTCACCCTCATTTCTCTTTTACACGATCTACAACCCAAGATAAGGGCAAGGGAGTTATTATCCATTGAGAACCTTGTCGGCGCTAGAGTTTAGGCCTCAACGTGAGTTAGGAGGCACTTTTGTTTCAACCTTGCTTTTAATTTATGATGTATTCATATTTTGAATTATGTAAATATAATATTTACCACATTTTGTAGTATGGTGAGTTGGGACTTTAGTAGATAGACCTTGTGGGCATGTGACGGTTTTGTATGGTTTTGGAGACTTTCCATACATTTTTGGTTTAGACGGACTGAACGGTTTATGGACTGTATTTATTGTGGATTTATCTTTTGTCTTGATTCATTATTACGGATGGTAGAATTGTACAGGTACCTTCTAGGTTATGACGCAGGTTGGGATATAGGGTCTCAACACCTCATGTGGGTTGAGGGGTGGTTGGAGATGCCTAAGTCGGGCATCCCGCCCCGGCATTCCACACGCCTTCCCTTGTGGGGTTGGTAATTCGGAGTGTGGGGTCACCACAGTTAACATGGTATTTAACTGCCCAACATTTTGTGTCGTATAACATGGTTGGCTTAATAGCAACTTTATATAATTTTCCTTTTTAACTTCAATGGGATATGTCTATCATATTGTACGCCAAAAGCAGTCCTCCACTTGATCCATCCTGCTTTTCACATCGTCACTTATTTTTCCTTTTTTTATGTATAATGGATCCCAAATACCTAAAATTTTTGCACCTTGGTATCTCTTGACTTCCAATTTTTACTATCTCTTCCTTTGTATTTCTAGTTCCACTAAAATTACATTTAACGTATTCAATCTTAGTCCTACTGACCCTTTAGATTCTAGAGCCTCTCCAAATCTCTAACTTAGCATTTACTTCAAATACAATTTCATCAATCAATACTATATCTATATCATTAGCAAATAACATACACCATGGAATATCTTCTTGAATATGTTTAGTCAATTCATCCATAACTAGTGGAAAATGGTAGGGCTTAAGGCAAACCCTTGATGTAAACCTATTGTGATTGGATATCATTAGTTTCATCTAGTGCAAAAAGGTAAGGCGATCCTTGGTGTAAACCTATTCTGATTGGAAATCGTGAACCCAACCTTAAGCCAAGAGAGGACCTAACTCGACAAAGAGGAAGAAGAAAAGGGGGGAGTAGAGAGAGGACGGAGAAGCAGAGAAAGAGAAAGAGAAGAAGAAGAAGAAAGCTCTAGCCCAAGAATGTAAAGTTTGAATTGTTGAGATTGGTTCTACATCTGGTGGTGGCAAACTCTCAAATGGCCTTTGTAAAAAGGAGATAGATAACAAATGCTATTATGATGGCAAATGAAGTTGTGGAGAAGTATAAAAGCAAACAAAAAGAAGCAGTCGTCTTTAAAATTGAATTTGCTAAAGCCTATGATATAGTTAGATGGGGCCTTTTGGACTATGTATATACTCAAGAAAAGTTTTGGGGCCAAATGGAGGTGGCGGATTCAAGGATGCCCAAACACAACTTCATATTCTATAATGATCAATGGTCGGCCTCAAGGGAATATCCAACGATCTAGAGGACTAAGGCAAGGTGACCCATTGTCACCCTTCTTGTTCATTCTAGTGGCGGATGTCCGATGGAGAATGATGGATAAAGCTACAAAAGCTAATGTGGTCCGAGGCCTTGAAATAGGTAAGGACCGAATTCAGGTCTCTCACCTCCAATTTGTTGATGACTGCCTATTCCTAGTGGAAAATGATGGATTCAGCCTGTTGAATACACTTAGAATCACTCAAGGCTTTTGTTGGATTATAGGGCTGAAATCGAATTTAGAAAAAAGTCAAGTAGCGAGCGTATGTATAGCGGAAGAGGACTTGGTTGTTCTATGTGTGGGTGTCAAATAGGTCAATGGCCAATGCGTTACCTGGGTTTGCCACTGGGGGTAACCCATCAAAATTTAGTTTTTGGGAACCAATTATCCAAACAATATATAAAAGACTTGATGGATGGAGAAGAGGCTTTCTAGCAAATGGGGGAAGATTAGCACTAGTGAAGGGGGTTTTGGAGGCCATACCTACATATTTCTTATCGGTATTTAAAATTTCGAGTAAGGTGGCCCAATTGATAAAAAGAATGAGGAGGCAGATTTTGTGTAAAGGTGAAAACAAAAGGAAAGGAGGGTGCTTAATATGTTGGGGAGTGGTTAGACGAAAGTTGGATCAAGGGGGACTAGCTATTGGGAACCTGGAAATGCGAAACAGGGCTCTGATGAGTAAGTGGTTATGGCGATTTCTAGAGGAAAAAGACTCGCTTTGGGCTAAGATCATAATGAGTCGTCATGAGATTCAGGCTAATTCAATGCTAGCCTGCTATCCAAAGCAACCAATAGGAGCCCTTGGAAATTTATTCACTCCCTGTACCCCATTTTCTCTAGCTTAATAAGACTCAAAGTAGGAGATGGCTCCCACATTAGATTTTGGGAGGAACCTTGGCGTAGCCCAATTAGCTTTCAAACCTTATCTCTGAGAATCTATCATTTTTCCACTATGCACAATCAACCTATAATAGCCTTTGTAGTTGATAGTGAGGGTGCTAGAGCTAGGGTGCGTAACTGGGATTTATACCTGAAAAGGAGCCTCACTGATAGCGAATCTAAAGAAGTTGTGGCCCTACTTGAGTGTCTTGCAGCCATCCAATTATCGAAGGAGAGGGATAGAGTTACATGGCCATTGGAAACTTCTGGTCTATCCTCCTCCCAATCATTATTTATGCACCTAAATTCTATTCCTCAAAGCCAACTAACCACGTATCTTTTCCCTCATAACTTTATATGGAAAGCTCATGTCCCATCTAAAGCCAAATTTTTATGATGGACAATAGCGCACGGGAAGCTAAATTGTGATGATATGCTACAGCGAAGATTTCGACATTGAACTATCTCCCCTCATTGGTGTTGCTTGTGCAAAAAGAATGGTGAGTCGAGTAAGTTGTTTTTACTGAATAGTCT
Source organism: Paratinospora sagittata (assembly GCA_035771175.1). Classification (NCBI taxonomy): domain Eukaryota; kingdom Viridiplantae; phylum Streptophyta; class Magnoliopsida; order Ranunculales; family Menispermaceae; genus Paratinospora; species Paratinospora sagittata. The sequence continues at coordinate 19,380,779 of CM069598.1, forward strand.
GAATGTGACTTCACCGGGTAGATTTGAGGGAAATGGGACATAATCATGCAATGGGAACTACTACCAAACGAGACAGAACTTTGGGGTTTTCCTGATGGGGGAATTCCACTGGGTAAAATCAAGGACTATTGGAGGGTCACTATTTTGCAGTAGTTTGGACATATGAAAGGAGAGGAATAATCGACTCTTTGAGGATAAGGCAAGGTTGTGGGAAGAGATTTGGGAGGACTCCTCCTTTTTAGCTTCATTGTGGATTAGTGTGAGTAAGCTAGCCAAAGGATTCAAATTGGGTGATTGGTTAAAGGGCTAGGGTTCAATTTTGGATTGTATTTCTTCACAGAAAGAGGACATCTCGTCCATTGCAAATTAGGATGTACATATTACATACTATTAATATAAATTATATTGTTTTTTGTCAAAAAAAAAAAAAAAAAGAATTGCCTTCAAGAAATATTGATCGTATCACAAACATGATGTTGAGAATGCTAGTGATGATACATTGAAGTTGTTTTTGGATCTTCCGCTAGTATTTTTAAATAGTCTCAATGCACTCCTCCACCCATCATAATTGTTCTCAGCAATTCTTTGCCAAGTTAACCAATCTAGAAATAAAGTTATATCATGATGCCAAGGAAATTGTACTATGCCTTGATATAATAGAGATTTTTGTTGAGAGAGCCAAAACAAGTTGCCACCCAAAGTATCAATCTCATTGCCTCATAGTTTTTGTGCTTTTGTCAAGGAAGTTCTTCTCATGTTCTAATTCCTTTTATTGTAGTCAATTCCAACAATGCTTGATCAAGTGAAAAGATCTTTCTCCTAATCTTTGGTGCATATCTTCAAGATGATGAGAATGATCAGGAATTCAAATAGAGAAAAAAATAAATTAAAAATAAGATTTGTAAGATTTCTAATGTTATTGGGATTTCAATTATTTAACAAAAGAAATTATCTTTACTAGGACACTAATTTTGTTTTAGTAGGATTGTAACTTTGTTATTAAGTAAGATTTAAGTTTCTAAATTGATTCTAACTTTGTTACTGATTCTAATTTTGTTACTAAGTAGCATTCTAATCATGAATCGGAACCAATTGTTTGAGAGATTGGTGACTCGAATCAGGATTTGAATCGATGAATCGTAAGATTCATGTGCATTATATGAATCGTGTATAAAAAGACATATATAAGCCAATATCTATAAACAAATGAGACTAAAGTTGCAGTTTTCTTAACTACCCATTTTAGCTGTAATTGAAGATCCAAAATAAACTCATATTTTGTTAACTCACTTCGCTATGGAGTTTATTTTTTTGCGTAGTTTTCTTAACTACCCATTTTAGTTGTAATTGAAGATTCAAGATAAACTCATATTTTGTTAACTCACTTCGCTATGGAGTTTATTCATACAAAAAAAATTACCAATTTTAAAATATGTAACTGAATCAAACTAATTATCCTGAAATTTAATACTACACAATTGTTCATTTCCTATACCACCTTTCTCTAGGAAATAATTTTTAGTAGAACTAATTTCTATACTTGAGTTTTTGTTGAAAAGCCCATCCTTGTAAAAATTCGTTCACGTTAAATTTTTATTCAGGTTAAATGGTTAGAAACCATGACTTAAAAGTCCTATCTCCTATAAGTAATTAGTAATTACATATTTCTTAAATTGGTCAAATACATTTATATGTTTCAATTGGAAGTAAAACATGATATTTTAAATCTACGATATACAATAATATATTTCAATTTTTAAATCTTATGAATCACTTGAATCGTAAGAATTGAGTTCTGAACCCTAAGATTCTACTATTTCTTTAGGATTTTCTATAAGATTCAGCGACATTGGAATTTATGTTAAGGATTTGAATCGAATCGTGAATCATAAGATATTAGATTCAAATCAAGAATTTGTTTGACAACCATGGTAATATGATTATGGGAATCAAATAAGTAATATGGATTTTTATAAACAAGATATGAACAAAAAAGTGCTATCTAGATTTGAAAATTGAGACTAGGCTAGGTACAGTAAGATGCAGATTACTCAATAAAAGGGGCCATCCAAACCTGTTTTCACCACATCAAACTCTATATCGGTACCAATCTTTTCTTTTCTTCTTCTTTTTTTTTTGTTGGGGGGGGGGGGTTCCCCTCCAAACTATCAAAAAGTGAAAATAGAAATAAAAACAAAAAAATAGTGCAAGTTCAAGCTGAATGAAGGCATTGAACACTCTAGAGAAAATTCAAGCTCTGGTCTCAAACAAATACAAATATTAATTGTGTTCAAGTTAAATAAATACAATAGAACAATAGAAAGTATGTGCCTTGGTGTAGAACATAGATGCACAAATGATGGACTTGAAAACTGAGGTGGCACATCCATTGACATAAACATTGTAGCTCTATCTAATTCATAACTATAAAAATAATATTTATAAGAAGAAAATAATAACATAGTCACATAAAAATAAAAAATAAAATAAAAAACACTCCATGACAATAATAATATATTGATAACCATAAACAATCGTAAAATCAGAAAATTAGGCTGTGTAACACCTTGCTGAATTAGTTTCCAGAGGATAAAGCAACCAGAGCCTCTTTGAGAAAGTTGATTTTGATAGAATATCATCAGCAAAAATGATATAAATCCCGATTTATGCAGCATCAATAGATGCCCAATATGGTAGCAAGAGCCGTAAAAGTTGTCACATAGATGAATATGCATTGAGAACAGGGGTTGCTTTTGAGTACCAAACTAAAGAGTGTCCATACTCCGAAGCAGCTAAAGGTGCATGAAGTTTCTTACTACCTGTTTAAATTGATACATAACCACATGCAATTCAGCATCATCACCAAGCCTATATGAGAAAGGTCCTTTATTTTGACTTCAGTAATTTTCACATAACTATAATGTATGAGTAGAATAAGAATCAGGCATCAAGATATGGCTTAAAGCCACATATTACAATAAATCATAACATGTTTGAATTTACTGGATCAATGAATGGAACAAAATGAATTATTAAACTACATTCTAGCAATCTAGCATAGCCATGAAAAACAAAACAAACATTTTCTATCATCTAATATTGTTGAATCAATGAAACTGAAGTAACTTACGGATAATTAAAAAAAATGAAAGTCAGCAATGCAATAATCGGTAAAGTTTTAAGTTAAACAACAAGCATACTTTAAAAACAGAACATGCGAATGAGCTTCTGTTCATTTTCTCCATGTGACTCTGATAAAAACTCAAACCAAGAGACAGTGCCTCTTTATATCGTGGCAAAATGTCAGCTTCATAATTTTGAGCAGGAATGCTATCTTCAGCTGTTTTTTCAGTCTCAACCCTAATATAACCAGACATTTGATTGTCTTCATCTACTTTCTGCAACCAATAAAAAAAAATAAAAAAAATAAAAGCCCATTAAGAACAGCAATTTAAAGTGCATTAACTAATCAACTCCAACAACACGAGTAATTAAGCGATGGACTTACATTCTTGACGTATTGATCGAAAGAGAGAGCTTTAAAAGAATTGAGAGCGTTCTTCATATCTTGTTCCACAATATCAGTCTTTTCCATCAGTTCATGTATTTCCAACGTCGTTTGATTCGCTCTCTTCTGCACCTTCTCCGACAATTCGTTCAACCACTTCAGAACCTTTAAAGAAAAACACAACAAAAAAATTACAACCAAAAAACTGGTATTGTAACCTAACCTAGAATTTCATCCTAATTACATAATCGAGCTCCGATCAACTATAAAGTTCTAGCTTTGACAAAACATTAAAAATACTAAACATTAAATCCAAACATATAATCGTTGAACAATCTTGATTACGTTGAGCTTCGTATAGTGGAGAGGTGTGGTGACATTTTTCGGGGGTCAAGCGTTTTCGTGAATTGAAATTCCTATAGCGTAAAAAGGCTCAAAAGACTGAAGAAAAAACTAACCTCATTTTGCAGGTTTAGCCGCCTGCTGATCGAATTCTCCATTGAAATTTGAGAATTTAACCCCGGAAGTAGATCCAATTTGCAGTATGATAATAATCAAAGTTGAAGTTAGGGTTTAGTTTGGCGCGATTTCAATTAGTGAAATTTGGAACGGCAGTCTAGCACTGGCTGGGCTGGTTGCCCGTTCCCTTTCACAAGTGGGTGGGAGAGTTCATCCTGCGTTTGAATTCGGAAACAGAAAAGTTTTAGGCTGCCGGTATGATTCGGATAGAGTTTTTAGTATCCGAATCCGAATATATTTTTAGTTTGTTGCCTCAAAAAATTTAATAAAAAAATAAGTATAACCCCCCAACTGCCCCTTTCGTAGAAATTCAAGCCACACGTAAAACCTAACTATGACCTACACTAACAAAATTTAACCCAATGGCCTTTTAAAATTGGCTCATAATCAGTCTACGCAGTCACAAAAAAAAATTTTAAAATTTGGTATCTGCCCCTCCCAAGTACCGCCTCAAACTTTCAACTTCGTACAATAGACCATTCGCTCGAACAGTCCTATCAATGTCTTGTTGGCAAATTGAATTTTACTTAAAAAAATGTGTTGTTTTCAAAAAGATAAAAATATTACTTTTTAAATTTTAACTTTTTTGAATTTGTGTTGGGTGATACAAATCCTTTTTTTTTCATTTCTTTTCTGAAATTTTGAATTAAATTATAAGAGTTAAAATATCAAAACATACAAAATCAGACTTACACCACTGTCACAACTTGCTAATTTTAATTTAAATACTACATCTCTTTTTTAGTTTTCAACAAGATATCCTCACAACTTTCGGATATGAGACTAATCTTTGTTAGAAGCGGGAGCGAAATGCTCCCAACTAGAGCATCTCCAAGAATCAAATCATGAAACTTCTATATAAAGACGATCTTGGGACTCAGGTCGCTTTTACTAAACTAACCACTCGTTCGTAGATACTAAGTACATCTTTATTCATACCTAACTACTTCTAAAAATTGAACTACTCCATTTTGTTAAGATTTTAACTAAAATAATAAAAATAAACATTAGCATATAACCTCATGAACAAGGTTCGAAACTTCGAGTTCGCCCGACACTTTGACCTTTAAAAATCATAATTAATTCGGAAAAATTTGAGAAGTCTGGGAGAATTATTGTAAAAATTTTTCAACTTAGAGAAATTTAAAGAATTTCTATATAGATGTTAAAATATGCATAATTACTATTAGAAATGATGAAAACAAACATAAATAGATACTTTTTACATATAAAAATATAAATATAATCGGTTGAAACATGTGTTTTTACATTAACATTGTTTAACGCACATCCAAAGATCGAAAATTCGATTTCAACTTGACTTCGCTCACTTGAAAATTGGAATTAATTTGAAAAAGTTTAATTTAACATGAAATTTTTTTGTAAAAATTTTCTAATTAGAGAAGTTTAGAGAATTTTTTTATATATGCTTAAATATATAGATTTATTGTAGTATAAGCTAAAAAAACTAATATAAATAAACACTTTTAATTCATAAAAATATCAATACGTGACCTAACAAAATCAATCCTATTAAGTAGGTTGATGAATTTGAAATTGTGGCTTTTGGTCTTAATTTATTTTCTTTGTTTTGATATTTAGTTTTTTGGTGGCTTGCTTCTCAACCATATACTTTGCTAGTTTGAATTCCACAATGCTTAATTTATTAGTTTATTATTTAAATGTATTATTTTTTAATCTTGTTTTATAAGAGTTAACTAAAAAATATGGCTTTGGAAACTCTTTTAATTTATGTTTAAGTTTTTATCTTATTTCAACTTTATTTATTTATTTTTTTTGTTTCTTTTCTTCTTTTTTTGGTAAAGCATATCCCATAAATTACATAATTTGTTAGCTTATTAAATTATTTTTAAAAATTTATATTGCTATGTTGGTTGATGAAGTTGAAAATAATACATAATTATTAATATTTTTTTTGTTTTTATTAATAAAATAACATTTTTTTTATTTTTTTGTCGAATTTCATCAAACTTTGTTGAATTTTATCAAATTTTGTCGAATTTTATCGAATTTCTTGTCGAATTTTTGCATTTTTGAATTGAAAAATAGAAATTTTATTGAAGTTTATCGAATTTTGTCGAATTTTATTGAACTATTTCGGCGAATTTTTGTATTTTTTATTTTACATCCACTTCGCACTTCGATGGTAAAAAAAGAGAAATAATTCGTAGAAGTTCGCCGAATTTCAGAGAATTTTCGAACCATGCTCATGAATAGTTAGGTTAAAGTAAATTATATCTTATCCTTAAAAAAAGATGGAGTGGCCACAAATACTCAATTGTCAAATATTGTATGTTAATTCTAGTTTTACATCTAAATACATCAATCCAATTATTTAAATAAATATTGTATGATGACAAAATGAAATTTATTTTAAGTAGACCAAACCAAACATCATCGAACCAAACAAAAATTATCACTTTTAGTTAGATATCGCCTCACATTAATCTTATTATCATCTAATTATTTGTTAATTAACCCTCGAAACTTCTTATATGAGACATCTATCTGATGTTTGACCGGGTAGCTAGGCTATAAAACACATTATGTGACCGACATGAGAATCAAAACAAGGGCAACAACAATAAATAAAAAACCATCACTGGAGCCTACCACATGCATCACTATTTTTCTATCAGGAATTTTTTCTAAATTTCAATCAGTTTCATGAGAGCCTCTTCAGGTTGAAAATTTGTTATAGAAGATCTTTACATAGTACCTTATCTTATTCACATCTTATTAGGGCACTACCCTTCCGTTGTAGGGCATACATATTTGTATATATATATATGGTCTTGGTCATGTCAAGGGTGGCAAGTGACAGCTTTTAGGCTATGTATTATGATATTATTAACTTTTTTTATAATTATTTATATAAAAGAAAGGACATAAAAAGCCCACACATTATACAACCGACTCGGTTCTGACTTCTGAGTTTGATGGCTTGATTCCAATACGAGTGAAGCCTATGCTAGAAGACAAATTCATTCGAGCTGTATTCCATCTTATTCAATATTTTATTATTAAAAAGTCTTCATTGAAAATTATACTCAATTCAGCTTAATAAAGACTTTACTCAACTACATATAGTTGTTTTTTACCAAAAAAAAAACATATGGTTGATTAAGGGTCTAGTGCATCCAAAAATCTTTGTTGTATATATATATATATATTCAAATCATCTTAATGAGTTTTCTTTCATTTTTGTATCAAATTGAGGTTATTCCTATAATTTTTGAATATGCTCGTTTATAATTTTATTTTAAATTTTTACTACATAGGATCCATCTCAACATTCAAATTGCTATTATATTCAGTTTGTTAACGTGTTATTTCTATGCTATCCAACATTTTTTTTTATAAAACACGCTTAGCTTAATAACAATTTTATAAAATTTTACTTTCAATTTTAATAAGATGAATTGATCATTTCATGTATTTCATTTAACTTTATAATGTAAATAATAAATAATAATATATGTTTAATTAGTGTCTAAGACTCAAAAGTGTTTTGTCCTCCTAGCATCACCATTTGATTAAAACAATTAGTTTTTTTATTCGCAATTAAGGAACTATGAAAACTTTGACTAATTTTCATAAAAAGCACAATCCCCGGTAATAAGAACTATGCCACATATAAACGTATCAGTTTAGAGTTGAAGGTTATACCACTCAAACAAACCTGTTTGGGTTATGTTTAATATTTTTATTTATTTTTTATTTCCAGCAGCGTTGTATCCCCATCCTTTAGACTAGATTGTAAGAATATTGGGTAACTTTCTTCAAGTAAGTACGATTAAAGTGAGCACGAGTTTTAATTTTGTGACTTTTATCTTTCAGCTACCTTTCATACAAACTTTAACTATTTGTATTACACCACATTAGATGAGTTATGTTTAATATCAATAAAATAGAAAGCTTACTCCTTCACCCATATAAAAATCTAATGTTAGGCGTCCCATATTGTATTCCTAAGTACGTGATATTCCATGTTATTTCATCATTGGTGACCTATCCTATTCATTGCAGAGACGGTAAGAAAACTGTGGGTCACCCCAAATAATTGGAGGAAAAAAAAACTAATCCGCCAATCAAACCAATCTTCACCTACCATTTTATTAAAGCCTTTGGCCTTTTTTTTTTTTGTTTGTTTGCTTGAACAAGTGGTCTAATATACCTTCAGTTTCACACGTCCCAGGTGGTTTTTCTTTTCTTGCTACGCGTCTTGTAAGGTAGGCACTGCCTCCCTACAAATTCATGTCTAGTTTATCACCCTACAATACATTCTACTAATAATAATTGAAGTGTTTCAAATTCTTGATTCAAATAAAGTCTTATATCCAAAAAAATTATAAACATGGAAAAAATCTTGTTATTATAATTTACATTAGTTTTTTTAAATATTACTTACTTAAAATTAGACTACAAGATATATAATTTAAAAATAATATATATATTTTTAAATTATTTTTAAATTCAAGATTCATTGAAAATGTATACCATCTTTGTTATATCTTCGTTAAAAGACTAACTATTGGTCAAAGGAGGATCCACCTTTTGTTTTTTGGACCATTCAAGAACATTATAAATTCTTTGACAAAAAAAATAAAATAAAAAACCAAAAGAGCACAATAAATTGACATGTACTTAATGACATGTAAACATCCCCATGTGGTCTTAATATTAAGGTTTTGCCCCAGGGTGAAGATGTATCACCTCACATATACAGTGAAGATAAAAGTTTATCCTACCATAATTAGGGGTGTCAATAGATTGATTCAAACTACGAAATCGAACCAAACCGGTATATTTTGTTTTATTTTTTAATAAGTTTAATTTGAGTTAAGTTTGAAAAAAATATAACCCAATCTGTTTGGTTCGAGTTATGGTTTTGAGGTTTGAAAGCCGATTTAAATCTAACTTAACTAAAACTATTAATATTTATTTATTTTTGTAATGTAAACATTCTCATTAAAAAATTATATAATCATCTTATATATTAAAAAATATTTTTATTTTTTTAAAATATGCATTAAAAAGGTTAGAATTATCTTATATATATATAATTAATTATTTTAATTTATTTAATGTATGTACACGTAAAATCTCAAATCAATAAATTCAAATCAAATTAAATCGATTATATTTGATTTGGTTTGATTTGAGTTAATAATTCAGAATAAACCGATTAAGCTAAACTGAATCAAACTTAATTATATTTAATTTGATTTAAGTTTAAGTATTAAACTGACTCAAATCGAAACGTCAACACACATCAGAACCCGAGACCTAAAAATAAAAAATAAAGGAGGAAATGCTAATTTCTTAATAAGTAAGGTTGTAAATTAAGAATTATTAAAAATCCCAAGGTCCTTCCATTTAAATAATCTACCAAAACTACCGACCGAAGCAAGAAGAAGATTTTATAAAAAAAAGAAAAAAAGAAAAAAAAAAGTCTTATCGTTCGTTCGTTCCGTTTTCTTCAACGGGCGTCGTCGTCAGATTTTTTCTGATTACTTACAAAGATAGGAAGAGGAGAGAGGGAAAGAAAAGGTGAAAAACATATCTCCCTCTTTTTTCGTCTTTTATTTATCTTTTCTTCATTCCCTTTTTTTTTTTTGGCCTTCCGTCTCTTCGTCTCGTTCTGCAAAATTCAATCGAATTTGGCGCAGCGGTGACGAAAATTATGAACGAGAAGGCCAACGTTTCAAAAGAGCTCAATGCCAAGCACAAAAAGGTGTTTCTTTTTAGGCTCTCGATCGTTCCTCCCAATGTTCTATTTCATTTGTGTTTCTGTGCTTTTGATCATAATTCTTCGCGAATTTTATTTGATTTTTATTTTTTGCATTCGAGTTTCACGCGGTTGATCGGATCAATAGAAATTTAATTTTAGAGTGCAGTTGAGTCTTGAGATATATTGATTCTGGCTGAAAAAATTGCCATTCAATTGCGTTTTGATTTATGAGAGCGTCAATTTGTATTGCTTGAACTCAATTATACATTATTTCTCCTGTTTTCAATTGTATCTTTGAAATTTCATTGTGATGTGCGTAAATCCATCTTACGGTCGGAACAGTAGAAGCTTAATGCAAATTGCAATTAGACGGTGCAGCGGATCTGGGAGTGGTAATATCGAATCCAGGATGATCTTAAAATTGGAAGCGAATTATGGTTCTATCATGCGCTTCTGTGAAGCACGCCTTTCAATCACCTTGTTGCTATCTAATGGATTCAACCAATTATTCTTCTTGCAATTTTTTCATGGCTAAAAAATAGTGAGAAGTTGCAAAGATCTAAAATTTTTATGATGTATTTTCAAGTTTCTATTTGCTTGTGATTTTGATGGTTTCAAACTTGAAATTTGGAAAATGTGGTATGTTTGATATGTGCTTCTTTAGTTCTTAATGATGTTAATGACAATTAATATGAATTGCTCAACTTCTCAATGTACATATAAAACTAGTTCATATTTCGGCTTATGTTTTGACCTTTTTTAATTAGTAATTGATACTATTATATTTTTAAAAATTATTTTTATGAATTTTTCTTAAATTTTTATATATGCTTCATACAACTTCGAGGCTTATGCCTTGCTTCACAATGGCAAATTACCTCAAACTTTGTGTTTAACCAAAGTGTTTTAGATAATTTGTCTGTGGGAACCGTAGAACTTTGATGCTTTGGAGGAGGGGATTGAAATTGCTTCTCTTGCAATGATATCTTATCTTCAAATGCACCACAAATGCCCTCATTGCTGTCCTATGTAACTTTGCTCTGTTTGTGTCTGGATAATTGTCATTGTTCATGTGGGTAGTAATAAATAATTAGAAGAGGTGTTCTTAAGTCTTTGAAGAGGACGCATTCTATCAATCTTGAAGTTAAGCTTCCTCAAATTACCTTTATTTTTCTCTTGCGTGATAGGAAATATTGCATTTCTTTCCTCTTCCCCCCTTTCAATTCTTATTATAATTACTCATAGATTGAGTCCATTGAGGTGTGATTGTTATGTTTTAGCCAGTTTGCATAACAGGTTCTGTCCCTGGTGCAAAGAAAATAAAAGAAAGAAAAATAGATCTGATGTATGGTTAGTCTTCTTCGGATATTTGATGAATTTGGCATTGGCATTCACAGATTCTGGAGGGGCTGCTAAAACTTCCAGAGAACAGGTTGTGCGCTGACTGCAAAAGCAAGTAGGTAGCTGGAACTAACAATAGAATATTGTATAAGCCTTTTCCTTTTGATAGAAACTAGAAAGAATATATTAATAAAGATTACTGAGGAGGCAAGCACTGTTAATATCAATGTTCTAATTAGCAATAACTAAGTAATATATGGGCGTTGCGTGTATCTACCTTTCTAAGATATAATATATATAAGTATGTATATATTTGTATCTTAGAAAGGTTGAGAATTTTTTTAAATATGCTTAAGGCCTGTTCAAAACCTTCCTTTATGATAATTGAGGCATAATTACTAATATAACTTTACTTTCTATACAGAGGTCCAAGATGGGCTAGTGTGAATCTGGGAATATTTATATGTATGCAGTGTTCTGGAATCCACAGAAGTCTTGGGGTACATATATCTAAGGTATATATCATAAAAACAGAATGAACATCATGCAAGGAGAATCGTTCATCTTGTATTGCCTGTATCGACACTATTGATTTGAACTGGGTTGTCAGAAGCATGAAAAAGACAGCATTATTTCTTTGTTAGAGTCTGCTAGGATAATGCATGTTTTAAAATGCCTTTTCATACATGGTGTTTGGAAAAATTGACTTGTGCAAGAGAGGAAATATGAGTGGTAAATTCAAGAAAAGTATGCCAAGTTTAGCTAACAGAATTCCCCACTTTGCTTTGCCTCCTCTTTAATGGCATCGAGCACGAATACAATGCCATACCCATATTATTTGCATAATTTATCACTTTTCTATCTGAGAAATGGCCAAGTTTAATCTTACATCTAAGAACTCCAAAAAAATGTGGCTTGGCTGGAATTCACCACGCGTGGTCTAGAATCTTGATTATTGCTGTTAAAACATATTCTAACCTGTTTTGGCATGTCCAATGTTAGTTTCCATAACTTACCATCAAATTGGACTTTCTGAAAGAGAGATTGAACTGTAAATGTCCAAGCTACAAGATTTTCTTGCAAATGTTAACATCATAACAATCTAGAAGAGCAACCAAAGATTAATCCCAAATGTTTGGGTCGCTGGATAATTTTCTCTTCCTCACTTTTAGTTTCTTTAATTATGCTCTCACCATATCATCTGATATCTTTTTTGTTTTCTCTTGGTCATTTTGGATTCCCAGTCTGTATTTTACCTATTTTCTGACTAGGACCATTGTTGGCCTGGACTACACATGCCTTGGCCATCTTAATTCTTAACAAACTTTACCTTGGCATACCACCTTCTGAACTTTCATAGGTCCTTTCATTTTCTTTTTCTTTTTTTTTCCCTGCGATACTTCATCCATCAATATCTTTGCTTGCACATTTCATTTCTGTATACACAATATTCTGCTCATGAATCATAACTTGCTCTATTCACGTTATGGGTGGGTGGGTTTTTATGCTCACCCATATTTAGTATAAAGGGGAATCATGTTGTTAGTATATATTTTTTTCCTTTTCTTTTTTTTTCCCCCTTTTGTGAGGGGCAGGGCAAGTTGAAGCTGGGTGAGGGGGAGAAAAACAACTGAATTGATGTGGAAAAGAATGAGTTCAGAAAGTAAGGGAAAAAAAATAGTTGATGCTCTTTAGAGCACTTGATTAGCTTGGTGCAAAGAAAACAATTTCGTAAGAATAATAACCCGCTAAGCACATTAAGCAGAACATTAGACTTTCAATGAATCATTTCTAACACTATCATCCCTGAAAATGTTGTCGTGAATATTAATGACCTGAATAAAGACATGGGAAAGTGTGGATCAACATAGGCAGAGTAGAAATGATAACTGACATGGGCTTGGGTTGAACTAAATGGAGAACTTATCCTGCAGAACTGCATTGAAGTTCAAACTAGTTGGTGGTGAAAAAGGAGGTATGTAATAGCATATGATTTCATACTCAAACCAAGCCCTACTGAGAAAGCAATCTTGAAATAATTCAGTGGCATAAAGCTCACCTATAGTTGTGAAAGTGTTTTGAGCCCCAGGGTTATGGTGCAAGCAAGAAGAGATTAGGCCCTAGGTCAATGGATGCTAAACAAGATGTTTATATGCTTGATTGAGAATTTCATTCTTTATCAAACCACTATAATAGCCATATGCTGACCACTTCTGGAAGGGAAAAGAAAAAGGCACCATGTTTGCATAGTTATGATGGACAATGGAGGTTGTATCATGATTAAAAGAGAACTGAGAAGACAATAGAGGCAGATGTCTTTTCCCTATTTCATTACTGCTTGATTGTCTCTCAAACCAAAATCTTTTTGAGTACAAGAGTATAACCTATAAGAGGAAAGAGTGTTATTTCAACATATCGGTAAAGATCTCTGGTCTAGGCACTGGTTTCAAACCATAATCGTTTTGAGTACAAGCCTATAACCTATACGAGGAAAGAGCGTTATTTCAACATTATCAGTAAAGATCTCTGGTCTAGGCTCTGGTTTGAATCTTTTGCAACTTTTAGATTGCAATACCTTGGATGCTTTTCTATTAGAATCAAGTCTCAAATGAATCGCCTTTTATATTTTTAGAACTATACATCACCAAGATTTCTAGTTTTGTTTACAACAACAAATCTTAGACAACTTAGCAAGGTATGTATTGGTCAGCCCTATAGTCAAAGAGGATATGGGTGCTATTATATTGGTAATTTGTCCTTGATACTTGACTTTTCAGGCAAATATTTCACCAGTAACAGAGCACATATTTTATAGATTATGGACATAGATCATTTCATTTTGCACCAATCATTACTAAGTACATATATTATGTTTCACTTGTTTTCCCGAAGATTTTACTTTTTAAGGTAAATTTTGTACCCAAGCGCTAGCTGTTCTTTAGATTATAGAAAAATATTGTGTTTTTTAAGATCTTTTCGTTCTATACTGTATGGTTTCTGCAGGTTAGATCGGCTACACTAGATACATGGCTTCCAGAGCAGGTTGCGTTTATTCAGTGTAAGATACAGGATGGTTTATCATCCTTTCAATATTACCTTTCTTTTGCATGTCTGATAACTCGTAAGATTTTAATTGTGATTTTGCCAACTCATGTTCATTCTTGTCAAAGATTGGTATTTTGTGTCATATTGACTTGGTTTTGTTTGCAAACAGCGATGGGAAATGAGAAGGCAAACAGCTACTGGGAAGCAGAGTTGCCCCCGCACTACGACAGAGTGGGGATTGAAAACTTCATTCGTGCAAAGTATGTTTTCTTACTGTGGTCAGCATCTAATGGTTGTTTCTTGAAAACAACTCCAGTTGCTACATGTAGTTTTCAACTTATACACTCCTCTCATTTTACGATTGTTTTGAATTTGTAAGGTATGAAGATAAAAGATGGACTCCAACACGGAATGAGAGGTCAAAATCACCTCCCAAAGCATGTGAAGAGAAGGTATCACCTCCCAAAGCATTTGAAGAGAAGGTATCTGTACATACACATAGATCTGGGGATAGAAATGCCCATGGCAATACCAGCAATGCTGAACACTCATCAGAGGAGCAAATGAACCCAACCAAATCTACTGCAAAGAGCAGTACACCTGCAGTGAAAATCAGTATTCCTCCACCTCCTAGAGCATCACATCAGGTACTAAAATGTGCATCTGTAGATTTTGTATGCTTGCTTCATTTTCTTATTCCCAGTTCTGCTTTCCCTGTTATTCCCTTGTTGAATTACTTGTTTCCATTTCTTTCCCCAATCTCGATTTCATCTCTAATACTTCATGGGTAGTCAATTGCTTACCTAGTCTCTACCTCATTCTATGATCACAGTATTGCATGATTATTTATTTATTTATTTATTATTCATCTTCTTACCATATATTGTTCGTACTTGTTTTTTTAAAAACTTCATGATTCCTGATTAAATAATCTTAACACTTGTAAATGGGTGAGAATCCTGAAAAGTTCTACTACTTATGGGCATATAAGGATAACTTGCATGAATAAATTTGGACTTCTTATTGGTTGTGTTGAATTAGTAGTACATTCTGAGGAAACTAAGTAACCACTTGTAAACTTGGTTCCGTCCACAGTTACCAAAAGCATAAAACTAAGGAACCACTTGGGGTTGGTGATATGACCAAGAATCTATCTCAGGAAGTAAGAGTCCTGAGCCACACTTCCTATAGAGTTCCAATGTGTGTGCCGTGTGCAAGTGTGTGGAAGGGGAGGTTCATACACATATTGAGGGACTCAAGACCCTCAAATCAAAAGAACAAAAGACAAGAAACTAAGGTTGCATGTGCCAGGTTGGTTGGGGCCATGGATCCCCTAGCAGTTGCATGGCTACTGATTTCTTTTAGTACTGATTGGGACTTTCATGAGAACTCGCTCTAGGCGGCCTCCTACCATTTACATTTATGACATTCTTTGACAAGTTAATCACAAGGCTTTTCTTTTCTAGTGATGGCATGTATGGAATTTCCTTAGGAACCATATAGTCACTGGAGTTGGACTATGGAGCTCCTAAAATTTAACAGTGAATGAAGGCAACTACAGAAACTGAACGGATCATTTATCGCAAAGATTCTTATTTATAGTTTAGTCCATGGTGTCCAGTTGAAAGCATATCATTGTTGATATTTAACCAAAATGGCTTTCTTTGAAAGGCATCCTATCTTTCTAATTCATCTTATATTCCCACTCCCCTTTAAATTGAAAAAAAAAAAAAAAAAAAAGAGGCGCCATAGAGGAAGTTATTGCTTAGGTTGTCAACCCTGTCAAAGAAAAGGATAAGGTGAAATTAACAAAGGTATTTTTAATGTGATTGATTGTGATTTACCTTTACTTAGTCTCCTAATTATTTTATGTTGGGTATGTGGTTCCCTTGGGGCCTTCACTATATGGTTGCCTACTGCTTAAGCGTCTAAACTTATGTAATTTTTTTGTTCTACTGTAAAACAAACTATATCACCATTACTTATCAAAGTATATTCCTTTGCAAAAAGATCTGGAACACTTATTATGTCCATTTTGTTTTTGCTAACTTAACTAGAATAGGACATACTGACTTTGTTGGGTCTTTAGATGCTTTGGCATTCATGCAAAAAAGAAATGTTTACCAACACGGGTCAATGGGTCAGTACTGGGGACAATCTATGAATAGCACCGTTATACATGCACAAATGACAACAACATCAAAGTTGGCATGCTCTATCTGTTTTTTTTTTTTTCATCTATTTCATATTTTTGGAAGCATGACGTTTGATCTCTATAGTTCTTGGGTGTCTCAACTTTTTTCATATGAGATTCATTTTCTTTGGTTATATTTAATATTCCTTCTCAGCATATTTGCTGGAAGTTGATGTAGAAACCTCGATCATGACTTTTCTCCGTTACGCGAAATTGAAAGTTATTGGCGTGGGTGATGGCTTTGTTTCGGAAGTCTCTGTTTTGGAAGTAAACGGTAAGCATTTTAGGGTGTGCATTTTCCGGCTACCTCATCGCGAGCGTTGACGACAAATGTTTTCGAAATCCGGTGAGAACCAACAATCGGTTCATCTGGACATGGTGGGATCTCAACGCGTTAGTCGAGGAGATCGTGGTGTGCAGGATCTTATAGGTGTCACAGAGGGGAGCTCGCATTCTAGGACGCCTGAAATTGGCAGTACGAGCAGGCCAGGTGGCACTCATCCTGGAGGCATCGTATTAGGTGAAATATATTCTCCCAATCAGCAACAATGTTTTGGCATGGAAGGTTCTGTACCAGAGGACTGTTGTCAAAATGGGATTGGCCATTTTCAAAAAAGGGCGGCTTTGGAGGTTGGTACATGTCAGGACGACGTGGCCCAAAATATTGGGTCAGGTGCTGGGGCAAACTATTCAATGGCTATTTGTGGGTCTGATGTTGAAATGGGCTCGCCAACTAAGAAAGACAGGCCGGGTCTTGAAGTGGGCTAGGTGTCTAATAAGGTTGGGCCCAGTATAAATGGACCTACTTATAAAAGAGATGATGGGTTTATTCGCAATTGTATCATTGATGGGCCTCGGACCTCAGGCTTGGGTAATTCACACGTGTTTTCACCAAATAAGGAGATGGTTTCCCCATTTGCTATTGCTGAAAAGACCGGGTCTTTGAAGACTTACAATAAAATCCCTTGTCCGCCACCTGGGAACGAAAAAGTCAGGGATCAGGCGACTTCGTCTGTGAAGAAGAAATCAAGATTTAAGGCTTGGCGTCATTTCGTGAAGGTTCCATCTCTCTCAGCAGCAATGAGACTTCGTTGGAGGAGATGAATCGACGTCGTGTTGGTAAGGGCGTCATCATCGCCGACGATCCGAATGGGAAAATAAGTCCTCGTTAGCGACATATGTCCGAGAAACAGTTGAAAAACTTAGGGCACAGGCAAAAACCAACCATTTTAAGGCGAAACATGCGGCTACTGATTTTGACGGTGACTTTGATGCTGCTGCGTGTCTTTGGGATGACGACAGTCTCGATGGTGAGCATTTCGTTGTGCCAGCAATTGACGAAGATTCAGAGGATGCTTTATCGGTATCAGAGGAGGGTGAAATTAGAGAGATTGAGTTGGGTGACACATTCCTTGCGCATGATCAACTCGAACTTCTAGGTCAGGTAAGCCCAATTACACTTTCTTTGGATGATATTTATGCTAAACCCAATATGAGTAGAATTGTTCTTTCTCCACATTCGCTGCCTTCCCCTCCAATCCTCGCTGCCCCGCATTCTCCGTCATTGATATATTCATCCTTAGAGACTAACCCCACCCGTGTTCCATCGTCTTTACCTGTTCCTATTGTGGAGCCAATGCTTGAGGTTCAACATATGCCTACTCCCACCAACTAGATTGTTCTGTCCAATGTTGGGGTCAGAGATGAGGTTAAAAACCAAAGGAAGGGTTCATCAAAGTGTGTACCTACCAGAAGTGTCAGTAGCAATGGTTGGATGAAGTAGGCTTTGGTGGATTACATGCACATAATGGATCTGAAACTCTGTAAGGTTCAGAAGGAACAAGTTTTGGATGGTATAAAAAGTTTTAGGGCGCTTGAACAAAGAAGTTTTTTTATCCAAGGGTTCAGCTAGTAAAGAGGATAATAAGGGGTTACGATGAAGATCCTCACCTGGAATGTTCGCGGTCTTGGGAATGGGCAGAAAAAGGGATTGATCAGAAGGTTGATTAGGAGGTCAAGTCCAGATATATTGGTGCTTCAGGAGACAAACAAGGAATTTTTTGGTAGGAAACAACTAGGTCAAATATGGGGATCTAGATTCAAACGTTGGACGACTTTACCATATGTGGGTGGGTCAGGAGGTATTGTCATCGCTTGGGATTCTAGATCGGGGGAGGTTACCACCTGTTTATTGGGTTCTTTTTCTGTTTCTGTGTGCATCAAAGGAGTGGCTCATGATGATTGGTGGTTAATTGGGGTCTATGGACCATCGTTATCATCATCTTGACATCTTTTTTGGGATGAGTTAGCTGGCCTTTCTGTCACATGTGGTGAAAGTTGGTGTCTGTGTGGTGATTTTAATACACCAAGGTTCCTAAGGGAAAAACTTAACGACAACAGGCTCGCTAGAATTATGCAAGAATTTGACAAGTTAATTGGCGAGTTGGAGTTGAAGGATCCTCCGCTCCAAAACGTTGTATTCACATGGTCAAATATGAGGAATACCCCAATTTGTTGTAGATTGGATCGGTTCTTGTTTTCTGAAGGTTGGGAGAGGATCTTTCCTTACCATCATCAGGAGGCTCTGCTTAGACCCACCTCTGACCACATGCCAATCTTAGTGGACACAACGAAAGTGAAATGGGGACCTTCCCCTTTTCGCTTTGAAAACGCATGGTTCTCTCATAAGGACTTCAAAAGGAATGTTGGTGCATGGTGGCAGTTGTCAGCACCATTTGGTAGGGAAGGACACAGATTTATGCTTAAACTTAAGCATGTTAAAGAAATGATTAAAGTTTGGGACAAAGAAACTTTTGAGCAATCTTGTGTGATTAGAAAGAAGTTAGAGGATCTCATTGAAAGCTTGGACAAAGCAGAAGAAAGTAGTCATTGGTCTCATGAGATGGGAATACTCAGACAGATGTACAAGCCTGAATTGGCAGAATTATGCTTAAGAGAGGATAGGATGGCCCTACAGAAGTCAAAAATCAAATGGCTGTATGATGGCAATGCTAATTCTAAATTCTTTCATGGGTTGCTAAATATAAGAAGGAACAAGAGTATCATCTCGAAAATTCAGTTGGATGATGGTGTCTTGATTGATTAAGAGGAAGAGGTTATTCAGGGGATTGTTGATTACTTTAAAAGCATTTATACTTCTGATCAAGAGGCTTGCTGGGGGGTTGAAGGTCTAGATTGGGGGGAACTCTCGGTACAGGAGGAACGTTGGCTTGAACGGCCCTTTGAGATGGAGGAAGCGCGGGAAGCAGTCTTTAGTTGTGATGGCAACAAGGCCCCAGGGATGGACGGATTCTCTATGGCTTTCTTTCAGCAGTCATGGGATTTAATGAAGGGTGACATTATGAGGGTCTTTGATGAGTTCTTCCAAAACGGGGTTATAAACATTAGCACTAATGAGACCTACATCTGCCTTGTCCCAAAAAAGAATGATTCTTGGTGCCTTAAAGACTTTCGACCTATAAGTTTGGTGACGAGTCTTTACATGATTATATCAAAAGTTCTTGCTTCGAGGATGAGAGCAATTCTACATAAAATCATTGAGCCACACTAGTTTGCCTTTATTGAGGGTAGACAAATTTTGGACGCGGTCCTTATTGCCAATGAGGTAGTTGATGGTTATAGATCAAGGAGAAAGAAGGGGGTGGTGTTCAAGGTTGATTTTGCCAAAGCTTATGACTCAGTTGAATGGGGTTTTTTGGAGTTTGTGATGAAAAAGAAAGGCTTCGGGGCTAAGTGGCTATCATGGATGCGTGGGTGTATCTCCTCTGTTACATACTCAATCGTCATCAATGGCAAGCCGAGGGGGAAGTTCAATGCTGGGAGGAGTCTTAGGCAAGGGGACCCACTGTCTCCATTTTTATTTACCATTGTGGCCGATGGGTTAAGCAGGTTAATGTCTCGGGCGAGACAGTTTTCAATGATACATGGCTTCTTGGTTGGTAGGGATGGAGTGGAGATTTCTCATTTGCAGTATGCAGATGATACGCTATTTTTTCTATAGGGGGAGGAGGAGAATGTTATTAGTGCTTTGAATCTCCTTAAGGCCTTCAGTGAATTATCTGGGTTGAAAGTGAACCTTGCTAAATGCCAAATTGTTGGGATAAACATGTGTCCAGGTATTATCACAAATTTTGCAAATAAGATTGGTTGCATTGTTGGCGAATGGCCTATGAAATATCTCGGTTTGCCACTTGGTGGTAATCCGCTGTCTTGGGATTTGGAGTCCAGTATTATCCAAAATCTCGAAACGGCTTGATGGTTGGAAGCGGGCCTTTCTGTCTAGAGGTGGGAGACTTGCTTTGGTTCGGCCTGTCCTCTCAGCTATCCCTGCATACTTCATGTCTATCTTCAAGATTCCTTCCTCGGTAGCTGTACAGATTGAGAAGGCCATTAAGGGTTTCTTTTGGGGGTGGGGGTGGGGGAGGGGGAAGGGGGGGGGGGGGGGAAGGGGAAGGGGGAAGGGGGATAATGGTTCATCAAATCTGATTAAATGGGATGTGGTTAAAAAGTCAATGGAGAAAGGGGGTTTGGGCATTGGAAGCATTCCCCTCCGTAATGTTGCTTCATGTAGCAAATGGGTTTGGAGATCCATTGAGGAACCGATATCTTTGTGGGTGCAAATCATTTCTTGCCGCCATGGCCCGTTGGTTTTGGATGGAGTAGGTCGGAGGTCCAGCCTTACATACAGAAGTCCTTGGAAGTTCATCTCCTCCTTAGTGTCTCTGGTGGTACCCCATTTGGAGTTTAAAGTTGGTAACGGTCAGAGTTTCAAATTTTGGGAGGACAGGTGGTTGGATAACTCAAAACTGGCTGACATGTTCCCCAACCTTTTTCGCCTTTCTAGCCTTCATAACCATTCCATAGCTTCCTATGTCGATGCTCCCTCATTGGACCACACCACTGATATTTCTTGGAACCTTCATTTCCCTAGGGCTCTAACCGGCCGGGAACTTGAGGAGATCCCTAACCTTCTGGCGAAACTTCAAACCATTTCTTTATTACCTTGTCCGGACCGGGTCTTATGGCATCTTGATTCTTCCAAAAGGTTCACATGTAAGTCTCTCTTTTCTTGTCTCATTGCGTCACAAAATACCCCCGTTTTTCCATGTTCTTCTCATATTTGGCAGGCATACATCGCATCCAAACTTAAGGTTTTTGGGTGGACTATGGCTGATAGGAGGGTCAACACTATGGAGATGTTGTAGAGAAGGTTTCCTAATATGTGCATTTCCCCTCATTGCTGTATCTTTTGCATGCAGGATGGGGATTCTATTGATCACATCTTTTTTCACTGTCCTTATGCTAAGGTCCTGTGGGGACATTGGTTTGCCTTTTCTGGCAATAGATTTCTCGTCCCTCGTCAGGTTGAGGAAGGTTTGTCCTTGTGCCACATTCCTTCCTTATCCAAGGATGAGAAAGGCATAGGTCAGATTGCTTTTTTTGCTACCCTATGGTAGTTATGGCTTGAACGCAATACCAGAATTTTTCACAATATTGCTAAATTGGAATCTCAACAGTGGGAAACTATTAAAATCACTACTAGTACTTGGGTTTTTGCTTCTCCTCACGCTAAGGGCTTCTCTTTGTTGGATTGGTTGTTGAATTGGTACAATTGTATGTATGTGGGTAGGGTCCATGTTGGTTGAATTTCGTTATGGTTGTATTTTGTCTCAGTGCGTCTCATCACCTTTGGTGATTCAGACCGGTGTACTTTCTTCCAATGATTAATATATGTTTCACTTGTTTCTTTTCAAAAAAAAAAAAAAAAGAAGTATATATCACATGTCTGATCTGATAAACAGGTCTCTAGCGATCCAACCCCAGCAACAGCTGTACAGAATTCAGAACCAGTTGCATCACAGGTTGAATCAACAACACAGAAAGTTAGTGCAACACCATCCTTAACACCTAAAGTTGACTTTGCTACTGACCTCTTCGGCATGCTCTCTATGGATGGTCCTGGTGAAAATAGCTCCACACGTTCCCCTGATGATAATGCATGGGCAGGATTTCAATGTATGTGTTTTGCATATCAACCAACTAGTGATGTCCTTGCAGGCTAGCGGCTTATTTCTAATTTTATAATTTGATTTTCTAATGCATTCCTAGCCAACCAACTCGTGTTTAACTTCTGAAATTCAGGTAATTATACTTAAAACTCTGATGACAAACTTTTGGAAACTTTGCAGCTGCAGAAGCAGTGTCTTCAACAGAGAGAATTGATCCAACTAAACCAGTTGAAACTAAGATAACTAAGATCCAGAATACATCGGGAATTGAGGATCTATTTAAAGATTCTTCATCAGCCACTCCAATTTCAGAGAAACCCCAGAAAGATGTAAAAGGTGACATTATGAGCCTCTTTGAAAAGGTGTGTTCTGATTCATCCAGTATATATAGTCTGCGAATTACTAAAACTCTAAAATGTTGATGGATTAGACCAGATCAATTTCCATGAAGCTGTGTCTAGATTAGCCCTTTTTTAAAAGAAGTTTCTGAGTTAAACACGTTTCATCATGTCAGAGACTTACTGCACCTTTTCATTGGTTTATGAGTCAGGGTTGTTGAATGTCTCTGACAATCCAACAGTTAAACGACCTATCTTCATTCGTAGTTGAGCGTAGCTGGACAATTGGCTACTGAATCTGAAACATGATTTAAAAACTCATGATTTCATCTTTGTCTCAGCTTCTAGTTTGACCTTGATTTTTTTTTGGTAAGAAACAGTATACGAAGGCTTCAAAGTTTTAAGTCTGTCACAGATGCTTTTGACATTGATTCACTCCCATTGAATTTGGACAGTACACGGTAGATCTATATAAAAAGCGAGCAATATGAGACATAGTTGAGTTCACGCTCATAGGAGCCATACTATTTGTGGTTATACATATAGTATTGTTTGTTCATCTAGTAGTAATTCATGATGGCAGTCGCAATTATATTCTTTTCTTTTTCCCTGCAGCGGATAGAAGTTATTTTTCTAATCTGTTAATGTTTGACTTGGTGTAGTCCAATATGGTGTCACCATTTGCCTTGCATCAGCAACAACTAGCTGTTCTGGCGCAGCAACAGTCCCTTTTGATGGCTGCTGCAACTATAGCTGTTGATGGAACACCAACAGTGCCTTCAAATAATCGGCAACCTTTCCCCAAGGATATACAGGCAGTTCATAGTAGCTTTCCCACTCCAAACTGGACAAACCTTGGCTTCCAGGTTAATGAAGTGAAGATGCCAGTGGCTGGTGGAAATGATGAACAGCAGAAATTTATGCAGGTAGATTTCTTGAAAGGCTGACACCTGAATATGTTTAGTTCGATTAGATGTGAAAATTATGAATCTTATTTGCTCTTTTCCTCTAGTCCCAGATTGGAAACTTCGGACCTGCACATGCATCTGGAAATGCTGTTCCTTTTCCAACCTCCAGGTATTTTCTTTATTGTTTCAGGTTTTTTTTTTGTTGCTTTTTATTTGTTTATTTCTTTTTTGGTTGGGGGAATGAGGCCATATTTAGCATGTCATGTAAGAATGACGCATAATGGCAAAAGTCACATTTTATAAGGCAAAGTGACTCACATGGATATATACATTGACTTCAGAGAAGCTATTGTACATGTGTCGCATGTTTATAAATATACTTGTACACAATCACATATTGTTTTTAGTGTACATGTTGATATGGGCAATATTACTTTTATGTAATGTATATCCATGTGCATGCATATCTCTTTACCTTGTAATATGAGTTATGTGAGAGCTTCGTACTGTATAAATAAATGGGCTTCTAGCATAATTTGTGATTTATACCATGGCAACCATGAAGTTTGTATATGTTTATTTATTATAAATGTCAAGAGGAAGAGCTACTGTATGCAACAGCATATATACATACATCGATTAGGTTTTTATGTTTTTCTGCAGTGTACACAGTTGTGTCTGCTCTATACAATTTTATAGGAAGAGCTACTGTATGCAACAGCATATATACATACATCGGATAAATAGGTATACATTGATTAGGTTTTTATGTTTTTCTGCGAGTGTACACAGTTGTGTCTGCACCATACAATTTTGTAGTTATAGACGAGCGACGTGTACAACTGTTTGAAAATCTTGTTTTGAGACATGAAGGACTACCTATAAGCATGTTTTAAGATATCTTGCCCAAGGATATGAGTTGGGAAAGAGTCTCCAAATGAGACTCAGAAATATTACTTAAATGAATAAGATTTCCATTATTGGACCTAAATTTTTCTTGTTTCTACAAAGTTATCTTTTGACTACTGAATGCCCATTATGCATCGGAATTGGCACCTATTTGTATATTTCTGTTTCATTGAAACAAGTATCATTATTATTTTCCTTTTGTTGAAGCATGTACACAATGGAATCGGACGCTACAATCAATGGTACACCCACCAACGGATCAAGTAACCCTCCCTCAGGGTCCCTTAGCAGCTCCGTTACAACTAGTCAATCAGCAAAAGACTATGATTTCTCATCCTTAACACAAGGGATGTTCTCAAAACCCTAGTTTCTCACCATAGTTGTTGCAGGGAGGCAGATACTAGTTTTTTTTTTTTTTGCCTTCCCATACACAGGAAAAGAAATTTGCAGGAATTACAGCAATTGGAAAGGTTCTTCTCTATTCGAGCTGGAAGCTAGTATTATAATGTGATGATGCTCATTTGTGTAAGTAGGCCTGGTGGACAATAAAAGTTCAAGTTAATCGGCATGTATTTCTGTTGTGAGCTCCTCTATGGAGATTAGAATTGTTCCATTTTTTTTGTTTTAAGTATATAATTGAATATTTACCTTCGTTTCCTTTGGCACATTGAGGGTTAAAAGTTCCTTATAAAAAGTGAGATTTGTTTCTGTTCTCAGATGTGAAAAGAATGAAAAAACAATGTTTGATATTTTTTAGACAAGAGGTTTATATGCAGCACCTATTTCTTTTCACAATGTTATTTACAAGTGGTCACGGTTCAATTAAAATTAAATAAAAAAAGAAAATGTTAAAGTGACATTCATGATGTACAATATAAATTGTCTTGAATTATATTAAAGGTTAAATTGTCTTGAATTATATTAAAGGTGATGTTTTTATAGATGTCAACGTAGCACTACTTTAAAAAAAATATTAATTTTGTTTTTATGAAAATGATTTACAGATGGGGTCATCTTAAATTCTCATTGTAAGAGTGTTGGAGAGCTCTCTTTCCCTTCTATCCTTTTTTATCAAAACAAAGACCTAACTGAGCTAACTGAAAGCGAATAAATTCGGCAAAATAATAAAGCATTATTTTAGCAAATAATTTATTGTGCTTTTAAGTAAAATATGGAAAAGAATTAAAATTTGAAGAATCAAACTTTTCATTCCTTACGTTCTCTCAGCATGAGAGTCAACTTCCACTTGCTGATGGTTTCTTCTCACCCAGTGTGTAGTTTTTTCGGCAAGATGGCAGGATTGGAAAAAGAAGAAGATTGTTTCCATTAAAAGGCATGATATTTTTTTTTATATCCATAAAAGGGCACCAAAAATTATTATATCCAAAAGTAGGCAACTTTTAGACAGCTGGACGCATTGCTGTCCAAAAGTTGCCCAACTCCGTTCTTTTTTTTTTTTTTTAAATTCTCAAGCGCATGAATGGGCGGCATGGATTCCTATAAAAAAAAGGCTAATTTAAAAAGAAAGAATTAAAAGTAAACAGTTCAGCCTCACTGAAGCCAAACTGCGGGATTTTTTTTTCTAGACTACTTTTAGCGCGTCCCATTACCCTTTCACAAACCTCCGGAGGTGACGGAACCTCGTTCCCATGCCCTGATTAATTTTTGGACCCCCATCTAGAATTCAAGTTATTAAGAATAATCGAAAATTTTAGTAAACTGTTCGGCCTCACTGAGGCCAAACCACAAGGTTTCTTTTTACCGGACCACATTGAGCACATCCCAATATCCTCCCACAAACCCCCAGGGGCGACGAAACCCCGTTCCCACGCCTGGTTTAATTTTTGGACCTTCATCCGAAATTCAAGTTATTAAGAAAAATCGAAGATTAAAGTAAACTGTTCGGCCTCACCGAGGCCAAACCACAGGTTTTTTTTTACCGGACCACTTTGAGCACGTCCCAATACCCCCCCCAAACCCCCAGAGGCGACAAAACCCCGTTCCCATGCTTGGTTTAATTTTTGGACCCTCATTCGGAATTCAAGTTATTAAGAAAAATCGAAGCTTTTAATAAACTGTTCGGCCTCACCAAGGCCAAACCACGATGTGTTTTTTTTACCGGACCACTTTGAGCACGTCCCAATACCCTCCTAACAAACCCCCAGAGGTGATGGAGCCCCGTTCCCATGCCCGATTTAATTTTTGGACCCCCATCCGAAATTCAAGTTATTAAGAAAAATTGAAGAATTTATATTCGATTAACTTGAAAGAATTTTGCTGCAGACATTGATGTGTGTTAGTGGTTGTTGGTATGTAGAAATGCTACATGTTTCTTTGTGTAAAATACATGACATCTATTATTAGAAATGTCATAATCGAATTGAATTAAGACAATTTTGAACAACATAGTTAAACGAGTTCTCAATGAGCAATAGGTGTTTGATACACCTAGAAATTCAAATTTGTTTTGAATAAAGACATACTGCTAACCTTATAGGGGATCTATAGTCGTTTCATATAGGAAAACACAAAAGTAAATTTGCTTGCATCATGTTGTTGAGCTATATGCCAAATAGATCTAAAATATGTGAATTTGATGAGTATGTCATTGCTCATGACATTTGACCTGCCTTATGGCTAAGTTTGGGATAACTTAAGCCACAAAACTTTACCTATAGACTGTTAAGTTTGAAAATTATTTGAGGTGCTAATTTTGAAAGCTTACTACAACATCTCCTAGACTGTCAAACTGTGATTGAGAACTCAAAATAGATGGACCGAGTTCTTATAAATTTAAAAATTCTAGGTGATTGTTTGATTTCTTCCTCCGGTATGGAAACAAATGAATGTCAATAGGGCATGACACATCACGATGAATTAGAGTTTTAGTGTTTATCAGAAGCAACACTCTCAATTCATGCTTTAATAGCATAATATAGTTCCTAAAAGCATCAGACTTTATACAATGAGGAAATTGGATGAGATTGAAGAAAAGACACATTATCACGACAAAGAGCAACACTCCGCTCAGTGAAAGATCTAGGAACCTTCATATAAGATTGTCGATTTCTAGTGGGAGCACAATGGATATATGTAGAAATAACTCTGGAGTAACTTTGAAAAGTGTTGACACTTGTAAGTTGGATCTATAAGTGGTCAAACTTTCATACTACATGATGTCTTGCGTGCACCAGAAATAAGGCAGGTATTTATCATTGTTACTCCGAGCAATTATTTTGAATTTAGACTTCCATATTGCTGATGCAATACTTTTGTATTGACATTGAGTATTTACTTGATACTATTTCTCGTTATCTTGGACACAACACATTTATGTTGTTCAGTTGTTTTCTTTGATAGTAATCATGTTATGAATGTTTACGTATGACATGCTAGCTTAAGTCATATGAGGTGGAGTACAATAACATGCTTGAGAAGGTTTATATGACCTACTCGCAATAGTTAATTGCCCGTTTATGAACATTGTTTAATAATATATTTATCAAAAAAGTAATTTGTTGTTTTGCTAGCAAAACAACAAATTACTTTTTTGATAAATATATTATTGTTGCAATTCCATTGCACTTCCATCTTGACTTTTGAGGCTTAATGATTCATAAGGCAAAACATAATGCCTTATTCATCACAGTTCATCTATGATATTGCAAGATATGGTCATATCTATATAATCTCATATATACTGAAGCATTGGAGTGCTTCATATGACATATATTCTAAGTAGCTCTTCAATTTGAATGATATATCAAAGTATTGAGAATAAACCAGTGTCATGAATATCTTTAAGAACTAGTTCTGACATTTTGTGATGACAAAAGGGATTACTAGAAAGATAACTATTTTTCAAATTTCGTGACAATATGATGTTGCAGAAATCTAGAATAGGCAAATCCTTTAACATGGTTACATCAATAATTGCATAGAGAAAACTATATGTTTTCTTGGAGTTATTGCATTATTGATTGTTGTTTATATGATTAACCATGAGCCCTTTAACAATGTTACTTCCATTAAATTTAAACTTTGGATAGGTGATGCACCTGATCAAGTTCATTCTTGGAACGCTTTTGAGGTTATAGTGTTCATATGTGAATAATAAGATGGAAAGTATTCTTTGGTTTGAATCTAGAGATGTCACATTTACAGAATGATTTTCTTAGCTTTTATGAAACTTCAATGGATCATTTATTAAATGAATGATCCTGAAAGAAATGTCATTGCACGGTTGAGATGATTACACATCTAATTCTTGATTCAAGTGGGAGTGATATTTACTTGCTAGTTTTAAATGATGAGTAGATGCATGGAAGCACTTGTAAAGGTATTCTTTAGAGGAATAGACTTCTACATTTGCTCTGCTAAATAAAAGAAATGAGATTTTTTAACATTGAACTAGGCTCAATAATGAGATTAGAGGTGGTTAAGTATGGACAATAACGATATTAGTTGAGATCCATGCTCGCTTAATAAGGGGCGCTAGCACTGATAATGCAGTAAGGCATAACAAATATATCAAGGTAAAACACGTATGGTTGCTTATGCCTGATTAATACCGAGGTCCACTTAAAAGGCTCTTTCTAATTAGTTAAAGGATCTTGTTTCACGGGTAATCTAAAAGGAAATGAGAGTTTATATTGTGAAACCATGTCTGAGACTTGGTTGATCTCTAACCTGAGTATAAACTTGTTGGGAATAAATGTATTCTCAATATAAATGTCAGGTAATAAGATCATCATATAGACACATTTAGCAGTCTCACTCAACTAGATCAAATAGACCATGAAAAATATTTGCTTCATATTTTTCAGTTTAAGTCTATTTTTTTTTAAGTGATATCATCTGACATTAGGCTTTTGACTTACATCAAACTGATGTTGAAATTATTTTGTTGAACATTGACTAGTGGATGAATTGATGATAGTAACAAACAATAGGCTTTGATGTAAATGATCTAAGAGTACAAAGTTTGCTTGCTCTAACATATTCTTTATGGCTATAGAAATTCATCCAAACGGTGGTACTTGAGATTTCATCATATAATTACTTCTTATGTATTTATAAGAATGATGAAAACCATTGACTATGTATGTAAGCGTTCATGAGTAATGATAATCTTTTGTCTTTGTTTGTCGATGATGTTTTTTAGTTGGAAAATATTTTGCTTTAATTGTCGCCATTTAAGTTTAGTTGTCCTTTAATTGTGATATGAAGCACATGGGTGAATTACTCTTCACACTGGGTGTGAGGATAAAATTTCATAAGTGAAATTATAAACCCATTAGCATGGTATAGCAAATGACGACTTTAAGTTAGGATTGTGTCAAAGACTCTTATAACATGAGAACAAATGTCCAAAGTACCATATTGAATTGTTATTGAAAGTTTATTGTACATTATGAAATGTATATGTCCTAATATATTGACATATTGCTAGTTCAGTTCAATTTCATTAATTTAACCTTGGAATAACGCATTATATAAATGTTATGAGGATTATATAAAGGCACAATGGTATGTGTCTATGTCATCAAGACGACGACTTGCGCTTATTAGGTTATATAGAAGCCAATTGGGGTATGCTATCTAAGAAGCAAATGACTTACATGATTTCTGCAAAGACAATGTTTTAGCGCCAGTTCATTGAGATCATTGACAATTTGTTTTAATTGTCAAGTGGCTATTGCTCAAAAGAGACCCCAAATGTCATGAAAATATGAAACATATATGCACCATATAACAACGTGATCCTACGCTTAAAATAATAGTTCACCCAAAGATTAAGTCTATTTTTTTGTTTATAAGGACTATGGGTTGCGTAGCATGCGATAAATTTTCTATTTATTTGATATATGATGCTTTATTATATTCATACAATCATGTTGTTCATATTATGCATTTTCTTTTAATACCAACACCAACACACAAGTATGTTCACAGGCTTGATTGACTTACTCACACAAGCAATCGCCTTTTGGCACTTAATGAAAAGCGAGCAGAGATGAGACTTTTTGGCTATTATTGACTATTTTAGATAAAAGATCAATAATGGATAAGCCCAATATCCATTAAGCCTGTAGTTTTTTGACCAGATGCGAGATCTATTAATTGGCGCTTTTGAACAACGAGTTTTAAATAAATCGGGTTAGGAGCTGGAATGCGACTAGACCAAGTTCTGTACAGTGTTTTTGAGTAGAACATACATTCTTTTTGAAAAGAGTTACTCCACTGTAGCATGTGATTTGGAATCATATGTGTTAAGACGACCAAACTAGGAAGTGAGAGAATGGATCCCTGCTTCCCCACTGTGTGAGTCCTAAATGTCATTTATCTTTGATTGATATGACTACAAATATGCCCTTAATACTATTGACTACGCTATACAACGAAGGGTTGATAATTAGCTACTTTGGCAAATTACCTATAGGTTGTGTTTGATTCGACCTTAAGGTCCTTAGCTGGGAAAGCAGTTAATTTGGAGTTGGATAGTGTGAG
This sequence comes from Paratinospora sagittata, assembly GCA_035771175.1. Lineage (NCBI taxonomy): Eukaryota > Viridiplantae > Streptophyta > Magnoliopsida > Ranunculales > Menispermaceae > Paratinospora > Paratinospora sagittata. Next base: position 19,411,835 of record CM069598.1, read on the forward strand.
GGCAACAAGAAGATCATCTAAAAACACATCTACTTTATATTTTCTGTCTCGATAACTTATGTTGCATCATTTGGATGGCAATATAAGTGAGAATATAATGTTAGAACTGGTAGTCTAAGTATAACTCTTTTTAAGGGATTAGAGATATTTGGACAGGTGTGATTAGATGGATCTAGGGCATTATGAGACACTAACATCAGTTTCTTCTAAAAAGGTTGATGTCTCTATGCTGGCTCTTCCTGAGTTTCTAGTATAGAGCTCCCGCTTACAAGTGTTCTCACGGTTGCATGGTCCATTTGCCACGTTGATTGATTCTAAAGAGGAGATTAATCTCGTACACACATTGTGCGAGTGGGAGAGTATATGTATGTAATGGATCAAAATTAGGGCGCCCATGTGTGTGTTTCAACCTGGTTATGCTTGCACACATCATGTGCGAGTGGGAGATGTAGGATTTTGATCCAACTAATTGCCATGTGGCATGCCCACATGGGTTGTCATGTGGCAACCCACTAGTTGTGGGTGGTTTTAGTAACCACCTAAACCCATGCATCCCACGTTTTCTATTATAGTGGGTAGTTGCATGAGGTAGTTGTGAGTGATTTGTATAAATAAGAGTTTCATTGAAACTAAAATAACTTGAAGAAGAAAGAGCCCATGTAGTTTTATATACTCCTTCTGTTAATCTCGTTAGATTCAAGATCACAATGGCACTTGGGCTGTGAAAAATGAATCACACTCATTATGTGGTGTGATTCATCGTGAGATTTGAATTGGAGGAGCAACGAACACGTGAAACATCAGATCTTGGAACGCTTCCGCATTTGGTAACATCTTTCCGATTTATTTATTTATTTTGTATTGGAACATGTTAGTTTCCTACACCTAAAAATGTTTTGTTCTCGGTTTCATTCAAGGAGTACGCTCTCCAACCCAATTCCAAAATTTTTTATACTTGGTGCATTTTCTATTTATCCATACACTTCATTAACATATAAATCATGAAAATACACAAAAATATACCATATATGAACAAAATACAAGTATAATACACATCAAATACATAAATAAGCTTCTAGAGTTGGGCATTCTATGTCGCCATGACGTTATATGTGAATGTGGGTTGTTACAAGTTGTGTATCAACAATCTCCTCAGCTGTTGTGGTAAATGGGTGCACCTATGGAAATATTCGCCTTACTAAAGGCCTAAGACAAGACGATCCAATTTCTTTGTTCTTATTCCTTATTTGTGCAAAGGATCTCTTGGCCTTTTTAAAGATTGCAGAGAACTCCCAAATCTTAGAAGGGATTAGAATCGACTGTGGTTGCCCCAAGTTGTCGCACCTTTTGTTAGCTGACGATTTGTTGATTATGTGTAGAGCGAACTCAATTTCTAGTTATATAGTTCAATCTCTTCTTCGGTCATGTGAGGATGCGTCTGGATAACAAGTTAATTACAAAAATTCATCGTTCTTCTTTAGTCTGAATGTTTTAGAGGAATGAAAAAATTGGTTCAAGGGAAGACTCAACATCCATCAAATAGTCAGTTACTCTAAGTACTTGGGGCTCCCATTTAGGGAAGAAGAACACCATACAAATGTTCCACTTCATAAAAGAAAAAAAATATGGAAATCCTTACAACATTGGAACTCAAAATTGTTCTCGGTTGGGGGAAATGAGATTTTGATCAAAGTAGTGGCGCAGGCACAACCGGTCTATTCAATGAACTTTTTTAGGATTCCCAAAGGCCTATGCAAGAAAATCAACTCAATGATTGTTGAATTTTGGTGGGGACATGCATTTGACAATCAAAAAATTCATCGGAAGAACAGGGAGGGGGGGCTTCGCAAACCCAAATTAGAAGGGGAGTTGGGATTCAAAGTTTTAGAAGACTTCAATAAGGCTTTTCTTGCTAAATAGGGTTGAAGATTCATTAGTAACCCTTCTTCATTGTTGGCTTGAGTTTTGACAGGAACATACTTTCCTCAAGTTTCATTTTGGGAAGCCCCTATTGCAAAAGGGGCTTTAAAAATTTGGAGGAGTATTATTTAGGGCCGTGAGCTTCTTGAAAAAAGTACTCGGTGGAAGGTGGGTAATGGCACTCAAATCAGAATGCATGAGAAGTGGATTTCAAGGCCAAACTCCTTCAAGATCATATCTTCTTCCATGACCAACTAGAACATGCACGTTGCTGAATTCATCACAGATGGAAATGAATGGAACCTGGAAAAACTTCAATAGACCTTACTTCCAATCAATGTAGAGGAGATAAAGAAAATACCACTTAGTGTCAGGCGTCCTCCTAACAAAATGGTGTGGCACTACGCGAAGAATGGTCAATACAATGTTAAGAGTGGGTATTGGCTTCAAACTAAAGAGAAGAACGATGTTGAAAACTCTCAATTAGACAACAATAAACTGATGTGGAGTAAAGTTTGGAGCCTTAGAATACCCCCAAAAGTCAAATTTTTTTGTTGGAGACTGATTCAAAATGCCCTCCCTACATGTGAGAATTTAAAAAAGTGGAATATCATAAAATAGGTTGTTTGTGAGGAGTGTTGGGAAGAAGTTGAATTCGGGGTGCATGTCATTGCAAGGTGCAGCAGGGCAAGCGATGCATGAGATTTAGTCTTAGCTGGATTCCTCAGCCAAGAATACCTAATGTACCTTAAACATGGCCTATGGAAGGAGTTTTTTCTATCAGCTGAGAAGGATGACTTGAAAAAAATTGGGATGATTTGTTGGGTCCTTTGGGGTGAAAGAAACAAATGTAGAGTGAGCGAACATAGCCTCTCCTCTGAGGCTATTTTGAACAAGGCTGAAACTGTTAGGATGGAATTCTAATACGCCTCACCATCTTCATCCCCCTAAGAACTAACAGATATGGTCGTTGGTCCCCCTTTTCACAAGGAAAGTTGAAACTGAACGTGGATGCCAACACATGTGCAAACTCAAATGACATTGGTGTAGCAGCTGTTATCAGATACTCCCGAGGTCAATTAATAGTTGCAATGGCAAAAAGAATTGTTGGAAGCATGATAGTGTCAGTGGCAAAACTGATGGCTATAAGATCATGTTTAGAATTCGCATTGGAGGCTGGAATTCAGGTAGATATCGTGGAAAGAGATTCTTTTTCAATCATCTCTGCCCTTCGATCGCTGGAGATAGTGCACACCGAAGAGGGGGAGCTAATTGAAGATTTTAAAATGTATCTTATATCATGGTCTAGTGTTAGTGTTCAATTCACATCTAGGAAATAGAACGTTGCAGCTGTTGGCCCAAGAGTGTTCGGGAGGGGGGTGAATTGGACACTATAGTTAGTGATATGCCTACATCCACTACCTAACCTTCTCAGTTAGGATTTCCAACTTCATTAAACAATCCTCTTACCGGTGAAGAGCAAACCGTTACATTTTTCTCAGCTTCAAGGGTGTGAGAAGTACCTTACAACTCTCAGCTCAAAGGTGAGAGACCTACCTTCAATCTTGGCTTCACGGGTGCAAGACAACATACACTCTTGGCTTACAGGTGCAAGACAACCTATACTTAAACTTATGGATATGAACAACAACTGACTATCCTATCTTACAATGATAACTTCCTGCAACTTTTACAATTGCAGTTACAACGCGATTCAGGTAAAAGATATACAATTTAATACACTGAATCCTACAACCCTTTCACTCGAAAAAAAACTTTTTTTTAGCAATAAGATATGAATTTGAATATAACTGAAAATTTGAGTAAAATCAGTATGCTTTCTTTCACTGGTTTTTTTAGAAGATAAGATATAAGATAAGCACAAAATGAAAAAACCACTTGTTGAAAGAAATTGTTTTTCAAAAATAATATTTTTTACAAAGTTGAAATCGACTAACTTTTAAAAGTTTTAGGCTCAGAGATTTTCTAAAAGGTTGTTGCAATTTAGCTTGAATCAGATACGTATAGAAACGTTCGAGCCAAATCTACAACTTTGAAATTTGAAAAGTACGTTCGAGCCAAATCTACAACTTTGAAATTTGAAAAGTATTTGAAAAGATGAATTAGAACGTTGCGTCAAATGGATTAATTCTTTCATAAAAATGGTAAGTTTAGTTTATGTGAAAATGTTTTGGTTAAATTCAGTTTGTATGAGAGTAGAATAGTTAGAGATCCTTTGATCATGCGACTGAAAAGTCAGTTGACAGGTGACAACTTCTTTTTTAGTTTTTCTGACAATGTCCTATCAGCGTCCCAATAGAGTGTCAGCGTCCTGAAACACACTGTTTTGAAAATTTGATTTTCACTGACTTGCTCTGGGAGGGTGCTAATGCTTCGTTAGCGTCCTGATGAGCTTGAGTACCAGAAACTTGAGTTTTCAGATGAGGGCGCTAATGCACTATTAGTGTCCTGACGTGCAACTACTGGTTTTCAGGTTCATTTAATGAGGGCACTGATACTCGATCAGTGTCATGATGTTAATGATAAACTTTTGAACCCATAAACTATCAGCGCCTTGATGGTTTATTAACGTCCTACGGTGTTGGCTTGATATTAAGTGACTAGCCACTGCATTAGCGTCCTGATTGACCATCAACGTTTTGAAAGACATTGAAAATAATTTTTCTTTGAAATTTGATTTTCCAAAAATACGATTAATCAAATCAACACTTAAGCTTTTTGGATCAAATCAAACGTTCAGAAAATTGTTCAAATGGTTCAGAAAACAATTGAGAAACCTTTGAGTGAAATTGATAGAAATTAATTTTCTTCGAAATCCAAAATCTTTGAGAGTAAATATTGTTTTGTTGAAAAGAGGTTTTGAGTAAGGTTCTACAATCTAATATTTAACTCTTTTTAACCTTGATCTTGATAACTTGATTTGGTATGAACTTGACTGATTGAAACTTGACTTTCTTCATAATGTGTTGTTGAAATACTTCAACATCATTAGATCATAAGATTGAGTGATTTGGAATCATCAAAACATTTTTTCACGGGGTTCCTTTTGAGATAACAACGACCCATAGGCTTAGTAAATTTGTTGTATCTATAGATAAAAAATTGGTGTGGTTAGAGGAGGTCCCACCTGTAACCACTGATGTAGTGTTAAAGAAGGCATGTCCTCTCTCCTCTTTCTTGTGAAGTGTCTTTGAAATAAAATAAAAAAATGTAAACATAGTGTGAAAGTTTAGGACAAATGGTCGGGTATTCTTTTTTTATTTTTTATTTTTTATTTTTTTTGTCACATACCCTATCCAGTCCAATATAATATTAATTAAGAATAGTTAATTAGATTTGGGTGAAATCAGTTCATTTTGCTTGAATATAATGATTTTGGTTTGCCATGTCTCTTGAGATAGTATTTTGATTTATCAAATATATCAACTAACAAAAATCATAGTATTTTGATATTTTTTTGTTGTTGAAGTACTTCAAATAGGAAGTATCAATATGATCAATAGAGAGTAGGACGTGGACTGTAAAAAAGAAAAGAAAAGAAAAGAAAAGAAAAGGGCGGATCTTGGTGTGATGATTGAGATTGCTCTGTGTGATATAGCAAGTTCAATTTGAAAATAGCCTCTCCAATGTTGAAATAAAATTGTATACTTTCATTGTGTCGAAAGGTGCAATGACCACTTGGTATGGTATTCAAAAGTATATCGGGTCATGTTAGTGTGACTAAAGATCAAATCCTTCGTATGCAGTAAATAAATGCTATTTACAATGTGGTGTGAGCCTACTAGCCTTTTGTTTGTAGGCTCACTCTTATCTTGTAGGTTGTATAGGTTTTAAATTCCACTTGTTCGTTTGTGAATTGCTCTTTATGAGGCGATATCTGTATTGGAAGGTTCTTAATTTCTTTGCTTCGTTCGAAGCCACTTTCTTTCTCTTTTTAAGAGAAAGGGTAATTAGCAAACAAATTCTAAGAAGAAAGTCCTGTCTCTCAGGTGTCACATCTCCGACATCTTCTTTCTTTTTGGTGTCTCATTCATTTATTTCAGAAATCGCACAAGAGTTTTTATTCTTGTGCGATTTTTTCATTTTTTTTAAAGAAGCATCATCCACTTTGTTCCTGATTTTATTTTTATTGTTTAATAGTGGATAACGCCTCTTGAAGAAATCTGAAACACAAAATCTGAAAAGTTTTTAAAAAATAAAAAATGAATGGTTATAAAAAAAATCTGGAACAAATGCCATTCACTTTGCTAAAAAAAAATAGCACAAGGTTAATTTTTTTGTGCGATTTCGTTGGTTTAAATTTGAAGAGGCCATTCACATTAAATTATTTTTTAAATTTTTAAATTTTAAGTTTTATTTTTTTTTGTTAAATAAAAATATTTGAAAACTATTGTTAAATAAAAAAAATCTGGAATAAAGTTAAAAAAAAAGTGAACGACTATTAAAAAAATCTGGAACAAAGTAGATGATGTCTCTTTAAGAAAAATAAAAAAATCACAAAAGGATAAAAATCTTTGTGCAATTTTGAAATAAATGAATGAGACACCCAAAAGAAGGAGGACGTCGGAGAGATGACACCGGAGAGATGGTTTTTTTTTTTTTTTTTTTCTGGCTCGGTGAAATTTTTATACTTCGGAGAAATCGATTAAGATTAATTTTTTATGTAATTTTGTTGGTTTGATTTTCTTTTTCTATAAATGACGTTGTCTTCTTTGTTTAATATTTTTTTAATATTCGTTCACTTTACTTTTTTTAACTTCATTTCTTATTTTATTTTATTTTATTTAACAATGGTTTCTATTTTTTTATTAACAATTAATTTTTTTTCATTATATATATATATATATATATTAAAAATAAAAATGAATATTTTATTTTTTAACCACGTAATTAATTTAAAATAAAAATAAAAATTATATTTTAGATATAATGATACTGACACGGCGGCAATGTTTTTAAAATTTGTCTAATTTTAAATATATTATTTTTAAATTTTTTTTTATAAATATAAAAAAATAATTATGTCGGTAAATAGAAAAAACCCCTTTTCACGACGTGATCTTTGACATTTTAATTTTATTTGATATGGAAAGCCAAATTATTTGACTTTCATCCGTGTGGGACAAGCAAGACAAGTAGAGCAATTAATCATGAATTATGTCCAACCTTACCCATGTTAACACGTGGCGTTCTCTAGTTCCTTCGACGGTGCTTCCAGTTCTAGTTCTGGACTGTGGACGGACAGAAACTTGGACTTTGAACCATAGTGACTGATTAGTGTCAGTGTGATTTCTAAATTCTTTTCCCTTACCACCATACCGTGTCTCATACATGTCAAACATGCATTACATATTTACGTAATGGATGTAAATTTTTCAAATCCATAAGGACGTACAGCAATTTCATGTAAAATGCTTTACTCCGGGAGTAATCAATAAATATATGGACACCAATTTCTATTGGGTAGTCATGCTTCGTATCCTACTAATAATTACTAATAATTATATGTAATTGTAACCATATATATATATATAGTTCTTTTCTCTAGGTTTCGATGTAGGATCCCTTAATTAATGTTGTAGCTAGACAAGGTGAATGAGGTACCGGATGAAGATGCATCCAAAGTAATACATGGTCGGAGATCTGTATAAAATGTAGTTGAGGGGTGAAAGTTTTATGATCAAAATTCATACTTATCTTAATCGCATTCACTTGGAGACTTGAATAGGGCCGTATAATGTTCTTGTAATGCTTGAACGCCAATTACTCTCGCTCGATGGTCTGAGATCTGTGTTAAAAATAGTTAAGGGATGAAGCTTCATGATCGAAACTTCATACCGACCTTAATCGCGTCCACTTGAAGACTTGGTGAGAGCCCTCTAATGCTTTTGTAATGCTTGAATACAAGAGGATTAATCTCGCTCGAAGGACGGGGACACCAGGAAACCAAAAAAAAAAAAAAAAAAAAATCAAATAAAGATGCATCACGAAGGAAAAATTATTCATATCTAAAAAGATGTACTTCGGACAGGTGGTATAGAAATGAATATAATTCTATAGGAAAGAATTAAACTAAATGAGCTCTTTTAATAGCTTTATATCTCTCTCACTTTGGATACTTTAGTACCGTATTATGCATAACTTGTAAGTTATTAATTTGTAAATGAAGTTTCACATCTTCATTTGAGTGTCCCAGTTTCCAAGGAATATACATATAAGAAACTTATATAATTAGGCTGTAAAGAAAAGCACAAAGGCATGACGCATATATATATCTATTTGTCACCAGTTAACATTAACGTGTCCTTTAAAGAAAGGGCACTGACCCTTAAACTTAGGGTACATATGTCTTTTTTTTTTTTTTGAATATTCTCTCATCTTAGGTACATACATATGTTGTTAAATATATATATATATATATATATTTATGGAGGTGGGTCTGTGGAGGCCCTTGATCCACACATCCCCCAAGAATTGCCTCTTCTCAAACCTTCGTACCATCCCATTTGGACAAAAAGAGAATGGTCTCTGTGTCCCTTATTTGTTTATATGCTCTTGTCGGTCACCATTTTCATTGCCCTCTTCTTCTTTTTTAGGGTTGTTAATGGAATAGCTTCCAGCTACATGTGGCTTGTTCAAGACTCATTATTTTCCCTTATATTATTACAAAAAAAAAAATAATGTTTTAGTTACATTTTAGTCCTTTTTATGCGTATTAAAAAGTAATGTGTCTATCGAGTTAGAAATATCAATGCAACTCTATTATATGGCGGTGTTAATAGATTGATTCAAACCGTGAAACTAAATTAAATTAGTGTGTTTGGTTTAGTTTATTTTTATTTTTAATAAATTTGGTTTGGTTCAGGTTTGAAAAAAATATAACATAATAGATTTGGTTCAAGATATGATTTGAGGCTTTAAAAATAAATCTCAACCGAATCGAATCGATTCTAAAAATAAAATTATTAATATTTATTTTAATGTCTATGATTCTTTTATGATATAATATTTTCATAAAAAAATTATATAATTATGTTATACAGTAAAGTTAAAATTACTTTATATAATAAAACTGATTATTTTAATTTATTTAATATATGTACATCAAAAATTTTAAACCGATCAATTTAAATCAATTGATTTGAGTTCGTAATTCAGAATAAATTGATTAAGCTAAATCGAATCGAACCCATCATGTTTGGTTTGAATTATGTTTGAGCATTAAAACGACCCAAATCCGAACCGTTAACACTTACTACAAATATCAATAACTTTTTAGTCATTAAATTATAAGAATCAATTATGTCAAATAAAATTTTCGTTCTTAATAGAGTAGACCCGGTAAGGCTGAGTTTTTATTTATTATTTATTGTTTTTCTTTATTATTTATTATTATTATTATTATTATTTTCTTTGAGAAGAGATACACCAGATAGATTAAATCTCCGGGCTTAAGAGATTACTCAATAGAAATCAACCCTACCTAAGGATTTTTTTTATATTTTTTTATTACTCCACCATGTTGGAGGATTAGAAGGTTCCCCTGAACATCTTGTGGGACTAATAGGCAGGTGCTCTAACAAGCCGGGATACTGAAAATCGATATTATAAATCCATGAAATTATAAAGAAGTGGGCATTTCTAGGTTTACCAACCTATATATATATATATATATATATATATATATATATATGGGACCGACCTTTTGAGGACTTTTAGCAGCACAATTTTATGGTTGGCCAAAAATTGAGTATTCATTTTCATGCTATTATTGTAACTTATTATTTTGAAGTTCAAGCACGTGGCATATATATATATACATATATGTATATATATAGAGAGAGAGAGAGATCTTCAAATTGCCCACTAATATTAATCAAGCTTCTCACTTCCTCCTTTATGATTGATGGGGTGACTTTCTGATGTCTCCGCGTACATCAAAGTACAAGACTGGTTTTTCATGGATCAGTGGGCCCTACACACTTGAGAGATTCTGTGGTTGTGTCGAGCTTTTACTGGCTGTCGTATCCGATCGTTGTGGGCAAGAGTAGTACCGTAACATTTTCAGCTTTTGGCGCAGCTTTCGCTGTGCGTGGTCGGTTAGAAGTTGGTGTGTGTCGGTGGTCCTGGTGGATGTGAGCGGAGCCTCTTGGGCCGAGCCCAATAGGCTGTTACGCACGTGCCAAGACCCGCACTCGTGGGACCGTCGCTTCAGGATCCCCCATACAACCCCCGTTACCAACGGTCTATTTTATGACCGTTGAGAATTGGGCCCCAATTTAAAATTTCAAATTATTCTGACACACACACATCCTCCACTCCACTCCACTCCATCATTGTTATCGCTATTTTTTTTATATTTATATTTATATATTTTTTTGGCTCTACTCGTATTAATAATTAGTTAGCAATTGAGATTCTCTAAAACGATTACACTAACCCTCTTTTTATTATTGTTTTGGATTGGGTGTCCCTTAGGTTCAATTAGGTAAATAAATTCTAGGGTAGTAGGGCAAGTTGGCAATAATGTCCTTGTGTAAATTGAGATTCAAATGGCTTTTGGATGCTCATTAATGGCTATAAAACAAATGTATTTTGAGCAATTCAGTCAATTATTAATTTCTTTCTAATATTAATTTATATTTCAAATCAAATAAGAGTACACTACTATTAATTGAACTTATTAATTATATCTCATTAAGAAATATATATTGTGTTGGGAGTCAATTTTGAGAGGGTATATTTGTACTTTTAACATTTCATTAAGTATTTTCATAACCTTTAACTCAATAAAAGAATATTCAGAAATAAGATAATTTAAGTAAATGAATAAAAATCAAAATATTAATATTGTTAAAGGTAAAACAAATTTAATGGATGAGAGGATAATTTGGTCAATTCCTTCTTTCTCTTTACGTACCAACTATGGCCCACCACATTTGTTACCTAGCTCGAACAAAAGCCTCAAATAAAATAAATAAAAAGCATCTTCACGGTTCTGATTTCATCAGGAAACTCACCACCTCTCCCTGTGTCTATATAAACGCAACTCGGACTTTCCAAACTCTCTCGTTCTGCTTTTCTGAGTCTTAATAATCAGTAAAAACCGACCGATTTCGGAGCGCGTTTCGCCGGAGAAGATGACGGTGGTGTCCCGGAGCTCAGGCAACTGGATTCTCTCCCTAAAACTCTTGATCATATCAACCGGTGTTCTATCCATGGCGTTGATTCTGAAGCTCTCCGTTCCAATCGTGTTACAGTTCGTCGTCTCCGAACTTCCTGGCCTTTGGAGCAATCTCAGCTTGTGGCTCACTCCGCCTTACCTATACGTTGTTATTAACGGAATAATAATCACAATCGCTGCATCTTTGAGGTTCCAGAACAAGATCGACGAGCAGCAGCAGCAGCATCCAGAGCCGGTGGCTGCGGTTAAGGTTCTCACCGATGTGCGGTCGGATTTCGTCGCCTCGTCGGAATATGAGTCTGTACTGATGAAAAATCCGGTGGATGTGCGATCGGATTTCGGAGGTGTGGTAGGTTATGATGATGATGTGAAAGTGAACAATCCGGCGAAGAAAGGAGTTGAGTTTGAGGTTTCTCACCCGGAGGTGTATGGCGGTCAGACGGTGAGTGCTGCTACGGTTTCGAAGTCGAAGGCTGGATCGGATGGCGTTGATGACGGTTTCGTGATCTCTAGATCTAATTGGACACCGAGTCGTAGTGATCCGGCGGAGATTCAGGCCGATTATTCGTCTTCCAACGAGAAACCGCTAGTTTCGTCTAGGTTCGGTCACCGGAAAACCGTCAAAGCAAGTCCAGAAGGTAAAATCTCTCTTCTGTAGTGATGCCGTTCTCTTCTTGCTAACTTGCGCATGATTCTAGGCGCATTTTAGCACAAACTTGTTGGTTGTTTCTAGCAGATTCCAGTCTACACGTTTCGCATGGATTCTCTTCTCTAATCACTTTCCTGTTTTTAATTAGTTCTTTTTCTTTATTTTTCTCGATTAAATTATAGGTAAATATCTTCTTATTTTTATTTTTATAAAATTCTTCGGTGTTTTAAATATATATTTTTTCTTGTTCGTCTTCGTCATCAGTTTTTTTGCGATAAAATCAATCAAAACAACGGATAGATTTTTTGGTTAAACTTTTCAGCGGGAAAGGCGTTGGGAGTGGCGAAGCCGAAGCGAAACGACACGCTGGAGAGCACATGGAAGACGATAACGGAAGGGCGGCCGATTCCATTGGCGCGGCACCTGAAGAAATCCGACACGTGGGAGACGCACGGTCGCCACGGAGCACAGGATCAGTTTTCTCCACAGAAGGTGAAGAAATCGGAGACGTTTAAGGAACGGAGCAGCACGCCGGCGTCGTCGCCGTCGCCGGGGTCAGGGAAGCTAAGGAAGGAACCGTCGCTGAGTCAAGACGAGTTGAATCGGCGAGTCGAAGCTTTTATAAAGAAGTTCAACGATGAAATGAGGTTGCAGAGACAGGAGTCGTTGAATCAGTACAGGGAGATGGTAAACCGTGGTATTCATTGAGTTCAAATTACGGTGGAATTTAAAACTAAAAAGGAGAAAAAGAAATTGAAAAGGGATGATTACCACCAAATCAGTTGGGGAAATTACAAGTCTGCTTGACTTTTTAGATTGAGTGGTTTTTTTGGGGGTCAAATTCTATATACTTATGGGATTTTTTTTTTATTTGTTTAAATTGAGTATGATACAGCAATGGTGTTGAGGTGTTTTTTATAAAGAAATTTGTTTGAGAATTTAAGGAGTGGTTGGTTAGCTGAAGGCATGTGGCCCTCATTTGTGTATATAAAACTACTCGAGATTTCAATTACACAGTAAGACCCATTATTATAGTCCATCAACTGATACAGAGATTTCCCTATCTCTTGCGCTTTTAGTAAAAGTAGAAATATAGGGTTTAGGGAGAAATAGAAGAGATGGTAAAACTTAAAGTCTAGGAGATACCATGAGTGAAACTTTATGTTTAAGAGCCAACATTCACTAGCTTGAGTGGTACGTGATATTTCCTTCACTTGCCAGGCTAGAGTCTCCTTCATCTCAAAAGAGGAAAAGAATAGTAAGTACTTGTGGCGGCCATATTGACATTGTTGTAGCTTAGGGTCCTGATTTATTTTTATAAAGGTTCGACTATTTTCACCTACATTTTTTTATTTCTCATTTAAAAATTAAAAAGAGAAAAAAAAACTTCATGTGAGTTTATAAAAAATGAAAGTATTAAATTTTTTAAAACTTTTCACATTTCTTTTCACCCACTCATTCTCTATCCTTTACTTTTCAACCCTTTAACTCTCTAACTCATTTCAATATTTAATTTTGTCATTTTTTATATTTTTTCAATCAAAAACATATCTTTTTATCATTTTCACCTTTTTGAAGTATTCCTTTTTTTTTTTTTATAAAAACATACCCAAAATCGAAGAGAAAAGAGGACAAAAATAAGTTTCAAAACTCAGAAAAATACCTCCTGAATTAGGTGTGTCCAATTACCTACGTGGACGGAAAGAATGCAATCGGTTCGACCTTAACAGGCCAAACAAAAAAGAGAAAAGAAAAAAAAATAAAAAATGCATTGTCCCACTATATTAGGTCGGACGCACCTCTTTATGGGCCGACCACGATTGGTCTGGCATAAAGAGATATGTCCGACCTTGGTAGGCCGGACGTCTGCAATTTTGGCTTGCAAAATGGGTTTTTGAAACTCATTTTTGCCGCCTTATTCCATCATTTTCACCCATTTTTTTTTTGTAAAAAAACATTCAAATCTAACTATGTAACATTGAAATTAATTTAAAACATGTAAAAATCATGATTTACTTATCGATTTGTAATCAAGATTATATACTTGAATCACTTTGAGTTCGAGACCTATAAAACTCAAAATAACTCAATTTTTTCGCAAGATTTCGCGACGTTGTTGCTCACAAATCTTCCTAACGGTGTTCTAACCCTTTGAATGATTGAAATTGTAATGACCCACTTTTCGCACCTGACGTCATGATGACGTGGACTGCCAATACGTGGTCTTGTACACGTAATCGATGTGTAAAATACCCGTATACTGTGTGTACGAGGTATTTTCATAAATTTGTGTGTTTGATATGTATTAGTGTATAATGGCCTAATACATGAAATAATGGTAAGGAATGTAAGGGTAGAAGGATTCGTTGGATAACGTGTTGGTTTGAACCCATGGCGCAATGGGGGAAATGTAGGCAATGTTATCCTGATATGACCTCCTGTTGAGGCTTTTCTACATATCTTTTATGAAAATGATGCATAATTACATCTTTAATTTGGAAGCATGAATCATATATTTCCTTAATGCATTTCAATTTAACAATGTTATTTCAAGTAACATACATGTTTTACATAAATGCATATGTGGAGATTTTTGTGAAAAGTATTCACTGAGCTAGTTGAGCTCATTCCATTTTTCCTTATATTTTCAGGATCAGATCGTAAAGGAAAGGGCAAGGCTTAGAGTTGGTGTAGCCTGCCTTACTTCTTGTAGATGTGAGTTTTGATTTGTACATAAGGAAAATAGTAGAAGATATTTGTGTTTTGTTAGTGTATATAATTATCACAGATACTATGATATATAACATATAGTTCGTGAGAAAATTTTGATATGTATATGTTAAATGGAATAATAATAAAATAACATTTTGAAGTTTCATGTTTATAGTAAGGATAGTCGAATCTTGTGGATTGGGTCGATGACCTCATATTCTGGATGATGATGCCATATCTCGGTATTTAATTCAACTATCCTGATCATATACATATTATGTCTTTGGATCGTATGTAACCTTTTGAGTAGAGGCTTATCAGTGTCTCAGGTTTGTCGGGTTGTGACATTCTCTGGGGTACTGTGCCGGTCGTGACGTCACCCGGGAAGGGGTCACGACAGAAAAACTTGAAGAAATGATGAAGGGAAGGGAAGAGAAGAAACGAGAGAAAAGGAAAATTTTTAGGGCGTTGGGGTGACAAGGGTAGAATGAGAATTTAGGTGAGTGAAAATAGAGAAAATGATTGATTTAAAATTTTTATGTGGGTAAAGAGAGTAAGTGAGTAAAGAGACAAGAAAGAGTGGGTGAATATAGCCTGACCCCTTTTATAATTGTCTAGTTTTGTTTAACTCACGAGTCTTGAGAATTAGCATAGTTTTATAAAGCTCATATTAGGCTAGCTATACTCTAAGAAATAGAATGTCGGTGACCGTAAAAAAATAATTACATGTTAACAAATTAAGTGTGACAAAATGTGAATGTTAAGATGAATGTGTGTAAAAGTATTCAAGATAAAATTAGAAATGAAGGTAGTAGAAATTACTCCAATTAGAGATAAAATAAGAAAAAAATTGATTAAGGCGGTTTGGAAACATTCAACAAAACATGCAACAAAGACCTTGGGATACATTAATTAGGAAAAGTAATCTTAATTTGAAAGAGTAACCTATTAACAATCCTCGATAACAATAGGGACAAGAAAACCTAAAATAACATGCACAAAAATATTAAGAAAAATATAAGTGCTGACACTTTAAATATCGACTTAGCTCCGGATAGAGCGAATTAAGATAATTGATTCATTGAGTTGACCCATGTGACTAGAAAAAAACTAGTTGAGTTAGGTTTGATGGTATCGATTGGAAAAACTTTACGTTGAGTTCAATTGAGCATTTTTAGTTTATGGATATGATTTTTTTGCTGAGCAATTCTTTTCGTATTCACATTACTTTAATAGATGTTAAAGGTGATTTTGCATGAGTAAAGCAAGGAAGATGAGGTATTTGATTTTGATATTGAGGTTCTTGCTTTTGTTAGATCATATTGATGAAGTCACAATTTTATATATTTTACCTATATTTTTAGTGCTTTTAGGCTAGGAAATAAAAGAAAAGAATAAAAATAAAAAAAATCTCCTTGGGTTACATTTTAGAGTTTTTACATCATTTTAGGCATTTTAGGCTATTTTAGAAATACATTTTTAGGAAAATATTTTTTGTCACGTTTTTAAGGATTCATTAGAAATTAATTTGTTAATTATTATTTTTCTATTTAATCTTTTTTTTTGGAGAGTTGAAAGTAATCTCAAAGGTATTAAATATTATTTTTCCAAAGAGCATTGACAATAGTTTCAAGCAATTTATTTTTAAGAAATATAGTGTGATACTTCACTCGGGGTCTCTTAAGGTATTTTCAGGTTCAATCTTAATTTCCAAATATCAAATAAATATTAATTTTTAAATATCAAGAAAAAGGTTCCACATGTGAAATGATAAAAAAAAGTCAAAAAATTAAAGTTGAAAAAATAGAAAGATTCTCACCCATGGTGACACCATGATTATTTTTTTGTTTAAATAATTTTATTTTTTAAAAATATTTTGTATTATGAATCTGCTTAATTGGGTTTGATTTTATGAAATATTTGAGGAGAATAAAATCTTGAATTATATGTAAAATATAGTTATTTTGAAAATAAATCAACTATATTAAAGGTGACACTTTAGGGACCAGGGCATCTCATCTCTACTCTTATTTTTATTTTCATTTTTTAGGTTAATTTTTTTTTATTTCTAGCTAGCTGTTGATTCGGATAAAGTGACATTGTCTAAAGGGTTTGAAGTTTTGTAAGTTTTATTGTTTTTTCTCTTTCTTTTATATTAATAAATTTCTTTCAATTTCATTCTTTCTATTTTTTTTTATTTACTTAATTCCTTGTTGTCTATTATTATTTTGTTCATTTCAAGTTATTTTAAATTCAGTTTTAGATTTTTTTTTTTTATTAATTGCTTTCATATCTAGGATGTTAGAAACCAAATTATTGCTTTGACTTATATAATATAATTTTTTTTAATTTATTTAAAAAAAAACTAAAGTGACTTACTCAATCCTTATAGATCAACCTTGTCAAGTGCTTGTAAGTATTTTTATTAATCTATTTAAAAGATCTCATCACATGTTTATATATGCGCCACCATGTTCTTGCATATTTTTGATATTATAGTCTCATTTTTTAATATTTTGCAAGATTGAATAAAAAAAAATTACAAGATATTAAGGAGAGAAATAAAGACAGTTAATCACGTATGTTAGTTAGTATGTTCAGTTAGTATGTTAGATAAATTGTTAGAAAGTTAGTTGTATGGTGTAGCTGTTACATAGGGTAAATAAGGTCTTATATAACATTTTTAGAGATATCGATTGATCGTCACAAAATTCCTGTTCTATTCTATCATTTGCTCTGTTTTTCTACACACGTTCATGTTTTGTTTCTTCCATTAAGAACTCAATATGGTATAAGAGCTATAATAGTGAATTCACCTCTGGACGCCATGGCTAGAGTTTCATCGTCTTCAACTTAGAAACTCAAATCACAATATGGCTATTCGACTTGATAACAACAATTACCTTTTTATGAAGAATGCAAGTTCTTTCAACAATCAAATGCTACAAATTCTATGGATTTATTTTTCGAGATCCACAACTAGTGTAGTATTTAAGATCGTGGTAACGAAGAGATTGGAAAAACAAATCTAGAGTTTGCCGATTGGGAACAACAAGATCAACTATTGATGTCATGACTTCTTTCATCCATGATAGAAGGTGTTCTTTCACGAATGATTAAGTGTGAAACCACAAACCAGGCATGGAGTACTCTAGCCACTTATTTTGTGTAACACCCCGTAGTTTTAATCAAATATTTACGTTGACTTATAGGCGTACCAAGATATATAATATGCATATTTTATACGTAAGAGGCAAATGTATGCGTGTATGAAAGTATATACTATATGTAAGGGATATTAAAAAATAAATGAAATTATTAAATACATAATATAAGCTCAATTAGGTGAATGGGGATTGGTTAATTAAATATGTGAATTGAGTTGATGATTAATGATTTAATGAATAGTATGACTGATTTTACGCGTGTCGATGTGGACAGAATAATTTTGGGAATGTTCTATATTTTTAATAAAAATGATATATGTTTTCAGTAGAAAAAAAAATTGAGAACTAGTGAAAATATGATTTGGAAATCTATTTCACTGTTTCTTCTTGTGGAAATATCTAAATTGACTGTAGAAACGATATAATAACGTTTTCAACTGCTTATGAGTCCTAAATTCAGTTGAAAAATTAAATATGTAAATCGAAACTGAGTATTTACGCGTGAAATAAATATGAATAAATGATGCATTTTTATGGTGCAATAATTCCCTCCGGAATGTGGAGCTATTGTAATGGTGTTTAAGTGAGTTTGAATGGTGTTTAGTTAATTTTAATGATTAAATATGACTTGAATTTCATATGTGCAGTGTTTGAAATTGAGAATTTGATGTATTGGTGACTTATCTTGAGAGAACATTGGTGCTGAAAATTTGATGATGCAATTGTAATTGGTAATGATTATTTTTGCTGGATATTAGTGGACACATTGACTTAGACCTATTGTTTAACCATTGTGAGTATATTTCTTGCTTTTGGTTCTTGTATGACATTGTATTATATGAAATGTTTAACTGTAAGCATGTTATATACGTAAATGCATTGTATTTTATTGATCATTCAAAATGATTTTGGCATTTGGAGCATGTGAGACTTGCGAAGGCATGTCGCATATGATGTCATTTCGTTAGGAATTAGCCCCGGATCAGTGTTATTCGTAACCTCATTGACTGTAGGACTGTCCTAGCAAGGATTGGAGATCCTTGGAATGACTGTGAATTGAGTAATGTAAGGTCCGAGCGTAGGCTCCTTATCGGTGCATAATAAAAAGTTCGTACCCGCTCCATTAAGAGAAGGAAGGAGATTGTGGTTTTAGTTGAAAATGATGCATTGTTTTCTTGAAAAATCATGAAATTTATGTTGTTGACATGTATGATATATTCGTTGAATAATGCATGCGTTTAATAATTGTTTTAAATGATTTTAAATGTCATGTTACCTAAATGCACATGATTGTCATATCAAGATATATATTCACTGAGCCGTTGTTTGGTCAATCCATTTCCTTCAATACTTAAGGTACAAAGTTAGAAGGAAAAGGGAAGGTTAGAGAGTGATTGACTCGTGACCCGGATCCTTACTTTGTTGATGTATGTATGCATTAGAGTAATGGATTATACTTGTGTTAGTTTGATATATATATATATATATATATATATATATATATATATATATATTACACATTATATATATGTATTATCATCTAGATGGGATGTGTGGGCATATACATGATAGCTGAATATATTGAATTATGAAATGCTAATAATGATGTACATGATTACATGGTGGGAAGAATGGATGATATAAATGAATGGAATGTGAATGGCTAGATGTATGGATGACTATTGTGGATGAATTATCTATCTATCTATCTATATATATGATTTGATTTGTGGTATATCAGGAAAAAGTGTGAATTGTCCAACATATGGGGATATGCCGCCGAAATTTCTGAAAATTTTGAAAATTATTGTGAATGTATGTTGAGGCTGATAGTGTATTATATTTTGTATACGAGTATGTATGGTGTATAGTACACTGTGCCGGTCATGCCGTCAGCCTACATCAAGGGCGTCGTGACAATATTGGTATTTGAGTCGAGGTTAGGATTAAAAGCCTTAATATCTTATGTTTGTTTGTATGGGTATATGTATGGGTAGTAAACATGTTGCACTTATATGCTTCTCTATCTTTGTGAATGAAGAATTGAAAGGGAAGTGTTAGGCAATCATGGACCTCAAGAAGAGAGGTTAAAGAAGTTAGAAGAATTGGTTGCAGCTCAGCAGAGACAGAATGCTGAGATGATGAGGATGATGACTTGCTTGTAGGATAGTCTACAGGGGGCAAGTAGCACCTGTAGAACCGGAGGTTGGCACCAGTAGTGCTGGTGCATCTGCAGAACAACCTGTGCCAGTGCCAGTGACAGTAGGGTCACATGATGATGTAGATGAGGCCCACAGATATTAAGATGTAATGAAAGCTTTTAAGAGGCGTGAACCGCCTACCTTTGATGACAGTTTAGTCTTGGAGGTTGTCGAGGACTGGCTTCTGCGTATAAAAGCTATTTTGGAGGACATGCATGCACTGGACAGGGATAAAATTATACTTGCTCGATTTAAATTCTCGAGTGAGGCAGAGCGATGGTGGCAGACGACAGGTTGAGCTCAGGGACCCATTGATACATGGGATAAGTTCAAGGAGGTATTCTACAAGACATATTATCCTTCATCTGAGGTTGACAAGAGGCATCAACAATTCATAGAGCTGAAGCAAGAGAATATGTCAGTGAGAGAATATGAACATGAGTTCAACCGGCTAGCTTCGTTCGCCCCTGAGATGGTACAGACAGATCTAATGAGGATGAAAATGATCAGAGATGGTTTTAATGACCCGATTAAGAAGGGTTTGACTTTAGCTGGTGTTCAGACTTATGATCAGGCAGTGTGGCAGGCATTGGACTATGAGGCAGTTGAGATGACTGATAGACCAGCACCAACACCACATACATTTGTGGAGCAGTAGGTACCCTATCAGGGTAAGAGAAAAGGTAGATGGGGCAGAAAATGGTGGGGAGATCAAAACAAAAGTAGCTGAAACGCCTACTACTATGGAGACTCCAGCGACTTCTTTAGCAACAACAGGGATCATCTATTAAGGTACTGTGGCTGCATAGAATAGTAGGTAGAAGGAGTGGTTGGCATGTGAAGCCAACCACTGAGTCTCAAACAACATTATTTGCACCCCGTTCACCTATCACATGTTTTCGATGTGGGAATAAGGGGCATAAGGTGTACCAGTGTCCTTTCCAGCTAGCTCCGCAGACTCTAACACCTCCATCTACTACTGTTACTGTTCCCACTCCTGTCAGAGAGCAAACCAGGGCTGTTACCGAGCCATATCCTGAGGCGAACAAAAACTTGGTGGAAAGTATGATCTCTATTTTTGACACTATGATGTATGTGTTGATTGATGTCGGATCCACCTTGTCGTTTATTGCTGGCCACATGGTAGATAGGTTGCATTTAACTCCTGTCAGGATTAGTACACCATTGGTTCTGAGTACTGCAGCAGGAGACCAAATCTACCTAAATATGTTGTGTGAAAATTGTGTGGTGAAATATATTGATCATGAGATGATTGTGAATCTTAGGGTGTTACAATTCCTGGAATTTGATGCTATACTGGGTATGGATTGGTTGGCTGCCTATCATGCCCATGCTGACTGCATTGGTAAGAAAGTAGTCTTCCAGATACCAGGACAACCCCCATTTGTATATAGTGGAAAGACATCTTCAAAACCTCCTACTCGAGGTAGGATGGCCACTGATGAAAAGATAGGGATGTTGGCTAGTATAAATCCCGTGAATGAAAAGGATACAAGCATTCAAATATCAGATATTCCTGTAGTGCGTGAGTACCCAAATGTTTTTCCAGATGATTTACCAAGTTTACCACCTGTACGGGAGATTGATTTTATTATTGAACTGATGCCTGACACAAAGCCTATTTTCATTCCACCCTATAGAATGACACCAAAGGAGTTACAGGAACTCAAGGTGCAGTTAGATGAATTGATGGCAAAAGGGTTTATTACCCCGAGTATGTCACCCTGGGGTGCACCAATACTGTTTGTGAAGAAGAAGGATGAAAGCTTGAGGTTATGCATTGATTATCGACAGTTGAACAGGGTAACAGTGAAAATAAGTATCCTTTACCCCATATTGATGATTTGTTTGATCAGTTGAATGGTGCTAAATTCTTTTCTAAGATTGATTTGCGATCTGGATACCATCAGTTGAGAATACGGGAAGAGGATGTGCCAAAGATTGCGTTCAGAACAAGGTATGGTCACTATGAATTTCTTGTGATGCCTTTTGGATTAACTAATGCCCCAACCATGTTTATGGGCTTGATGCAAAAAGTATTCAGACCACATCTGGACCAGTTTATCATTGTGTTCACTGATGATATTCTCATTTATTCCAAGACTCAGAAGGAACATGAGCAACACCTCCGCATCACTTTGCAGACATTGAGAGAGCATCGGTTGTATGCTAAATTAAATAAATGCGAGTTTTAGATAAATGAGGTGAGATTTCTAGGTCACATGGTTAGTGCAGAAGGTATTTTTGTTGATTTTGCTAAGGTTGAGGCAATCATCAATTGGCCAAGACCAACCACAGTGACTAAGATTCGCAATTTTCTGGGTCTAGCTGGTTATTACAGGAGATTTGTGGAGGACTTTTCCCGATTGGCTTCCCCATTCACCAAGCTGACTCAGAAAAACATGTCGTTTGTGTGGACTTCTGCATGTGAGGATGCTTTAACTGAGTTGAAGAAAAGACTAACTACTACTCTAGTTTTAGTACTCCCAGAACCTGGAAAGGAGCTAGTGATTTACATTGATGCGTCACACTCAGGTTTGGGTTGTGTATTGATGCAGGAGGCTAGAGTGATTGCTTATGCGTCTAGACAGCTGAAGATACATGAGAAGAACTATCCCGTGCATGATTTGGAGCTCGCAGCTGTTGTCTTTGCACTAAAATTGTGGAGGCATTACCTCTATGGGGAAAAGTTCACACTATACTCAGACCATAAGAGCTTGAAATATTTGTTTGATCAGAAAGAGCTGAATATGAGACAACGTAGATGGTTGGAATTCCTAAAGGATTATGATTTCACATTAGAATATCATCCTGGAAAAGCCAACGTCGTAGCTAATGCATTGAGCAGAAAACGGGTTAAGACCTATGTGGTAGCTTGTCAGATGTCTCAGGAGTGGCGACTTTTAGAGAGAGCGACTATGATGAGTGTTCTCTCTATGGCTCCACACGTTGATATTTGTGCTCAAATGCATATTCAGTTGACAAATTCTCATATTCATAAGATTAAGGATATGCAACAACATGATCCTGATCTTAATATGTATGAGTCTTGCGCAGATAGTATAGACAGGGCTGATTGGCAGAGTGGTCCAGATGGTGTCCTACGTTATTAGTGAAGATTATGGGTACCTGTAGATAGAGGGGCCGAGTTACTAGAGAAGGCGCACAGATCTCAGTATACCATTTACCTAGGGTCTACTAAAATGTATCACAATATGAAGAGAATAGTATGGTGGCATGGGATGAAGAAAGATATAGCTGAGTATGTGAGGAAATGTGACGTGTGTTAACAAGTGAAAGCTGAACATCAGAGGCCAGGAGGCCAAATGCAACCATTATTCATTCCAAAATGGAAATGGGAGCATATTACTATGGACTTTATCACAGGGCTGCCCAGATCTCAGAATAGATATGACGCCATTTGGGTGATAGTTGATAAATTGACTAAGTCTGCACACTTTCTGTCACACCCCGCGGATGTGATGAGTACCTTCTACTCGAGCGTACCCCAGCCATAGTACCACATAATATTGTCCCATCCCACTACACAGCCCACTCAACAATGTCTAGTACCCCCGGGATCATTTGTCCATACTATTCATCATGAATAGTGCAGGGCCTCCCCTGGATTCAAACCTCAAACCTCATATAGGTTGATTTCGCAATTCGAGTAGCCACTGAACCTCGAAGAAGAAACACAAGGTCTGTGGGTGATTTCAACACCAGTAGGAGTAAACGTCCCAACAACTGAAAAATGTAGTTGTGACTTTAGAATTAATGATAAGCTGATTTCAGTTGAATTGATACTTTTACCCATTAATGATTATGATGTGGTCTTGGGTATGGATTGGTTATCCGAGTACCAAACCCAGATCGATTGCCTTCGAAAGAAGATTACTTTGAGATTACATTCTGGAGAGCTGTTGAAAATTTATGGGGATAGAAACAAAATCCCGAGGAATATCATGTCCGCACTTCTCGAATCTGTGAATCAAAAAGAGGAATTCAAAACCCTAACAGAAGCTGAGCCTTTAAAGACCTTGAGGAATTTAGAAGAGAACTTGGTGGTTAGAGACTTCCCTGAAGTGTTTCCCGAAGAATGAACGTGATGGAATTCTCAACTCGAACAATCAAATGTTGCAACGATTAATGTGTGAAACTTGTTTGTAACGTTCTTGTGTATATATCATGATAAAATGTTGTGAATGGTTTAGATGACCCACTGGGCTTTCAAGCTCACCCCTATTTTTCACATGCAGGTACATGAAAGAATAGAGTCGCAAGTTCGTGATGTGTTTCACAGTAGTAGGGGTGGGTTAGTAGCTTGATTAGTGTTATAGTAGTAGGACTGAGTAATTATTTATTAATTGATTATATCAATTAAATGAGTTGTATTAGAAATCAATGCTTTTGGAACATTATAGTGGTCGTTGAAGATTTCATGGGTCATTTTATATGTTTATGCCTTGGACTTGAACGTGTTAATTCTACTTGATGAATATATTTAAAATGTTGTGTCCATAATGGATGGACAAGGGCAAGTACCCTCATGGCTCAATATTTAATTTGTGTGATGGGAATTTATAGTTTGTGGCATAGAAATTAAAAGAGTATTCTTCTATCTTAACTTGTAACCTTATTTTGAATATAAATGATATTATTAAATTTATTTTTACCTGTGTAAAGATTTTGGGGTTTAGGTAGATGGATACAATTCACGCCTCGATTTTCTTTTTTCTATTTTCTTGATAAGAGCAAATATTTATTCTTATTACTTTAAATTTAAGTTTTGAAAATCAGAGTGTGACACTTTCTCCCAATGAACATCAGGAACTCGATTGACGGACTGAGCAAATTGTATGGGCGGGAGATTGTCAGATTGCATGGTGTACCTATTTTTATTGTGTCGGATAGAGATTCACGATTTACGTCGAGTTTTTGGCAGGCCATACAGACTCGGTTTGGTACTCATCTTCGTTTTAGTACAACATTTCATCCTCAGACTGATGGCCAGACTAAGAGGGTGATTCAGATGCTGGAAGACATGCTCAGATCATGTATTTTAGAGTTTGGTGGGACTTGGAGTGAAAGTTTACCTTTGTGTGAATTTGCTTATAACAACAACTATCAGGCCAGTATTGGCATGGCTCCTTATGAGGCCTTGTATGGTAGGCCGTGCAGATCTTCGACTTGCTGGTATGAGGTTAAGGAATCACAGTTATTGGGGCCGAAAGTTGTTATTGATCACACTGAACAGATTAAGAAAATCAGACAGAGATTGAAAGCTGTCCAAGATCGTCAAAAGAGTTATTTTGATAACCGACATAGACGTTTAGAATTTGCAGTGGGTGGCTTGGCATTTCTTAAGGTCTCGCCACGGAAAGGTCAAATGCGGTTTGGGATGAAAGGGAAATTAACTCCTCGTTTCATTGGACTATTTAAGGTCTTTGAGAGAATTGGTCAGCTAGTGTACAGGCTCGCTCTGCCTCCTCAGTTAGTCAGTGTTTATAATGTATTTCATGTTTTTATGCTGAGGAAATATCATACAGGCTTGACTAAGTATCCAAATGAAGGAAACATTTCTTGATCTCTTTGCCACTTAAGGTACGCTTCTCTTTATCTATTAAATTTTAAGGACGGAATTCCTTAAGTTGGAGAGATTGTAACACTCCGTAGTTTTAATCAATTACCTACGTTGACTTATATGCGTACCAAGATGTATAATATGAGTATTTTATATGTAAGAGACAAATGTATGCGTGTATGAAAGTACATGCTATATGTAAGGGGTATTAAAAAATAAATGAAAGTATTAAATACATAATATAAGCTCAATTAGGTGAATGAGGATTGGTTAATTAAATATGTGAATTGAGTTGATGATTAATGATCTAATGAATAGTATGACTGATTTTATACTTGTCGATGTGGACAGAATAATTTTAGGAATATTCTATATTTTAATAAAATTGATATATGTTTCCAGAAGAAAAAAAAATGGAGAACTAGTGAAAATATGATTTAGAAATCTATTTTCATTGTTTCTTCTTGTGGAAATATCTAGATTGACCATAGAAATGGTATAGTAGCATTTTCAACTGCTTATGAGTCCTAAATTCAGTTGAAAAATTAAACATGTAAATGAAAACTGAGTATTCATGCGTGAAATAGATATGAATAAATGATGCATTTTCATGGTGCAATAATTCCCTCTGGGAATGTGGAGCTATTGTAATGGTGTTTAGTTGATTTTAATGATTAAATACGACTTGAATTTCGTATGTGCAGTGTTTGAAATTGGGAATCTGATGTATTGGTAACTTATCTTGAGAGAACATTGGTGCTGAAAATTTGATGATGCAATTGTAATTGGTGATGATAATTTTTGCTAGATATTAGTGGGCACATTGACTTAGACCATTGTTTAACCACTGTAAGTATATTTCTTGCTTTTGGTTC
This sequence comes from Paratinospora sagittata, assembly GCA_035771175.1. Taxonomy (NCBI): domain Eukaryota; kingdom Viridiplantae; phylum Streptophyta; class Magnoliopsida; order Ranunculales; family Menispermaceae; genus Paratinospora; species Paratinospora sagittata. The sequence goes on from CM069598.1 coordinate 19,438,169, forward strand.
TTGTATGACATTGTATTATATGAAATATTTAACTGTAAGCATGTTATATACGTAAATGCATTATATTTTATTGATCATTCAAAATGATTTTGGCATTTGGAGCATGTGAAACTTGCGAAGGCAGGTCGCATATGATGTCATTTCGTTAGAAATTAGCCCCGGATGAGTGTTATGCGTAACCTCATTGACTGTAGGACTGTCCTAACAAGGATTGGAGATACTTGAAATGACTGTGAATTGAATAATGTAAGGTCCGAGCGTAGGCTCCTTATCGGTGCATAATAAGGAGTTCGTACCCGCTCCATTACGAGAAGGAGGGAAATTGTGGTTTTAGTTGAAAATGATGCATTATTTTCTTGAAAAATCATGAAATTTATGTTGTTGACATGTATGATATATTCGTTTAATGATGCGTGCGTTTAATAATTGTTTTAAATGATTTTAAATATCATGTTTTCTTAAATGCACATGATTGTCATATCAAGATATATATTCATGGAGCTGTTGTTTGCTCAATCCATTTCCTTCAATATTTCAGGTACAAAGTTAGAAGGAAAAATGAAAGGTTAGAGAGTAATCGACTCGTGACCCGGATCCTTACTTTGTTGATGTATGTATGCATTAGAGTAATGGATTATACTTGTGTTAGTTTGATATATATATCACACAATATGTATTATCATCTAGATGGGATGTGTGGGCATATACATGATAGCTAAATATATTGAATTATGAAATGCTAATGATGATGAACATGATTACATGGTGGGAAGAATGGATGATATGATTTGATAAATGAATGGAATGTGAATGGCTAGATGTATGAATGACTATTGTGGATGAATTATCTATATATATATATATATATATATATATATATATATATATGATTTGATTTGAGGTATATCAGGAAAAAATGTGAATTGTCCAGCATATGGGGATATGCCACCGAAATTTTTGAAAATTTTGGAAATTATTGTGAATATATGTTGAGGCTGACAATGTATTATATTTTGTATACAGGTATGTACAGTGTATAGTACACTGTGCCGGTCATGACGTCAGCTTACGTCAGGGGCGTCGTGACATTTGGCTTCTCAAATTCATGCTAAGGTATCTCAATATACAACTCAACTAAGAAACATCAAGAAAGAATCATTAGCGATGTTGAAAGTTTGAAATTGTGTGAATCTTTTTTCTATAGTTGGATATTTGTTGTGTCATGACGCCCCTTACATAGGGTGAAGTCATGACCAACACAAAGTATGATACACTGTACGTACCATGTATACAATGTACAGTACACTGTCAACCTCATCACATTTTCGCAATTTTTAAAAAAATTTGACAACATGTCCCCATAAAATGAACATCTCACAAATTTTGCTGATAAACCACAAATCCAAATTACGTATATATAACCTAATCATTTTAATCATAATAATAACACCATTTCCATCTCGTACTTTATAATCTCATCTATCTCATTATCAAAATTATTTGCATCATCCAACTCATTATCATGACAATATCATATATCCCAAAATATCAAACTACAATTCATATTATCACCCCACTCATCTAAGTGATAATATATATATATATATATAGCATGATAATTATACATATACATTCAAAAAGAAGAATTTTTACTACCCTTATCTTGCCTTTCCTTTTTCTTTGGGGTCTTTACCTGAAATATTGGAAGAAATAGGGTAAGCTACAACAAACTTAGTGAATATTTTTTGTCATGACATTTATATGCATTTCTGTAAACATGTAAATTCAAAACATTCGAAATCTTATTAAACACAAACGCATCATTCAAATACAACATATATGCTTGCAATATAATTTGGAGATATTATGCAACGTGTTCTATAAAACGTGCATAAGTTTCAACAAAATTTACAATCTCCCACCTTCTAAGTAATAGAGCGGGTCTCACCCTTGTACGACCTTACAAGATAATCACAACCTCTAATTACTCAATTCATAATCATTTCAAGGATTCACAATCCCAATTACGACAACCCACTGCACAATGAGGTTACATATAACACTCATCTGAGACTAATTCTCAATTAAATGAAATCATGTTTGACTTGCCTTTGCACGTCTCACAGGCTCCAATGCTAAAACTTTCATGAACTGCAATAAACCATAATGAACAATTCAATATAACATGCTTACATTCAAAACATTTTCACATATATACAATTCCATACAAAGAACCAAGTCAAGGAAAATACTCACAATAGTCTTCACACTAACATTAAGGTACTTGCACAATTCTACAATTTCCAGCACAAGTTGCTCACGATGATCTTTGCCCAAATCACCAACTATTCAAATTTCATATTCTAATCTTTGCAAATTTCCCATTCAAACAATTATCAATCACAATTGTCCAACAAAACACATAATCCATTAGAAAACACCATTAATGGAGCTCCAAACCCTTAACTACTTCAACAGCTAGGATGGAAACATCCACCATTAAAATGCCTCAATTCAACACAATTTCATTATAAAATCATTTGCACAATGATAAAGAAACACTTACCAATCCATAGCACTTCAATTTCTCACAAATCTAGCACGAAACCCACTTTCTCAATCCTCAAATCTAACCATGGGAATTCAACAAAAATCACATATGTTGAACAACTCAAAGAGAGGAACTCAAATTTGGAATTTTTAATTCAAAAGAACAAGTTTTTATTTTAGATTTTGATCCTCAAAATCCATTCCTTTCATTTTCTTTTTGTTCTTCCCTTTCCTTCCTGTTCTTTCCAGCTCAAATGAGTTGAAAATTTGCAACAATTGGGTTTTAAAACGTTGCAAACTGCCTCACCGTCCATTTTTAAAAACTCAGTCAGACAATGAGAAGCGCGCTTCTCCTTGCCCAGAAAACAAAATTTTCCACCCAAACCCGTGAGGAGCGTGCTTCTCTGATATTTTTCAGAAATACTGCTTTCGAATTTTCACTATAGGAGCGTGCTTCTCCCTCAGGTGCACGCTTCTTGCGAAAGTCTGAAATTTTTGCTATCTGGAATCCACCATAGGAGTGCTCCCCTTGCATTCCAGATTTGTAATTTTCACTAAGTATAAGACTTTTATGATACCACTAACCTCCTATTGTACCAATAACCCTACCATACATGTATTTTCATTATTCTAAGGTCAATATACATACATATACACATAAATATGTTTTACAATACGTATAAGTCAACGATTATGTTTGACTTGTTGTACAGGGCGTTACATGTTGATAGTAAAGAAGCATAGAGATGCAATTTTTAATGGATTGTCGAGTGATTATCATACATTTCATTCTTACAATTGAAGCTAGATCTAAGAATTACACTGTTGCAGAAATTGAATCATTACTTTCGGCTCAAGAAGCTCAAATAGAAAAGAATAATAAGAATATTGATGTTGCTCATGCTAATCTTGCTTAATCTTCTTCGTCTCAACCTTATGCAGTAGGGAAAAGAAATTTTCCAATGACTTGTGGTTACTAACACATGGTAATCATAATTTTTCCTCTGCTCGACAAGATAAAGCTCTGGTATCAAAGCTCTGATATTTAATCAAGGTTATGAGAGAGGTAACAATTTAAGACCTCAAATAAGATGAGGTGCTTCTCAGTATTCATTTGTACATGGTTGAAGTAATGCTAATAGAAATTGTGGGTATTGGAATTCCTCCAAATCACAGTGTCAATTTTGTGGGAAACATGGGGATCTAGTTATGAACTACTGTTTTAGATTTTATTAAAGTTTTTATGGGCCACCACAAGCTTAATTGACACAGTTGCAAGGTCCTCAATGTTTTTCATTATCACCTCAAACAACACTTCTTTGATCAATTTCTTGGGGGATAGATGACTTTTATGTTGACCACTTTGGAGATAGTTACTTCTATGCCTTTACAAACCTGTAGAATATACATCTCTAGGGATGTTATATTCAATGAACAATCTTTTCCATTATTCACTTACAGCTCAAAATCCTTAGCATCTCAACCATTTGATCCCCTTTCGTCATGTACCTTTGTCATTCCAACTATATCATATGTTATTGATGCTTTTATACCACTCCATTCGATTGCCTCAATGCGGTCGATTGATTCTCTAACATAGTCGATTACTCATCTTGATAAAACAAATGACTATCCTATGTGTTAGTAAAGATATTAGTAAATGTGACCGTTACACGTCAGTCACAAATCACGATTAGTCACTAAGTGCTTGACACATTTCCAGTTTGTTACAGATTCAAATCAGCCAATTCAAGGTTGCCAAGTGTAGCTCTTTCTGCTTTACTCTCGTCTATATAACTAGTATTGCTCTATTTTGTGTATGTAATGAAATAAAGATCACATCAGTAAAACAATTTTCATTCTTTGCTACTTTCTTTTATTTAGCTTTTCTTCAAACACTTTCATGGTATCAAAGATATAAAGCTCACTTCAATCCAAAACAATGGAAGCATCAAGCAACACCCCAACTGCAGTAACATTGAATGTTACGCCTGTTTTAGGCACTCCCACAACGATGAAGCTCCCAAGTTTAAATCAACCTCTTAGCATCAAACTTGATCGGCACAACTACTTGCTATGGAAAAACCAGTTGTTGAACATTGTCATTGCAAATGGCTTGGAAGATTATCTTGAAGGTTTAAAATCATGCCCTCCAAAATTTCTAGATCTGGAGCAACATTAGTTGAACCCTCTTTTCAGCACTTGGCATCGCTTTGAAAAAATTATTCTGAGTTGGATCTATGCATCCTTGATGGGGAAAATGGTCGCCAGATCATTGGCTACTTTACATCTTCAGAGGTTTAAAGAGCTCTTGCTCGCATATATGAAGCATCTTCTCAATTTCGCCTGTTGGAGTTGAAAATGAAGATTCAATCCATCAAGAAAGATGGACTCCGTGCTGATGAATACATACTGAAGCTGAAAACTCTAGTGGATCAATTAACATCCATTGGAAAGCCCTTGTCTATACGAGATCAACTTATTTACCTCTATCAGGGACTTGGTCTTGAATACAATCCGCTTGTTACGTCTTTGAACTCCGGATCTAATCTTCCCACCATGGAAGAAATGCACAACTTACTCTTAAGCTATGATTTATGCTTACAGAGGTAGAATTCTGTGGATCGCCTCAATGTTCCTCAAGCCAATCTCATGTTCTCTATTGGTCCTAAGACCAACAATAATAATCAGCAACACCTTTCCTATCAGACATATCAATCAAGAGGTCATTCTTTTACACCCATGCATCCTCCATTTGGTTCACCTCCTAGTGCAATGAACAGACCTCTTGGACAATCCTCCGCTCTATGGCGTCCCACCAAGCACAAACCACAGTGACATATCTGTGGAAAGTATGGGCATGTGGCCCTCATCTGTTATCATCACACACATTGTCTTATCAGCCATAGTCACCACAGAGAAGGGGGCGAATTGGACACTTAGCAGATTTTAACCTTTTTTTAAAATGTATGAAATATTTAAAGCCGATTAAACAAGTATGGTAAATCAAGCACGATAACAGTAAGACACAAAATTTAGAGTGGTTTGGCATCGCCTACATCCAGTACCTAACCTCCTCAGTTAAAATTTGTCCAAACTCTACTAAGGATCTTCTTACGAGTGAAGATCAAACCGTTACACCTTCTCAATTTATGGGTTTGAGAATAATCGTTTCTCAACTTTCGAGTGTGAGAATGATCGTTACAACTCGAGAAACACTTGCTCTAAACCAGTGATTATCCAGTCACAAAAACCAAGGTACAAGATGAGATATGATTCTCTTTACTTAGAATCAAAGTGATAATTACAAAGCTTTGAATTTAACTTATGTTACCACTGATTCAGCAAAATATGTATGATGAAGTTCAGCTGAAAACTGGTTCAAAAAGCTTTCGTCTTCTTCAATGAGTTTTTGAAAAGATATAGATGAAGATCAACTAATCTAGAAGACATAATGTATTTCAAAAATATCAAGAGTTGAAAGTAGTGATTAGAAGTTTAACTTCCAAATGTTTTTGCACAAGTGAAAACTGTTAAACGTTTTGAATGGTTTTTTAGTTTTCGTACTTCATAGATAGATGCTTTTGATTTGCTCCAAGACAACATATATATAGAAACAATAGTGGCGCAATAGACTTGAAGTAATTTTGGCGCACAAAGTTATTTCAAAAAAAACGAAAACATTCTTTCCCAAAAATGATTTGACTCAGTTTGTTCAACTACGTGAACAACACCTGAATCTTTTGATCATTCATGAGAAAAGAATGTTCTGATAAAGTATTTGAACGTTCTGAAAAGATTGAAAAAGTTATGAAAAGTTTTGATTAGTTCTGAAATGTTTCTTCTAAAAAGTGCAGGTGTCAACTTTGTGACAGTGTTGGATTAGCGTCTTGATTGGTCAATTAGCGTCCTGACTCATAATCTCAACTTTGTCATTTTGTTCTTTGAAGGCGCTCATGGATCATAAGCATCTTGCTGAACTGAGAAGTGAGGGCGCTACAAAAAATGTAAGCGCCTTGACTTACTTAATGAATAAAGATGACAAAAGCGAGCGCTAATACTTGACATGTTTAAAACAAGTAAAACATAAGGGCACTAATAAGGTTATGAGAGTCCTGATGTTTTTACTGTGTTTGAATTTGTAAAACGATAAATACGCTGAAGAACGTTCAACGTTCTGAGAGTTACGTAGTTGGTTCTTAAGTGAGGGCGCTCCTGTTCAAGTAGCATCCTAAAAGTTTTCCAACCTATAATTGTCAACGTCCTTAACGATTTAAATCATTAACAACTCAGAAAATAGTTAGTGAGCTGATATTGAATCAACGTCCTGACAAGCTCATTGGTTGACTCAATGAGGGCGCTACTGATGAAGTAAGCGCATGATGGATATGAACGTTTCAACCTTGAACTCTATCAGCGTCCCAATGTTTCATCAGCGTCTTGACTTACCACGTCTAGGAGAGCGCTGTTGAGACATTAGCGTCTTGAAAGACATATTAGCGTCCTGATGGACACTTAAAAACGATTTTGATTTTTCATTTAAAACTCGATAAATGCGATTAAAGTCTTGGTATTTTTTGATCAAATTAAACATAAAAAATTCAATGTAAATGATCAAAAATCAACTCGACTAAATCATGCAATCATGCATATTGCTGAATCATATGATAAAAGATGTTCTACAACCTAAACACACTCTATTCCTTTAAAATATGTTTTCAAACGATCATGGCCTTCAAATAAATCTTGATAACACTTTCACCATGCATCATTGAATCTTCGAAACCTTCATGTAAGATTAGATATGTTATGCATACAATATTATTGTAAACAAAATGTGGTTTGTAATCATCAAAATATCATTCATATAAGGGACATACTCTTGTAAGGGACATGAGGATAATTGGTTCAACAATTTCCCCCTTTTTAATGATTTCAAACACATTACTATAGGCTTTGAAGCAAGCTCAGATAATGTATGCAATGCAGTGATAATGCTGTGTATTACTTATACTACTACTCCTTGTTTCATAAGATATGAGTTTAGCACCAAGGAATATACTGAGATAGTTATTCTCCCCCTTAGTTTATGAGTAGTTATGATGTTTCAAATATGTTACTTCTCTCCCTTTTGAAAACATCAAAAATAGTATAGTAGTATGAATTATTCCTCCTCCTTAATAGAGGTAAGCATCAAAACATCATAGATCAGTCTCAGATAACATGCTAAACTCTCTTCGAATGTGAACAAATTGGTCTTTAGGTAAGGCTTTAGTGAATATATCAGCCAGTTATTTTTTTGTGCCAATGTGAGACAATGTAACTTCTCCATTTTGTACATGATCCCGTAAAAAGTGATGTCTTATTTGAATATGTTTAGTTCGGGAGTACAATACAAGATTTTTGGATATGTTAATAGCACTTGTATTGTCACATAGAATTTTAGCACATTCAACAAATATTTGATAATCCTGAAGTTGTTGTTTCATGTACAAGACTTGAGAACAACAACTTCCAACTGCAACATATTCTGCTTCAACTGTGGATAGTGTCACTTAGTGTTGCTTCTTGCAAAACCAAGAAATTAAAGAATTTTCAAGAAAGTGACAAAATTCGGAGGTACTTTTCTGATCAGTTAGACTGCCGACTTAGTTAGAGTCTACATAACTTTTCATGTCAAATGTAGTACTTTTGGAATACCAAATTCCTAAGTTTGTTGTACCATTTATGAATCTGAATATTCGTTTGACACATTTTAAGTGAGATTCTTTGGGTTCTGATTGAAATCTTGCACAAGACAGACACTAAACATAATGTCAAGTATACTTGTTGTTAGGTACAATAGACTGCCAATCATACTTCTACAAAGCTTAGAATCAATCGATTTCTCTTTTTCATCCTTATTTAATTTGATTGCTGAGTTACAGGGAGTATCAATTGATTTCAAATTATTCATTTGAAACTTTTTAACCATTTCCTTAGCATAACTTGATTGGCTTATGAAGGTGTCTTTTGACATTTACTTAATTTGCAAGCCGAGAAAGTATGTACGTTCTCCCATCATGCCCATTTCAAATGCTTTTTGCATTAGTTTTGAAAACTTATCACACAACTCTTTGTTTGATGCACCAAAAATGATATCGTTCATATATATTTGAACAATAAGTATATTGTCATTATGGTGTTTGATGAACAGAGTTGGATCAAGTTTTCCTTTTTGAAAATTTTGATCTAAAGAAATGAACACAGTTGATCATACCAAGCTCTTGGAGCTTGTCTTAATCCATATAAGGCTTCGTGGAGTTTGAACACTTAACCCCTGATTTCAATGCTATTCAACAGCCTATGCCATTTCAAGGTACTGAGCAAGTAATGGTGGGAAATGGTATGTGTCTACCCATATCTAACAATGGTCATTCTTCTCTTGTTACTCCATCTCATACTCTTTTTCTCAAACATGTTCTACATACTCCTGCCATTACCTAACAACTCATAAGTGTAGCTCGTTTATGTGCTGATAATGATGCATTTGTAGAATTTCATCCGAATTTCTTTCTTGTGAAGGGTCGTCAAATGAACCAAATACTTATTCGGGGAATGCTTGATCGTGGTCTATACAAATTTCAACCTCTCTCTTCCTCCAACTGCTCATCTCTCTCAATCCCCTCATGCTTCATCTGCTGAATTTTGCACCACTCCTCAACAACAACACTGTTTGTGGCATAACCGGTTGGGTCACTTGCCATCTAGTGTGTTACACAATGTGTCTCGTGATTGTAATTGGTCTTTGCCTCTTAATAATGATGTTTTTCATTCATGTCGTTTAGCTAAGAGTAGTAGGTTTACCTTTTGTACCTTCAACTTCTATATCAATAAAGCCTTTTGAGCTCATACATGCTGATATTTGGGAACCTCCTCGGTTCAATCAATAATTGGTGCTCGTTATTTCTTTTTATTTATTGATGATTACTCTCATTTTACATGGATGTAACTGTTGCACACCAAAGATGAGACTCTTAAATATTTTACCTTGTTTAAATTCATGGTTGAAACTCAATTTGAAGCCAAAATTAAATCATTTCAAAGTGATTGGGGTGGGGAATTCCAAGTTGTCTCATCTTTTCTCTCCTCTAATGGCATTCATCATCACATATCTTTCCCTCATATACCCTAACAAAACGGTGTTGTCGAGCACAAAAATCGCCATGTCTTGGAAATGGGACTTACACTCTTTGCTCATTGTCATCTTCCTCTTACATTTTGGCCTTATGCATTCCTCACAAGCACTTATCTTATCAACTGGCTTCCATCACCTACCCTCTCTAATTCTTCTCCCTATTACACTCTCTACAATTGGTCACCTTCTTAGTCTCATCTTAAAATTTTTGGGTGTTCTTGCTTTCCGTTCATCCGCCCTTATAACTCACATAACTAGAATTTCGATCCAAGTCTTGTGTTTTTCTGGGGTATAATTCCAATCTTAATGGATATATTTGCTATAACATTCCTACGGGCAGGTTGTATATATCACGTCATGTCTTGTTTGATGAATCCCATTTCCCATTCACCTCTTCCTCCTCAACCTCTACTTCTACGCAACCTGCTCTTATTCCAGTCTTGACTCCCATTTCTCTTTCTCCCCATCTTCACCTACTATCTCAATTCTCTCCTCTCCTTCTTCACCTTCTGCTGCAACTCTTCCTTCTTCTTCTTTTTCTTCATCACACCAAGCTGCCCCTCCTCCCACTAACCACCATCCCATGGTGACAAGAGCTAAAGCTGGGGTCTTTAAGCCAGAAATATTTCTAGCTGCTCTCTCTGTTTAGGCCTTGAGTGCTCTTATTGAGCCAACTACTGTCCATCAGGCACTTTAGTGTCCATAATAGGTTGAAGCTATGAAATATGGGTGGTTGGTGTGACAACTTGATGTTCATAATGCCTTCTTGAATGATGATCTTCTTGAAGAAGTATATATGGATCAACCCCCCAGCTTAATCTCTTCCTCTAATCCGAGTCATGTTAGCAAGCTCCATAAAGCTATGTATGGTCTCAAGTAATCACCTCGGGTTTGGTTCACAAAACTGAGCGCATATTTTTTGGAATATGGGTTTCTTGCTTCGAAGGCTAATCCCTCGATGTTTGTGCTTCACAACACCTCTCTTATGATCATTCTATTGGTGTATGTTGATGATATAATTGTCACAGGGAGTGACGTTGTTGCTGTCCAGTTGCTCATTTCTTCACTAAATACTTCATTTGCTCTAAAAGACAAGGGTATTCTTCACTATTTCTTGGGAGTGGCTGTTACGTGTACATCCAATATTATACATTTAAATCATACCAAGTATGTGTTGGATTTACTTCAGAGAGCTAATATGCAACATAGCCATATTCAACACCAATGGCTACAGGTCATGCTTTCTCTCTTTATGATGGTTCCCTCTTTGAGAATCCTTCTTTCTATCGTCATATAGTGGGAGCTCTTAAATATTGCACAATTAGAAGGTCGGATATCAGTTTTGCTGTTAGTAAAGTTTGCCAATTTACGCATGCTCTAACCACAACACATTGGTAGGTGGTCAAGCAAATACTTTGCTATCTTCGTGCCACCCCCTCCATGGGCTGATACTTCACAAACCACGTGATCTCTCTATTTTATGCTACACTGATGTCTATTGGGCCGGTTGTCCCGATGATAGACGTAGCACCGGTGGTTATTGCACTTACCTTGGCCCTAATTTGATATCTTGGTCATCTTCTAAGCAACGAGTGGTGAGTTATTCTAGTGCGGAATTGGAATACCGCGGCCTAGCCAAGGTAACATTTGAACTCTCATGGCTTCAGGTGGTCCTCAGTGACCTTCACATTCCTCTTCCTTCACCGCCACTGCTTCTTTGTGACAATGTCAGTGCGACCCAACTTGCAGCCAATCTGATTCTCCATGCGCGAACAAAACTTGTGGAACTAGATTATCACTTTGATCGAGAACGCGTTCTTGATCACTCTTTGGTGGTCCGTTACACTCCATCAGAAGATCAAATTGCCAATGTCATGACCAAGCCTTTGTCCACCTCCAGGTTTTGTTCACTTCGATTCAAGCTCACCATTGTTCCTTCTCCAGGTCGCTTGAGAGGGGATGTTAGTGAAGATATCAGTAAACGTGACCGTTATGCGTCAGTCACGAATCACGATCAGTCACTCAGTGCTTGACACATCTCCAGTTTGTTACAAATTCAGATCAGCCAATTCAAGGCTGCCAAGTGTAGCTCTTTCTGCTTTACTCTCTGTTTATATAACCAATATTGCTCTGTTTTGTGTATGTAATGAAATAGAGATTACATCAGTAAAACAATTTTCATTCTCTGCTACTTTCTATTTTTTAGCTTTCCTTGAAACACTTTCACTATGCCTTTGTCCTCTACTCTCATGAGCCCAATCTTAGACATCTATCTACCTTAGTTATTACAACTCATCATGCTCCAAATATTGATTCTTCTATTGCTCTCCCTTCTCAAGTTTTTAATGTTCATAACATGTGTACAAGATCAAAAGCATGAATTTTTAAGCCAAAAGTATAATAGCAAGTAAAGAGCCATCATTAGTTGAAGAAGCTTTACAACAAGAACTACAAAGAACAACCATGATTAATAAATATTTAGCACTAATGAGGAATGAGAATTGGTCTTTGGTGCACAAGAGGTAAGGAAGTCCATAGGTTGCAAATGGGTTTTCAAAGTGAAGGAAAATCTTGATGGCTCCATAACCATTATATAGATAGTAAAATTTACAAAACTATGAATTTGTATTCTTCTAACCAACTTACTGGTTAAGATAAACGAATACCCTTTCATATTCATACCAAGGACCACATAATTCCACTATACAAATTTCTATATTGAATTGTGAGGGTACTTGCCCTTGTTCATCCATTATGGACACAACATTTAAATACATTCATCAGATAGAATTAATAATTCAAGTCCAAGGCATTCACACGTGAAATAAACCACAGGGTCTTTACTAACCGTAATAATGTGCATTAAATTTTGATTGTCAATACAACCCGTTTAAATAATAAACTTTTAAAAATCAAATAAAAATATTCAGCCCTGTCACCACAATACTAACAAATTAATTAACCCACCCCTACTACTCTGAACTACGTAACGAACTCGCGATTTTATTCTCTTAAGTACCTGCATATGAAAAATAGGGGTGAGCTTGAAAGCCAAGTGGGTCATCTAAACAATTCACAACATTTTATCATGATACATACACAAGAACATTACAAACAAGTTTCACACATTAATCGTTGCAACATTTGATTGTTTGAGTCGAGAATTCTATCACGTTCTAAATCACGTACCTTTAGGGAATCAAACTCCGGGCGGCTCTACCCAAAATCAGAAATTCGTTAGCGATATTCATTATGAATAACTGCCCCATAATAATCATTGGCGATATTCCTTGGAATAACTGCCCCATATGTGTGATTCTTATCTTAATTGTGTTCTTTAGTGATGTCACACCATACATACAACATAAGTATGATATTAATTGCATTCACAAGACATATTCAAACTCCATTACACATGGTATCATGTCACAATGCCAAATATGATAGTATTAACGCATGAACTTTACTATGCCAATATTCTCAAGTCATGTATTTCATCATCAGACATTATAATATACAAATGAATCTCAATTACCACATGAATTGCATGCATCCAATTATCATTTGATCAGAACAAGAAGTCATGCTGACACACATATCATCATAGTTAACAATCACAACATGGTATATATAAAATCATGTAAAATAGACATGCAAAAGCAATCTAATAATACTATAGACCTAATTAATTTAACATTCCTATCTATATATCAAAATAAAACATTATAAAGACATAAAATCTTCCCCACCTGTAACGCACGCAATTCGTTATTGTCCGAATTCCTTTGTGCGTAACGTACGTCCTCAACCTATACATACATGTTACATTTGAATTAGCTGCGTATACCTACCCAAGTTTTTATATATATATATATATATATATATATATATATACCCACATTTGTAATTGTAGCAACCCAGGAGAGTTGCAGATATAACATTTACTTACTTAAATGCATGTGTAGTATATAGTATATTTGTGGATAATATATTGTAATATAATGTGTTATATAATTGTAGATGTAGGTAGCATACATATAACCATATAGATATAAAACATAATATATAAAACTTATCCACTAACGCACATATGCACTAGCATCATTTCCTTTGTGTAATATAATATCAAAAAAAAAATGGCTGGGAGGCGGTGGTCGTGCTTGCTGAACGTTGGTGCAGAGAGATTGAGAGAGAGAGAGTGGTGCGAAATCTAGAGAGTGGGAAAGAGGGTGGTGAATGGACGAGACACAGAGAGATAGGGAGAGACGCCGAGAGAGAAAGGGGTGAAAAGAGAGAGAGAGAGAGAGAGAGAGAGAGAGAGAGATCTGGGTGGGGTGGCGTAGTATTGGGGAAGAGAGGAGTGTCGCCGGAGGATCTTCGCTGGTGGACTGAGGTGATGCCGGATTCGCACAGAGAGTGTGGGAAGTTAGGGTTTGAAAAATTGGAGTGGTCGATTGCTTGAGGAATGACAACGGCAAGTGCATCCAACAACTTTCTCTCTGCCCTAGTTCCGCCTCGTGCTTAGATTGAACGCCAAGCAATCGCGCGTTTGAAGAAAGAGAGATGCCCTAGTTTCGTCAATCTCCTCAGATTGGGTGCTTGGTGAACATCGGTGCAGAGAAACGAGGAGCAGAGGAAGAGAACGAAAAAGAGAAGAGAGAAGAGAGAAGAGAGAAGAGAGAAAGAAGGAACGACGACAGTGGCAACGTCGCTGCCGCTGGTTCTTTTGTGTTGGTTTGGAGGGGAGACAGAGATCAAAGGGGTGGAAACAGAGCATCACCTTGCTCTATTTCCGTCTCTTCTTTCTAGCGATTTGGACAATAGTCACCGGTGTACAGTTATTGTCACCGTCTTGTTCGTGGTGCTTTTTCAACTTAGAGAAACAGAGCATCAAAGCAAAGAAAAAAGAGAAAGAAAGAAGTCTCACTGTGGTTGCCGTTTCCACGTTTCTTGATTACTGGTTCGAGAGAAGAGGAACCTGAAAGAGATGTATGAGACGGCTGAGTGCATAGGTATTATACATAGTATTGTTAATTCTAGGGTTTAATGATGAGCATGTTCCATGATAGGAAGGTTAATAGTATTGGAAACTTGCCATAATTCTGTATTGAAAAATTTGCCAAGATTTCTTTGGTGTGATTTGTAATTGATTCCTTAAAGGGATGCGAGAATAATTTTGAAATTGGAAAGTAGATATTTTCAGAATTTTCAGGGGATTACATTCTTCCCGCTTTAAAAGGAATTTCGTCCCGAAATTAAAGTTTAAGCTTACTTACTTGATGATGTTAAACTTTTTCCACTGCTGACCAGTTGTATCTTGAAACCTAAAACGTTGAAAATAATCCATTAGCAGTCTATTAAATTTACCAACCCATTGGTGAGTTTGAAG
Source organism: Paratinospora sagittata (assembly GCA_035771175.1). Taxonomy (NCBI): domain Eukaryota; kingdom Viridiplantae; phylum Streptophyta; class Magnoliopsida; order Ranunculales; family Menispermaceae; genus Paratinospora; species Paratinospora sagittata. The sequence goes on from CM069598.1 coordinate 19,453,285, forward strand.
AAAGAATTGATAGTACGCACATAAAATGTAGTATTAATTACCTAGAGTGTTCTTTGAAATAAGTCGGCATATTTGGCCTTCATTTCACTTTCAGGTTCCCAAGTGGCTTCTTCAACTCCATGATGCTTCCACAACACTTTAACTAATGAAATTTCTTTGTTTCTCAAACTATGAACTTTCCAATCTAGGATCTTTAAAGGCCCTTCTTCATAGGTGGCATCAGCTTGTACTATTACGTCTTTCCAATCGATGGTGTGGGAAGGGTCTGGTTCATATTTTCGCAACATCGACACATGGAACACTTTGTGGATGGCGGATAAACTAGTTGGCAAGTCTAGTTTGTAAGCATTTTCGCCAATTCGATCACTGATCTTGAACGGACCGATGAACCGAGGCGATAATTTCCCTTTCTTACCAAACCTCATGATGCCATTTTGAGGGCTTATTTTCAGAAATACCTTATCACCTTTTTGGAACTCTAAAGGTCGGCGCCTCTTACCTGCGTAGCTCTTCTGCCTACTCTGTGCAGTAACTAGCCTTTCCTGGATCAACTTCACTTTTTCGTTCATTTCAATTATCATATCAGGTCCTGCAAGTACCTTATCTTCCCAATCGGCCCAACACAGTGATGACCTACATGGTCGTTCATATAGGGCTTCATATGGAGCCATTTGTATACTTGCCTGGTAACTATTATTATAAGCAAACTCTGCTAGGTGTAAGTATTTACTCCAATTTCCCTTGAAATCTAGTACACAAGCTCTTAACATGTCTTCCAAGATCTGAATAACCCTTTCGGATTGACCATTTGTCTGAGGATGATAGGCGGTGCTCATGGTTAATTTGGTTCCCAATTCCCGCTGTAAGCTCTGCCAGAACTGAGATGTGAATAAGGAATCTCTATCTGACACTATCGATTTGGGTACTCCGTGTAGCTTCACAATCTTTTTAACATACAGCTCACCCAGTTTACTAATCAGATCTGTGGATTTAATAGGTAAGAAGTGTGCCACTTTAGTAAGTCGATCCACAATTACCCAAACCTTATCCTCACCTTTCTGATTTCTCGGAAGAGCTCCGACGAAATCCATTGCTATGTTATCCCATTTCCATTCAGGGATTTTTAAAGGTTGTAACAATCCAGACGGTCTTTTATGTTCGGCCTTAACTTGCTGACATGTAAGGCATTTAGACACATATATGGCCACATCTCTCTTCATACCTTTCCACCAGTAGTTTTTCTTCAAATTTTGGTACATCTTATCTCTACCAGGATGTAAAGTGTATTTAGTCTGATGTGCCTCATCAAATAAGATCTTTTTAATTTCCTCAATTGTGGGTATACAAATTCGATCTCTGAATCTCAATAACCCCTCTGAATCGATCTTGAAATTTGCATTTCCATTATTGGCTCTTGCACCTGCCACCCATTTTATCAATTTTCTATCCTGAGCTTGACCTTCCTTAATTTGATGTAGTAGGTTTGGCTTGCAACTCATATTATATAAAAAAATCTGGTTTTCACCTTTCTGTACGCCCAAATCATAATCTTCAATCAACTGGTACATCTGGGATTTTTCTGCATCGTTCTTATAAGATTTTTGACTTAAAGCATCTGCGACTACATTGGCTTTCCCTAGGTGATAATGCAGCTGAAAATCATAATCATTTAGCAATTCCATCCATCTCCTTTGCCTCAAATTTAACTCCTTTTGCGTATAGATGTACTTCAAACTCTTATGATCAGAGTATAGATCAAATTTCTCTCCATAAAGATAGTGTCTCCATATCTTCAAGGAGAATACAATAGCAGCCAATTCTAAATCATGAGTCGGGTAGTTCTGTTCATGAGTCTTCAGTTGCCTAGAAGCATAAGCAACCACTTTACCTTCCTGCATCAGAACAACGCCAAGACCATTCTTAGAAGCATCAGTGTAAATAACATAACCGACTCCGCTTGCAGGAGTGATCAATATTGGGGCTGTGGTCAATCGTCTCTTCAACTCTTGAAAATAATTCTCACATTTCTCATCCCAACTAAATTTGGCATCCTTCTTTGTTAGCTTTGTCATAGGCTCAGCTAGTCTCAAAAAATTTAGAATAAATCTTCTATAGTAACCAGCTAGTCCCAAAAGATTCTAATTTCTGTCACTGATTTTGGCTTTTCCCAGTTCATTACTGCTTCAACTTTTGTTGGATCTACGGATATCCCTTCTGATGACACTACATGGCCCAAAAATTTGACTGAATTCATCCAAAATTCATATTTTTCAAATTTGACATACAATTGATTTCGCCTCAATGTTTCCAAAACTACTGTAAGGTGTTCCTGATGTTCCTCATTGGTCTTCGAATAAACCAAAATATCATCAACAAATACCACTACAAATTTGTCTAGATGAGGCCTAAACATCATATTCATTAGGTCAATAAATGCTGCTGGTGCATTAGTGAGTCCAAATGGCATGACTCTGAATTCAAAGTGTCCATACCTAGTCCTGAATGCTGTCTTCGGTATATCTGACTCTTTGATTCGAAGTTGGTGATAACTGGACCTTAGGTCGATCTTAGAAAAACAAGTTGCTCCCTTCAGTTGATCGAACAAATCATCTATTCTGGGAAGGGGGTATTTGTTCTTGACTGTGACTTGATTTAATTTTCTGTAGTCAATACACAGTCTCATCGACCCATCTTTTTTTTGACAAACAATACTGGTGCTCCCCAGGGTGATTCGCTCGGCTGGATAAATTCCTTCGCACTAAGATCATTAAGCTGAGTCCTTAGTTCTATTAATTCGCCAGGGGCCATTCTGTAGGGTGACATGGCTATGGGGTATGTTCCAGGGTACAGTTCTATCTTGAACTCTACTTCTCGCTTAGGAGGTAATCCTGGTAATTCTTCGAGAAACACTTCAGGGAAGTCTCTAACCACCAAGTTCTCTTATAAATTCTTCAAGGTCTTTAGAGGCTCAGCTTCTGTTAGGGTTTTGAATTCCTCTTTTTGATTCCCAGATTCGAGAAGTGTGGACATGATATTCCTCAGGATTTTGTTTCTATCCCCATAGATTTTCAACAACTCTCCCGAAGGTAACCTCAAAGTAATCTTCTTTCGAAGGCAATTGATCTGGGCTTAGTACTCAGATAACCAATCCATTCCCAAGATCACATCATAATCATTAATGGGTAGGAGTATCAAGTCAGCTAAAATCAGCTTATCATTAATCCTAAGGTCACAACTACATTTTTCAGTTGTTGGGACGTTTACTCCTACTGGTGTTAAAATCTTCATAACAACAGGTAAAGGTATAGTGGAAAGTTGTAATTTCCTGGCTAAGTTTTCAGAAATAAAAGACCTTGATGCTCCAGAATCAAACAAGATTTTAACTGTAACATGAAATAAAATGAAAGTACCTTCCACTACTTCGTTTGCACCAACTTCTAGCTCAGGATTTCCTTCTGTCATTGCAAAGACTCTGCCTTGATTTTAATTTTGGATTTGATTCTGATTATAGCTTGGACGATTGGCTTGATTTCTTCCTTGTACATTGTTGTTGTTCTGCTAGTTGTCCTAACGAAAATCTTGTCGAACTCCTTGTATAGTGCAGTTTCATGCCAAATGACTCGGTCGGTTGCATTTGAAGCAAAATCTCGTGGCTACTACTTGATCTTTATGCTGTTGGGGTACGAATATTGTTCTGCTGCATCTGTTGTTCACCATTATGACTAGACCATCTTGATCCGTTGTTGTGATTCTGCACCCTGTTCCACTGGTTTCCATTGTTGGACTTGTTCCTGTTCCAATTATTACCATTGCCACCAAAGTTATTCAGATTTTGCCTCTTGTCGTGATTACCCTGGTTGTGGCGACCCCGCACGCCGGACAACCAACCCCTCAGGGAATGGCGTGCTGAATGCCGGGACGGGACGCCTATATTAACAATAACATGCCTAAATCTAGTTATAGTAAATTAATGGACAATATCATGCAAGTATCAACATAAACAAAGTGTATAAACATACAAAATGGAAGACTTATAACCACTACCAATGAATTAATGATGAAATCCAAGAATCTTCAAGGAGTTGAAGCATCTCCTATGACTAATATAAGAAGAGACCTATTAATATAGAGATATCTCATATGCTTTGTAATACCCCTAAATTACACAAAAAAAAAAAAAATTCAGGCCCCCCCTCTCATTTTCACACAACTCACTCTCTCTTTTCTCTTGCTCCTTGTTGGTTCATCACTCTCCTTGTAATTTTCTCTCTCCTCTTTTTAAGACTCACTCTTAGAGACTCTCCCCGCTGTGTAAGGCGGTTCTACTTAGGAAGAAGTGCCAGTTCTAGAAGGAGGTTTTATCTGAAGGTGGGGAATGAAACATAAGTTTGCATGTCTTACGACTTTTATTAAAGTTTTCATTCATTTATCATTATGTCTATTATTCGTTTACACTGCATTATTGCGTATAATGTTCATACCTGTCATATTCATGCCTGTATATTTGGAGTTCATGTATTACACGGTTACTATGTCGGATTAGTGGTCAATTTAACTCAACTAGATTTAGTATTGTCCTCAATAACTTTCAATAGTGAACGGAAGGCGGCTTGTTGCTCTAGAAGATTGATATTTAAGCAGACTTCGTGTCCCACCTCTCGACTGGAGACTGGTTCGGTTGGTCTTATTTGAAAGTTATCTACTTGTACAAGTGATACTGGATATCCTAACAACGCATGTGGTGATACTAACCCTGATAAGGATCACCAGACGTTGTCAAATCCTGTCTAATGTTAGTAAAGACCGGACCTGTTCATGCACAGTCATCATACATAACAACTTAGGGACGTAAGTGGTTTGTGATCCACAAAATAATTATTGGAGCAATGCTCACTATTTTGATTTATAGTTATTTGAGCAATGCTCACTATTCTTGATGTTTCCTTTGGAGAGGGATGTACATGTGAATCCGAGTTTACCTGGAGATGGACATCAGTACGTGAATCCAGGGTTATGTACGATCACAGAACCATTACGAGACGATGTCATGCATTCATACATGTTGTACTATTTATAATGCTATGTTGTGCATATGTGATGTTTGATTATGAAGTCTTCTTTATTAATTGCATATTCACGAACTATTTCACCCACTGAGAAATAACTCACCGCGTTGTTAACCATTTTTATAGGAGACTAGGGTGGATTGGGTGGAGGTTTTTGGACTTACATTTTGTACCCCTTTGTTATTTGTAGGGAGATTTTGGAAGGATGTTTCCTCAATTATATTTTGTACAAAAATACATTCTGAAATTAATGAAATCAAATTTGTACCTAATTGTGTACATGCGCACTCGGTAACTATTATAATGCACTCGCGCCACGCCTGTGAGTGTTTTGCCGATTTAGGCGTGTCCGAGCAAGGTGTGACATGCTTTCAAAAGAAATAAGGAGGAGCTTAAACAAACTTTAAAGGCGTAAAGGAAGGGAAAAATTATTGTCTGCTACCGATGAGGTCACCCGTATGTACGTGTTGCTATTCTAGACTACAACGTTAATCTCTTGGAGCCCTTTGTTGAACGGGAACACGAACTTCTCTTGAAAAGTAGGTTCTTACCTCCATCTAATCATTAACTCATATCAATCATACAAAGGCCTCTATAGACTGCAACCAATTTAATTAAGACACATTACTAAAAGGCAAAATCTTTTCTAAACATGAATTTACAGCTCAATCAATTAGTCTCTATCATCGGCCAAATTGAATCATATTCAAAAACAATAAGATTCTCAATTTAATTAATCCAAAAACATGAATTTCCCGCTCAACCAATTACTCTCCGTCATCGGTTGAGTTTGAATTAGTTTCGAAAACAAGAAGATTCATCAAGTTCTATTAGGGCAAAACACACCCTAATTTTGTCATCAAAAACATGTGCCTTCAATCTAGCTCAAATTAAAAAAAAAAAAAAATTCACATAATCATGGCCACTAAACGAATCGGTAATAATATAAGCAATGTAAGAGAATCGGCAAACGCCAATGGTAGTGAGAAAGATGGTCTATTCGTGCGAGAGTGAGAGTAAGGAAGAGCAGGTTGCACGAGGAGCAAAAAGCTAAGAGGAGGTCGTGGTGGAGAGAGGGCGAGAGCGAGAGAGAGAGAGCAGATAATGAGAGCGAGGGTTTTGAGAGTGAGAGCACGTAGCGGCAGAGAATAAGAACGAAAAAAAGAAATTAGGGTTTTGTGTTTTGTTTTAGGTTATTAACAATGGTTGCTTATGAGCTGTTGTTGAACTCACGTTGTTAAAAGCCCAATCTCTACTAGTGTAAGGTAGGATTAGTGAGATTGAGATCCTAGCTAGGATTGGTGAGGGATGCTTTAAGGATTGGATCATAGGATTGTGTGATCTATTAAATTATATGTCAAATATATATAAAGATATCAAATAAAAATAAAATAACACTTGTAATATATAAATTAAACCAAAATATTGGGAATGTAGCTCAAAAGGTAGAGCCCTGATCTACAAAATGTTTACATATTCCCTATACCATTTAATAAATTACTTCCATATAACTATTCAGATAATATGCTAAATTTAATGAAATGTAACTCTCCAAATCCAACCCATATGCACAAAATTTGTTATTATATTAAGTATGTCAAGTTTCATCATTTGTACAAAAATATATGATAGATCATATCAACAAAATTTACAAAATGTTTGAAGCTTTACAAAATGAAAAGCTTTACGTCATTTGCACAAAATGAATTTTCCTCCTAATCATATCAACTACTTCACTTTAAAGTATTTTCTTGTAAAAAAAAAAAAGCTTTCAACTATCTTTATTTTTTATTGAAGTGTCACAATTCATATCATTTTCCTCATCATCATTCATCATTCAGATAATTATCTTCGACAGGTGATAAATCATCTAGCTCCCTTGACGCATTCGCAACATTATCTTTACTATCAATGTTGTCTTCTAAATTTAGATCCACATCCTTTTCTACTTCAATACTTTCACCAACATTATAAACAGAAGTAATGGATTTATTACAACTTATAAGTGATCCTAATCAAAACATTTCATACATTTATATCATATTATAGATTTATCTAAAAACACCTTATACTCTCTTGTCAGGCCCTTAATATGCTTCTTCGTTATCTTCCCCTTCTTCATTTTCATTAGAACTCCCATTTTTACTTTTTTGGCCATTGTTGGCAAGCCTATTAAAGATATCATGCAATTTCTTTCTTCCTTGAAGAACTAGACTTTCTTTCTCTATAATCCACTAATCATGGGCTTTTGACATGATTACCCTTTAAAATTAAAATAATTTCACAAATGTCATCCATACACAAATATTGTCAGGTTTGCCCTATTTTACTGTTTAGTGCACAGTCAGCGTACAGTCAGCGCGCCAAACAAGCGCCACGTCGGTGCGGAGGTGGCATTTTTTTTAAGTGAAGGGAATGCGTCTTTCCCTTCACAATTTTCTTTTTATGTGAAGGGAATGCGTCTTTTAAAAAGACGCCTTCCAAATTTTTTTTTTTTGTAAAGGAAATGCGTCTTTTTTTTTATGAAAAGACGTCTTCCCTTCAAAATATATATATTTTTAAGTAAACCAGACTGCAAAAAGCTGTTTCGTAACCAAACCAGATTGCAAGTTAAGATTCCCATTTTGATCATCGTTGTCTTCAATCAAAATGGCGTCTCCTCCAACAACACCACCCTTCTTCAAGAGATATCGAATTCAAATGCGTAAACATCCCCGAAATTCTCAGTTCTTTTGTGCGTAGAACAAGAATCCTCATCGCCGGCATTGCTCGACCCTTCAGCATTCAGAACAGACGAATTTGTAGTCCCAGAATCTTCCATTTGCCCAACAAATCCTTCTTCTTCTACCTTACCCACTTCTTCCATTAAAACTTCATCACCTTCATCGCAGATCATTCCAGAAACATTAAGATCCAACATCGCCCTTTCTTCAACACACCCAGAAATCAGAACCAGTGGTATTATACTAGTAGAAGAAAAAGAAGTTCTCAGAAACTTAAAAAGTTAAAGAAATTTTGCCTTTGCCTGTACCCATTAATTTAATTTAAACTATCAGATAGATAAAAAAAGAACCCAGAATCCCAAAAATTATTAGATACCCAGAAAGGAAAAAAAACAAAAAACACCGGATTTTCACGATCAATGGCGAATCATATTGAGAACAGAAGAAGAAAAAGAAGAAACTGAAATACAACAGAAAAATTATATACCGCCAAATCTCGTTTTTACGAATCAGATCTTACTTGTTCCGTAAAAAGAATGCTTAATTCATATATAATTGATTGATGTAAAGCTAATTATTTGTAGAACTTTTCCATTATATAATCTTTCATATTAGATCAATAAGAAAAACAGAATCATATAGCATTATGGTACATACGAATCTGGTTCTGTTGCTTTGATGGCATAAAATGTGTCGGTTAAAAAAAAACTATGAAAGGAAGACGTCTTTTAAAAAGACGTCTTCCCTTCTCTTAAAAAAAACTATGAATGGAAGACGTCTTTTCAAAAAAGGCCTTCCCTTCACTTAAAAAAAAATGCCACCTCCGTGCCGAAGTGGCTGTGTGTTGAACAGTAAAGTATGGCAAACCTGACAATATTTGTGTATAGATGACATTTGTGAAATTATTTTATTTTTGAAGAGTAATCATGTCAAAAGCCCCACTAATCATCATATAAGAATTCATCCAAGGAAATGTGTTGAATATTTGGATTGTTACTTTTCTTTTTTGTATGCCTTTCCTTCAATTGCAAATTATACATAACAAAAACCAAATCATTCATCCTTTGTTGGTTCAAGCAATTTCTCCTCTTTAAACGTACGTAATTAAGTTCGTGCAAACACATTACTAATATTCAATAAAAATTAAATTAATTGAAATTAATTAGACGAGATGTTAATGTTATTACCATCTCAAATGCATTCTAGTTCCTCTCACAACATAAAAAAACTGCAAGTCAAGCTTAAAAATCTAATTACAGATCTTTTCAACTCCAGACATTGATCTCTTTATGAATCTCAACACTCAACTACATAATAATCCATATTTTTCTTTTTGGAAGTCTATTTTTAAAAAAAAAACAAAGCATGGGGAAGACTTTCCTCATATACGATATTTGTTATTACATTACGGGTATCCTCTATCCAAATACATTTGATGATCAATTGCAAGAGCGCATTTGCTAAGATAGTGAGCTGCTTGATTAGCTTGAATAGCCTTAATACTAACATTTGGCTAATTGTGAATCAAACTTCTGCAATCCTCAATGAGCTCTTCATATTCTATCATTGAATAAATTCGCTCTAATATGTCCATCATAATTGGTTTGTAGTCTCTCTCTATGTACTTCGAAAGAATGCCCAACTCATCAGTTGCCATTGTCATCCATTCCCCTATTGCAATAGCTTCATCCATTGCAACCTGATAATTTCCTTCTTCTTTTTTAAGGCAAGAGTAACTATCACATGTCCTTCACTATTCCTATTAATTGCCCCAATGCCTATTTTATTGTGATTTGGCTTAAGACTAGCATCCACATTTGCAACAAACACATTGTTGTTGATATTAAATTTCTCATAATAAAACTTAAATTGTAGTAAGGAATTATTTAATAGAAACAAAAATAATTGTCATTAATAATATAAATATCATCATAGATAGCATAGAATTTAAATTTGGCAACAATATTTTCTAACTAAACATTTGTTGCTAAAACAAATATGTAGTTCTATCATAAAATCTTTTCTTTTAACATCACAAGATTTTGTCACTAATTATTATGATCATAAGATTTGAACAATAACATAATTAAATTTTGCAACAAACTTGACATGTCGAAAATTTATTTTTAATATTAAAATATATTCATAAATATATTTGTATGTGACATTTTGTATATTTCATTTCTTAAAAATTAAGCATCATATTTCTGCATAGACCTTACATCTTTTTCTAATTTTTAGTTTCATAAATTGTTAAACAATTTTAGACTTTAAACTAAAAATTTCATTTTTTTTAAACAAATCAAGTGGGCGTTGATGCGAATAGAAACAAATTTAAATATGTAGGGCTCTTTTCTTTACAATTAGACATTTTGGGTTTTTGTGTGTTATGGACATAATACCTTTACCTTTATATGCTATGGACATGGTTTATAAACATGATTTATGGACATGATTGTATTTAAAAAACTTTGTGATAGATTATTTTAATTTATATTGTTCACTGTTAGGTATATATATATATGAATTTTTGTTCAAAATTACAAATTTATATAAATATTTTGTAATGTTAAAGATTATAAATAGCTTGATCGTTGGAATGAATAAACTAAATAAATAAATTTATATTTTATATTCAACATATATTTGGGATATGTCAAGTTTGTTGCAATATTAATTAGGTCATTTTCAAAATTATATGATTATAGTAATTAGTGATAAAATCATTTGATGCTAAAATAACAGTTTTGTGGTAAAACTATATTTTAGTTTTAGCAACAAATATTTGGTTTATAAACTATTGTCGCAAAATTTAAGCTATATACTATCTATGATGATATTTATTTCATTACTGACAATTGTATTTGTTGGTATTAAACAAATTAATTAACTATTGAAAACTATTTGCAACAATTTAATATTGATGACATATTTAAATCATTGTTATTTCATTTATTTATTATGAAAAACTAAAATTTTGTCACAAATAAATTAATTTTTACCGACAATTAAAATTAATGTTGTAAAATATTAGTAGAGACACACATTTTACAACAAACTTGTGACAACAAAAATTTGTTGCAATATATAAATAATAACTTAATTCTAATATTTTGTGATAAATTTAGATGTTACATAATGTCTATTTTTCATCTTAGTCACACTACCTTAAAAAAAGACATATAAACGACAACAAGTGTAATAACTAAGGGATACATCAAACAAATGCCTTAATTTTGTTATCATATGAAAAAGACAATTGTTTATTTAATACATAGTGCTAACCAATGGTACGCTAGCACAAATTAACATTATTCAAAGTAGTTTTGTTATATAAGCTTTAAATCCCAAAGCTATATATATATAATACTGCACCCTTTTCTAGTTGCCCATTCAAAACCTAGATAATTGTAGGTAATCAACACGTTTTTTGTTAACTTAGAAGGCATTAAATCTCCAAAAATGACGCAAACGGACTAAGACAACTTTGTTTGCTGAGCCATATATTTTCACCATGAATCTGATCTCCTTTCTCTTCCATATCCATTCAAATCAACTATCAATAAGTGACAAAAGCAAAAAGAGTTGCGTTACATTAAAAGATTACGTTTGAAATCTCCTTCCCCCTCCTCTTTTTTTGTTAATTTTCTTACCTCGATTTATCTTCCCAATGTTGACATTTTTTGCTAATTTTCAGGTATTCTCAGGTTTTAAAATCTCCTTCTTTTTCCTCTTTTCGTTTATTTTTTTATCAAACTGTAACTGCATGTCTAACGTATATAATGTAAAACAATTTAACAAGTGATGAAAGTTTAAATTATTTAAGTGACACCACGACACTACAAGAAATTACATATTTTGCGACATCTAAACTTGTATCAAAATGTTAGAGATATGTCGCTATTTATATCTTGTAGCAATTTTTTTTGTCCTAGGTTTGTTAAAAATTGTGCGTCTCTACGACTATTTTACAATTTGAGTTTTAATTGTCGCCAAAATTTAATATATTTGTGACAAAACTTTAATTTGTCATAATAATTGCATAAAATAGCAACAACCAATTTCGTCGCCAATATTTTAAGATTTGTTACTAATAACTTTTAATTTGTTGCAATTAGTATTAATTTACCTCAAATTATTTGCATAAAACACATTGTTGTTAATATTAAATTTCTCGCGATAAAACTTAAATGAGAGATGCCCTACCTTTGAGTGCAGTTTGAACTATTAATTTACGTAATTGAAAGTAATAAATTAGGTTTACGACAAAACCTAGAAATCGATCACTGATCCTACTTTAGTACCTCTATGGAATAAACCTCAACAAAAATTTAAAATCAATCATTTTCTCTCTCTTCACCCACCCTTTCCCATCTCTTCATCCACTTATTCTCTTCACCCTTCCCGAAATTTAAAATCAATCATTTTCTTTCTCTTCACCCACCCATATTCCCATTATACCCTTCACATTTTCAAACCCCCAACGCCCTATTCCATTTCCCTCTCTCTCATTTCTTCTTTTCTCATCTCCATTGATTCACAATTTCTTCGAGTTTTTAAGGTATTCAAAAGGTTAAAACACCGCTAAGAAGATTTATGAGCAACTTTCTCGCGAAATCTTGCAAAGAAATTGTGTTATTTAGGGTTTTAAAGGCGTCGAAATCAAAGTGATTCAAGAACTCAAAACAACAAAATCAGTAAGTAAATCTTTATTTTTACAAGTTTTAAGTTAATTTCAATGCTACATTGTTGGATTAGAATGTTTTTGTACAAAGAAAATGGTGAAATGAAGGCGGCGGAAATGGGTACCAAAAACCCATTCCGCACGCCGAAAACACAACTGTCCGACCTATCAGTGACGAACGGTTGAATATGTGTCTGACCCTTATGGGTCGGACAAATGGTCTTTGTTTGACCAGTCAAGGGCAAACACACATGAAGACATTCATCCCAGACAAGTCGGACAGAGCATTTTTTTGGTTTTTAATTTTTTTTTTGTTTTTGTTTAAGCTAAATATCAACTGTTTGTCCTAATTGCATAGGTTTTTGTATGTATTTTTCTATTTTGATAGATATGCCGCCAAGAACAACATTGAGAGGTCGTTCGGAAGAGCAAAACTCGCAAAGAAGAAGGTTGATGGCCTTGGATAGAAGAAGACGATGTGAGTCACCACCACCACCCCCTATTGTACATGAAGAAGAAGAGTAACAATCTGAAGAAGAACCTGTGCAGGTTGGGATGGAGGGAGAAGGAGACGATAGCCTATTGAAGGGTCCTTGCCTTGGGGGACCTACTGATCCTTCGATTCTCACCCATTTCAAGGCACACGTAGCATACTACGTGTGGCAAAATCAGATATATCACTCTTATAATTTAATTTAAATTCAATTGAGATTATGATTAAATTTAAATATTGGTAGATTCTTATAATTTTTTGTTTATTCACATAGAAATGGAATATACAAAAGTGTTGAAACCATAAAGCAGAGTTAACTTCTAAAATTAATGAAATCGAATTAATGAAACCAACAATATCTATTGTTCATCCAAGGTTGTTCATCCAAGGTTGCACTTTTTTTCACAGACCAGAGAGGTACAATTGTAAACATAATTTACTTGCCACTGTTGATGAATCGGGATGAGGTGGGCAATTTTGTATGGGGAGCTGCTTTTCTAGCGCATCTAGATCATTAGTTGGGGATGTGCCACAAGAAATCACGTGCAACAGATTGTAGGCTACATGACATTACTGGAGGTATAACTATTTCAATCATTTTGGTTTAAGTAAATTAAACTTGAAATAAATATGCTTGTGTTATAGTATTTGTTTTTCTTATGTTTAGTAGTTATGTGTCGCGACCCCTTTTCGGGAGACGTCACGACCGGCATAGAATTCCAAGTATGTTGTACCTTGACATACCTGAAATCCTGTTAGCCTCTTACACTAACCCCAATTTTCCAAAAATTTTGACAGAGTCTTCCTATAAAATTAATAAAATCACAAGTCCAAAACGCCACCTGATAAAACAATATTCAGTTTTCACAAAACATTAATTTTATAGCATTTCAAACATCCACATAATGTCTACTGATCCTCAGATCTCATGTAAATTCCATAAACATCCCATATCTCATCTATGTGATAATTATACAGACATCATAGGGTTATAAGTATATACATTAAAATACAAAGTCATAATACAACCCAAAATATCAAAACATACATAAAAAAGAAAATCATGAGTCCAACAACTATTACTCCTGAGCTTTCCCTTTTTCCTTCCTATCAGAACCTGGAAGATGGAAAATGTTGTGAGCAAACAACAAGCTTAGTGAATAATCCTACCTATGGTATCATGTGTGCATCATATATAAAAACATGGAACTTATTCCAAAGCAATTTAAATCATATGCAAAGGAAGACATAAATAATATATATGCATAATATAATTCATGAACATGCAATCAGTTCTAAAACAATGCAAATTTCTATAAAAATTCATCATCCATCTCCCTCCTTCTAGATAATTGAGTGAGTCTACTCCTCATTATGCATCGATGAGGAGTGCACCGACTTCAAATTACTCATTAACAAATTACGTCATTTCTACGTCTTTTATCTCGTGCCGGGAATGCGCCGACTAGGATTACTAAAACCGTCAATCTCGTGAGTCTGTTTCCTGAGATTTAGACCCATAGAAAAGTTTTTCATGTTAATGACCTACTTCAGTACGTCCATTGACATGCTCTAATGCATCAAATCATTTTATGAGTTTCAAACAACCATTCGAATACATATATTAATATGCTTAGTTCACAAACACTTTCATATTATAAACCAATGTCATACATAAAAACAAAAAGTAAGGATTACTCACAGTACAAAACTTTTCAACTTAAAATACCATCACCACTGCTTTCGAGTCCAGTTTTAATTTAAATCCAACTAACTCAACCTGTCATGACCATTTTATAAATCAATTTCATTTATTCATAGCCATTTCACGCATAAATACTCAGTTTCCATTTACATATTTAATTTTTCAGCACACTTCCAATCACCAATAAATATTTTTCAATTCATTTAAAGATCTAATCTACATTATATTTATTTATCCAGTACATTCCATTTGATCCAAATCTTGTTCATTCACCACTAATTCTTACTTTAACAACCCGAAAAATATTATACACATTCCATTAATTTAAATTTTAACTCAATTTAGGACTCATAAGCAGTTGTAGACGCTACTATACCGTTTCTACGGTCAATCTAGATATTTTCACAATAAGGAACAATGAAAATAAATTTTCAAATCATATTCCACTAGTTCTCAATATTATTTTTCTACTGAAAACATATATCAATTTTATTAAAACTATAGGACATTCCTAAAATTATTTTGTCCACATCGACACGTGTAAAATCAGTCATACTATCATTCTACCACCCTCAACAGGTATTTCACTGAGGTTTTACGTGTTTGTGAAAGTCTCCAAAGTCAATTTTACTCACCAAAACCTTATATTTAGTTACTAAAAATATCTAATCATATCCCAAAATTATGATCTTAACATCGAAATGTCCGAAATTGGTAAGATCTATCTTTCTACAGTCTCAAACCAGAGTTTCATTGGGTTTTAATAGGGTTCCAAAGGTCTCCAGTAGCAAATCTAACTTCCAACAGTTATAAAAATTCCCAATGAATCAATAAATGCAACCTAACTATATATTCGAGATTTCTACAATCTAGGAAGTGTTTTTCAACCTTCCCAGCAAATTTTCATTCAAGTTGCATCAAAACCCCAATTTCAGAAACATCGTAAAACGACTCCCATAGCAAAAATTACTCCGAAGAAATCGTTACATCTAACTTAAATATCAATTTCACGAAGAAATAGAGTGAAAATCATTTACCGTGGGCCCAATTCGGCAAAAATTTGGCGTTTCCTCTTTTTCTCCTCTTTCTTCTCTTCGTTCTTCTTCCTTTATTTCTTTCTTTTCTTTTCTTTTCTTTTCCTTCACAAACGTTAGAGAGAGAGATAAGTATAAAAAAAATTGATCCCATGCTCCCCATGCTAGTTAGTTAACCAACTCCCCATACTTAAATTTAATATATATATATATATATACCCAACTTACACATATTGTTTAGATTTTGATAATCTAATTGAAATTTATAAAAACACAACTACATACACATGCATACTTGTATCCCTACGTATTATACGCACATTATACATCTCAGTATACAGATAAGTCAACGTAGAATTTTTGACCAAAAGTATGAGATCCATAATGGCTGGAGTATGCCCTGCGGGGGTACTCATCACCCTGGGTAGGGGGCACTGCGGTGCAACCCTGGCGTGACATCCAGTCTGAGACTCTACCCTACGTGTCAGTGTCCAACCCTGTCCACGTCCAACTCCCCGCCCTAATAGCATTAGTTGTCTCACAGAGGAACTCTGACTCTGAGATCTCACTGTAGACTGTGCTCCTCTAGATACTGCTGACGGGACTGGTGCCACTGATGCTGTAGGAGTCTTAACTCTACTCGATACCTCTCCCGTCCTAAATTTCTTGTTCTCACTCAATTGCTTCTTATTCCACTTTGGCTTCTTCTTTCAAAAGAATGACAGATACTGCTCAGATGATGATGGTTGTGCAAGTGGAGCGACATCTCTACCCGCAACTTCTGTTGTCTCATAGTCCAAGGCCTGATTCATGGCTTAAGAGAATGTTTGTACCCCAGCTATTGCCAACCCTTGACGGATTGGGTCTCGAAAGCCATCACGAAGTCTCTTCATCCATAAATTGTCAGTAGGTACCATTTCTGGCACAAACAAAGCCAGTCTATTAAATTCATGTTCGTACTCACGGACTGACATGTTTCCTTGCTTTAGTTTGGTAAATTGATCACGCCTTTTATCCTTCTCTGCATGAGGGAAGAAGCCTTCATAAAATAACGCCTTAAATTTATCCCTGGAATTAACTTCATCACGTTTTCTATCAATGGCTTTCCACCACCGTTATGCATCATCTGTGAGTTTGAATTTGGCCAAACGAATCTTATCTTTTTCCAGAACTTGCATATTATTGAAAGATGGTTTCCATCCTCATCAACCAGTTCTCAGTATTTTCCAAAGTCAGACTCCATGCAAATGTTGGAGGTTCCCGCATCTTGGGACTGACAGTGCATTAGGCTTCTGTATTTCCTCTCTCAACTTAGTCTTCATTTTCATTAATTGAGCATTTTGTTGCTGCTGCATGGCTACCATCTTCTCTAACTTTTTGATCTTTCCTCTTGTGGATCAGTGATTTTGTCTGATTACTCTCCTTGAATATGTTAGTTTGCAGAAAGAGAAGAACATTACATCAGATAATCACATCATATCTTTTATAACATCATTTAGCTACCCATACACTATACCCATACACACAAACATAATATAAAAATACTTTTATCTTTTTGAGGCGTTTAAACCTATGCTCTGATACCAATATTGTCGCGACCCTTTTTCGGGAAACGTCACGACTGACACAAGATTCTAAGTATGTTGTACTCTGACATATTTGAAATCTTGTCAGCCTCTCACACTAACCCCAATTTTTGGGGTTTCTACAATCTTGGAAGTGTTTTTCAACCTTACCAGCAAATTTTCATTCAAGTTGCGTCAAAACCCCAATTTCAAAAACACCGTAAGCGGCTCCCATAGCAAAACTTACTTTGAGGAAATCGTTACATCTAACTTAAATATCAATTTCACGAAGAAATAGAGTAAAAATTACTTACCGTGGGTCCCGATTCAACGAAAATTTGGCGTTTCCTCTTTTTTTCCTCTTTCTTCTATTCGTTCTTCTTCCTTTTTTTTTCCTTCACAAACATTTGAGATAGAGAGAGAGATAAGTCTAAAAAAAATTTGATCCCATGCTCCTTATGCTAGTTAGTTAACCAACTCCCCATACTTAAATTTAATTTATATATATATATATACCCAACTTACACATATTGTTTAGATTTTGATAATCTAATTGAAATTTATAGAAACACAACTACATACACTTGCATACTTGTATCCCTACGTATTATACGCACATTATACATCTTAGTATACGTATAAGTCAACGTAGAATTTTTGACCAAAAGTATGAGATGTTACAACATGGATATACGAACACTTCCCCTTCATTAGACTGCACGTAAATCGTGGATATAAGAACAACCTCCCGCGTGCCATGAAGTGGAAACCTCGCAAAGAACGAGGTCTAACGGAAGATTATGTTGAAGTTCTACGCGAGGCCATTGATGATTTTCAACCAAATCAGGTAAATGCTACTCTTTTAAATTAAGTTTAATATATACAGCACATCAACTTATATATTAGGTCTTTATTATTTTGTTCAGGTTGTATGGGACCCTTACACAGATTGTAGGGCCGAAAACCCTACATGAAGTGTCATTTTATACCTCGTGCGTAAAGTTCTTTGATGTGGTCGAGCCCTACCATCTCGACAGAGTTTTGCGTCAATTTGGACATGTACAGAAGATCCCACGCCCTCCTATACATCATGTTCGAGCCGATAAGAGTGCTAAGGGAGGTGATTACAATGTTTACCACATGTTCATTGACCAATATTGGGAGAGCTGGGAATACTATTTGTTACATCCAACTGCACGAGGGGAGCATGTTTCTAATCCATGGGACGTTGTACCTAGATATCTTGAGTGGTTCGAACATATTTCACATTCAAAGGTGCAGAACCCTGAATATCGACTATCCACTCAAGTGCCAATTTCAACAGAGAATGTAGAAATTTTGATAATAAATCAAAATCTATAGAACATTATTAATGTATTTGATTTTATTATATTGACATTAATTGATCTTTTGATTTCAGAGGGAGTGCAACAACCGAGGACTGCCGATGCTGATCTCAAGGACCTCAGACATCGATTGATATTGAGTTTTGGGGGTTTGACAACGTCATCACAGTTTTAGTCGGCACAAGCATCAACGATGAAGAGGGACCTGCTAAAGAAGAACGAGCCCAAACTCTAGTTCTCCATTTCGAAGACCCGTCACACACTCCAATTACGCTCTTTGAACATGGTAAGAGCTCACGCGGGGTTGAAGAAGATGCACCTGCCGAGCCTACCTTTCGAATACGAGTTCGAAGAAGAAGAGAATAGACTTGATGTTTTTTGTTTTTTGGTTTTGGATTTGTATATTTTTTGATCTTTTGTGCAATGAATTTTGAACTTCAACAAACAATTTCATTAATGCCAATGAACAAAAACTTACATGTATTACATTTGTTGTAAGTTCAAAAAAAAAAGAAAAAAAAAATTTCAATCATCATCAATTGTTTCTATGGTTGCTACATTGAGAACAATACTAGTAAAATGCAAAATCCTATCTAGATATGGGGTGTCCCAACCCTTAGCGCACGATAAATGGTACTTCGCTCAATTTGCAGCAACGGGTGGCACTGGACTTATCGGGGCTAAAATAACCTTTCAACAAACAATTATCAATGTTAATCATCTAAACAAGGAAAATCATAGATTTCTTGACATTAACAAGTATAACATAATAAAAAATGTTTTTATACCTGCACCAATGTGCATCCACCAAAGTAGTAAGGATGGACCGACTTTCTTTGTGATATTTTAAGATCTCATGTGCACAAGGTAACCCATGAGTTTTTCTCAACACGCATCAATAAATAGATGTTTCAAAATCTGTCTCCTTGAAACGTTCACATTTTTTCTAAATCTTTTCGATTGCATAAATTGAGACAACCCTCGCAAGTGCCCAAATATAGGGTCTCTGTGGACTCAGCGTTTTCTGGTGAATAAGTTTTCCTCAAAAGATGATGATATCTATGTATGTTGCAATGATAACAGAAAATGTATTATGATCCAACTACTCTCAAACGTTTCCTGTGAAGAACCCAAGTGTTTCTTCAACTTTGCATGTGCACTTTCGACCAAATTAGTTGTGACATTGTCGAAATGCATGACCTCATTTGTCCAAGCCGCCACAAATCTTTCCTTGTGGTTCAACAACCACTCATTGAATATATAGAGAAAGAGCGTAAGATAAGCTTCATACGACTTGGAAAACACTTTCCAATGCTATTCATATTGGTTATTGTCACTAAATTAACCAAACCATGCCACATGCCCATGAATTTCATATGGCCATTGCTATCCTTGAACAACGGTTTTGATTTTGCCAGCACATTCTTGTTAATGTGCCAATTGCACAACAAATTTCTAACATTTGGAAAAATAATATTTACTGCATTCATCAGGGCTAATTCTCTATCAGTAAGAAAAACCTCTGGTTGTGGCCACCATTTTACCATATTCTTCAACTTCTCAAGTGCCCATATGTAGCTCTCTTGTTGCTCGTTTTCCTTGAATACCCGCCCCACCGAAAATGTGAGATGAGTTGATGTAATGCCAAATATCTCAAGTAACGAATATTGATAGATATTTGTCTTATACGTGCAATCCTGTCACAATGTATTATACATTGTACATACCCATATATAATATACAATACACTGTCAGCCTCAACGGACATTTACAATAATTCCAAAAATTTTCAGAAATTTTTCATAGCATCTCCCCATAAAATGGACAAGTCACATTTTTTTCCTGATATACCACAAATCAAATCAAATATATATATATATATATATATATATATATATATAGATAAACCTCATTCCATTCATTCCACACATCTAGCCATTCTCATTTCATTCAGCTATCAAATCATATCATCATTAGCATCTCATAATTCAATATATTTAGCTATCTTTGTGGCGACCCCGCGCTCCAGACCACCAACCCCGCAGGGAGTGGCATGCGGAATGCCGGGGTGGGACGCCCGGCGTAGGCATCTCCGACCACTTCTCAACTCCCGTGAGGTGATTGAGACCCTACGAGCCTTATCTCAAATAACGACATAATATCAAAAGGTACTAAACAAAACTACCCACCGTATTAATCATCAAAGACAAGAGATAATCCATAAAAATGAACCATAAATAAAATCATAATCCCTACAGTCCATTAAAATTGACATACACATAAAGTCCAAAATTGTGGGTACAAATAAAAATCGTCATATGCCCACATGGTCTATCTAACAAGTCCCAACTCACCCATACTACAATGTGGTAAGTATTATAATTACATAATCCAAAATATAATACTTCATAATTTAAAACACAGTTCAATCAAAATGCCTCTCAACTCACATCGAAGCTTTGGATTCTCTCGCAGGCAAGACCCTCAAGATATAACTACTCATTTGCCCTTATTCGGGACAGAAGGACCTGAAAGAGGAAAATGAGGATGAGCCAACGGTGCCCAGTGAATAGAATTCAAATATGCTATCAATACTAAGTTCGATGCAAGTAAAAGCTTATCAATTTGGATCCACATTCCACATGCATTGGGTTACTAGTGCACGTCTATTTCACTGTACCGTTTATCCCAATCATGTTTTATTTGGGGTTACTAGTGCACGTCTATTTCACCGTACCGTTGACCCCAATCATTTCCTTTCCTAAAACCCTCCTATGACAATGTTAAGTCCCCCTATTAGCCAGATAGATGGGCCCAACCAAAGTCATAAGGTTTTCTCAAATCAATGCATCATTCAAAACATTAGAACACATTCATGCTTTCAACATACAATATAGATAAGTGATATGATGACATAAAAGATATAATCATAAATGAAGTCTACTCACAACCAAGCCTCGCGAGAGTATTTAACCACACACGACCACCAAACCGAATCAACCCAATCAAGATCCTGAAACATTCATCAATATCCTACCATACATCAATTTCTATGCTCAATCACATAGACATTACACATCAACCCTTAATCAGCCCACATATAAACAATAGGCCTAAATCCCATCTAATCCCATCATTCAACTCAAATCACATGACTTAGGCCTCTAATGCATAGTTCTCATTCATAAACCATTCTATTAATCAAAAATACTGATTTTCAATTCTTTAGGCATAAACATGCCCAAATTGGGTCACTTGATCACAAGTAGGCCTAACCCATGATATGGTCACAACCACCAAATCAGTAGCATAATCAACCCTAATCATGCTTAATTAAACATAAGTTGCATCAATTCAATGATTCTAGGCCAAAAGCATCAAAAGTCCTAAAATATGAAAATTTTCATACTTAGGCCATATTGCCGATTTACATTAGGTCACCATGTTCAGCCATGTATATCACTGATTTTGCATCATGGGTTCATCAACAATGGCACCTAGGTCAACATAGTTGACATGCACGCTATTTGGAAAGGTCTAAGTTCATATTCTAAATTTAGGTCTAATACAAGCAACCCTACCAATTCTTCATTTAATATTCTTTTCAGATGTATCAATCTACCAACAAAAATCTATAATCACAAAATCAACCGTACAGATTGAAGTATGTGAAGAAACAAACCTTCTGTCCAAATATCAGTCCAATCCAACGGTGGACCGAAAAGATAAGTATATTTGATGAACAAGTCTCTAATTAGACAATTTCTCATTTCCTGCTGCAAATACTCAAACTCAGATGACTATATCACACAAAATACTAAAGTATAAACATCTCCACCGTTCTGAATATAGAAATATCAGTTATAAACTACATACCCAAATTTGATATCCATCAAACGGTAGATTGAGGAGATCTACAAGTTTGAGCGAAAGGGCACGAGAAATCTAGACTTTCCGACCAACTTTGTTTGAGAGGTTATATCTCTCAATTTAAACCCCCTAATCAAGATCTCCACCGTTCATAATGCAGAAATATCAGTTGTACACTACATACCCAAATTTTATATCCATCCATAGGTAGATTAAGGAGATCTAGAAGTTTGAGCGAAACGGCGTGAGAAATCCAGAATTTCCGACCAGCTTTGTTTGAGTGGTTAGATCTCTTAGACGAAACCTCTGATCAAGATCTCCACCGTATATCGCAAAGAAAGTGCTCTTTGATGAAAATGTCGCAGAGATCTTCCTCCTGCAACTCCCTCCTTTCTCTCCACTCACCTCTTTCTAGCACTTCCTTGATTCCCTCCTTGATTCTCTCCTTGATTCCCTCCACTCATTCTAGCACTTCCTTGAATAAGAGAAGTGGACATGGGACACTTGTCCACTTTCATGCACCAACCTTCACATGTGTTGGTCTCATACTACCCATACCAACCACATGTACTTTAACCAATCTCATGCTTCTATGTATTTTAAATGTCCAATCCATTTAATACACCAAATTTTCATTTTCATTTATCCTTTTATTCAATCAATCCTACCTCATATCAATTCATGGTTTAATGGGCCCATGCATAAATAATAGCATATGCATTATAATTTAATTTAACATGACCCATATACAATTTATGATACACATATTTATATACATTATCAAGCATCAACTATACAAACATTAAACAATCATCAAACAAACACCAAACATAACAAGGCAACGCATAGAGTTTGGGCAAAGTGCAATTGGGTTATGGGCTAGATGAAATAATTTTCGGGGCGTCACAATCTTGTATATGCCCACACATCTCATCTAGATCATAATAAATATATATAATGTGTGATATATATATCAAACTAACACAAGTATAATTCATTACTCCAATGTATCACTTTCTAACTTTCTTTTTTTTTCCTTTTAACTCTATACCTGAAATATTCAAGGGATGGAGTGAGCAATCAACAACTCAGTCAATATATTTCTTGATATGACAATTATATGCATTTAGGAAAATATGACATTTAAAATCATTTCAAATAAGTATTAAACACATGCATCAATCAACGAATATATCATACATGACAACAACATAAATTTAATGAGTTTTCAAGAAAACAATGCATCATTTTTCCACGAAATCCACAATCTCCCTCATTCAAGGCAAGAGAGCAGGTCTAACCCTTGTATGATCGTTACAAGGTAGCCACAGCCTCTCATTACCCAATTCACAGTCATTTCAAGGATCTCCAATCCTTGTTATGGCAGGCCTACTGACAATGAGGTTACGCATAACACTCATCCGGGTCTAATTCCTAACGAAATGACACCAACTTGCCTTTGCAAGTCTCACATGCTCCAATGCTAAAAAGAAATCATTTATGAATGCAAATTAAAACACAATGCAACAATATATGCATAACATATTTACATTCAAACATTTCATATATCTAAACTGTCATACAAGAACCAAAATCAAGAAAATATTATAGACATTCTGTGACTTGAAATTCTAACTCAATTTAGGAATCATAAGCGGTTAAAGAAACTATTATCTCGTTTATGTGGTCAATCTAGATATTTCCACAAAAAAGAATAGTAAAAATAGATTTTCAATTCATATTTTCACTAGTTCTCAATTTTATTTTTCTCCTGAAAGATATATCAATTTTATTAAAAATATAATACATTCCTAAAATTATTCTGTCCACATCGACACGTGTAAAATCTGTCATATTACCATTCTACTACCTTCAACAGATATTTTACTAAGGTTTTACACGTTCGCGGAGGCATTCAAAGTCAATTTACTCACAAAAATCATATATATAGCTACTAAAAATATCAAAGTATATCCAAAAATCATGATCTTCACATCGAAACGTCCGTAATTCAGTTCTCTAAGATTCGATGATCTCAAATCGGAGTTTCATTGGATTCTAATTCTATTTTATTCACTGGATATGATCACAATACTATTTATGTCACTATTCACATCATCACTATTTATTAGAAACATGAAAACTTTTACTAAAATTGTCAAACAGTCTCCAAAAATCATGAAATTAGCATCGATGGACCCGCAATAGTGCATTCTACCATTTTATAGCCTTAAACTGGAGTTTCATCGGGTTTTTATATGATTCAAACAGTCTCCAATATAACTCTAACTTCCAACAACATAAAACTTCCAAATGAACAAATAAACAAAATCGAACCACATATTCGAGGCTCCTACAGTCCAGGGAGTATTTTTCCACCTTTCGAATAGATTTTCATTCAAGTTGGGCAAAAACCCCAATTTTGAAAACACTATAAAACAACTCCCATAGCTAAAATTACTCCGCTAGAATCGTTACATCTAGCTTAGATATTAATTTCACGAAGAAATTGAGTGAAAATCACTTACCGCAAGCCCCGATTTGACGCAAATCCCGTGTTTCCCCCTTCGTTCTTCTTTCTTCTTCTCGGTTCTTCCTTTCTCACGTTTTCTCTTCCTTTTTTTTTCTTTTTGTTGCAAACCGTTGGAGATAAGAGGGAGATTAGAAATGAGATAAGTATAATTATTTTGATCCCATGCTCCCCATACAATTTAACAAACCAACTTTCCCATCTTAATTTAATTCATTAAATCATACTACAATCCATATATTTAATTAACCAACCCCATTCACCTTATTGGATTTATATTATTTATTTAATAATTTCATTTATTTACAAATACCCCGTAAATCTAGTATATATCTTCATACACGCGTATATTTGGCTCATACGTATATTATGCATCTCGATATACGCGTAATTCAACGTATGTATTTAAATTAAAACTACGAAGTGTTACAATCTCCCCAACTTAAGGAATTTCGTCCTCGAAATTTAGAATCAAGGACTATTTCTCAAGTGATACTCAATCCCAGAAAACTGCTCCCACATTTTATATTTCCACTTCCATGTTTTGTCACGACGCCCCTGACGTAGACTGACGTCATGACCGACACAATGTATTATACACTGTACATACTCATATACAGTATACAATACACTGTCAGCCTCAACGGACATTCACAAAAATTCCCAATATACCACAAATTAGATCAAATCAAATATATATATATATAGCTGATCAGTCCTCTCACATTCATTCCATTCATTCCACAAATTAAATTTTCACCTGATAAATATCTATGATCATCTCATTTCATCATCCCAAGCATTATATAATATTACCACACAGCTCATCTAGGTGATATTACATATTTATATAATGTGATAATTATACATATCAAAATAACAAAAATATCATTTCCTCCAAGCATACATACACATACCAGACGAAAGCTCAAGTGATTATTACTCACGAATTTTTCCTTTTCCCTTCGACTCAATACCTAAAATATTAGAGGAAATTGAGTGAGCAAACAACAGCTCAGTGAATATAGTTCTTGAGATGACAATTATATACATTTAGAGAAATATGACATTTAAAATCATTTCAAACACTTATTCAACACATGTATCATTCAACAAATATAGTATACATGTCAATAACATAAATTGCATGAGTTTTCAATAACACAATGCACAATCTCCCTCCTCCGCAAGGCAAGAGAGCGAGTCTAACCCTTGTATGGTCGTTACAAGGTAGCCACAACCTCTCATTACCCAATTCACAGTCATTTCAAGGATCGCAACCCTTGTTAGGACAAGCCTACTGACAATGAGGACTCGTAAAACCTCATCCGGGTCTAATTCCTAACGAAATGACATCATTACAAACTCTAATTGCTAAAATCAGTTTGCATGATCCATAAAACTCAATGCATTATATATAAATAGAAGCATACAATCAAACATTTTATATGCGTACAATGTCATACAAGAACCAAATCAAGAAAACTATACTCACAGTGGTTACACGGGGTTTCTACGTCACATCGAGCAACAATAAACGTCCCTCATAATTGCTTCCTCAAGAGCATTTATCCATGCACAACTCTCAATTTAAACACTGAAATGAACCATAAACTATTATGAGAATCACCATTTATCATATCTTTAGCTACTCAAATCATATCCAAAAATCACGATCTTAGTATCGAAACGTCCGGAATTCAGTTCTCTACTATTCTAAGATTTCAAATCACTGTTCACATCACTGTTCATAGTACTATTTATATCACTATTCACTATTCACATTACTGTCATTATTCACATCACTGTTCATAGTACTATTCATCACTATTCATTCGAAACATGTAAATTGTATTAAAATTGTCAAACGGTCTCCAAAACTCATGAAATGGAATCTAACCACATATTCGGGGTCCCTACCGTCTAAGGAGTGTTTTCTACCTTTCTAGCGGATTTTCATTCACATTGGGTCAAAACCCCAATTTCTAAAAACGCCGTAAAATGGCTCAAATAGCTAAAATTAGTCCGCTAGAATCGTTACATCTAGCTTAGATAGTAATTTCACAAAGAAAGAGAGTGAAAATCACTTACCGCGAGTCCCGATTGGACGCGAATCTCGCGTTCTTTCCTTTTTCCTCTCTTCTGTTATCTCCATTCGTTCCTCTTTCTTCCTTCTGCACCTTCCTTCATTTTTTTTTTTTTTTTAATTACTTACGAGTACTGTTCATGGTACTGTTCCGTGAACAGTACTCATAAATGAACAGTACTTCATTGTTATTTTATTTTTTCTTCCTTTATTCCTCTTTTCTTCTTCTATACACTCAATCTACCTGAGGAATACACGTGTTATTAATCGATTTCTATGTAAATCACATTCCAACTCACTTTTGACATGTATATGTGTATTATACATTTTGATATACGCATACTTAAAACTACGGGGTGTATACATAAGGCCTTTTTGTCACACCCCAGTACACAGCACATCGCAGTATCTAGTAACCCCGGGATGTGATGGGTACCTCATACCGAGCGTACCCCAGCCGTTACGATCCATAATATTGTCACATCCCAGTACACAGCTCACCGCAGTGTCTAGTACCCCGGGATCATTTGTCCACACTATTCACTCATGAATAGTGCAGGGCCTCTCCTAGATTCGAACTCACAACCTCATAAGGTTTGATTTCGCAATTTGAGTAGCCATTGAACCATTGGCTCAGTGGTTACTCAAATTGCGAAATCAAACCTTATGAGGTTGTGAGTTCGAATCTGGGGGAGGCCCTGTACTATTCATGAGTGAATAGTGTGGACAAATGATCCCGGGGGTACTAGACACTGCGGTGGGCTGTGTACTGGGATGTGACAATATTATGGATCGTAACGGCTGGGGTACGCTGGGTATGAGGTACCCATCACATCCCGGGGGTACTAGACACTGTGGTGTGCTATGTACTGGGGTGTGACATGTTTGCTCTTCTTGATACGTAGTATCCTCCCCAACTTATAGTTGAGTTATATCCATGACATATATGGAATCCGAGTGATATTTCGTCAACATCAATATATAGAAAATATTACTGACACCTATAACCTGTGACAGTAGAGCAAATCGGTAAGCCAATGGACCTACCCTCTTAAAAATCTCAAATGGTCCAATAAATTGCAATGCACGTTTTTCTTTTATCCCAAATCTCATTTGGCCTTTCTGAGTCAGCCACACTAAATTTCAAGGCCTATATACCAACCCAGCCACACTAAATTTCAAGGCCTATATACCAACCCTGTGTATTTAATAATATCATGTGGCACCAATAACAATAACTCCATACTTTCAAATCAACAAGTTGGAGATCTATAAGGCTTACTATAAAACCTTTAGAGTGCCCTCATTTTGCTATTATAATAGTTGTTTATACACACAAGTTTACACAAATAAAGTATTCCTCCAACTTCCACCAAAATTCAAGTATACCAGACCCGAGCATGCTCACAAGCATCAAAGTCACTCTCTCAGTCTGTCAGCCAGTCTGAGAATAAAATATCACACTGAGAAGGAGATGAGAACCAAATCGAGTCTGCATCATATATCAGATCTCGACACAATCTTCGGATCTTAATCCGACACGACAAATATCTGAGTACTCCCATAAAAATCTCCCTATCTCACACATATACAATCTGCTCAGTCTATCAATAGAATTTTGGTATTTATTAGAAGAATACATAGACTTATCAATCCACTAATGGTTATCCAAATGGTATCATTTCTACCCATAACCCATAAGAGACCATTTGAATCCCATCTTCATTTAATACACTCCATATTACCAATTCCATAATCTTTCATACTGATATCATACTCGTCTCATCGTAAATCTTACTCTCTGAATATGAGTATCAATCAGTTGAGCATGCATCCGAGCACAAATATCAACACATGGAGTAATAGATAGTACACTCATAACTGTAACTCTCACTCACAAACAATCTCCATTTATGGCTAACTGATAGTTACTACTCCAGTTTCAGCCTGTTTCGTGCTCAATGCTTTAGCAACATATTGGCTTTTCCCAGGATAATAATGCAATATAAAATCAAATCCTTCGGGAATTCTTGCCACATTTATTACCTCATATTCAGTTTCTTTCCGTTCAACTAATTACTTCAGACTCTTAAAATCTGAAGATATTGTGACCTTTTTATTATAGAGGCAATGCTCTCATCCTTTCAAAATAACTACCAACAAATTTCTATTCATTCTTAGGATAGTTATTCTCGTGCACTACCAAATATCTGGAGGCACAAGTAATTAACCTATCATTTTGGATCAATGCACAACCCAAATCTGGACGTAATATTCATCAATCACAATTACTTTCAGGTTCTGAAAATAGTAATAAAATTCAATACAGTGAGAGCTTCCCCATATACAACGGTCCACACATTATATAATATTCATTTGGTTTAGTTTCGTGAGTGGAATAGATAGCTTCAAGGATCTTTCCACGCACTTTCTATAACATACAACTAATACCAGAGAACTTCTGATTTCCATCATTTAAATCAGGTTTAACAGTTCTATGATCACTTTGACCTTCCCAGTATCCTTAAAGATACTATGTAAACTAGTCATGTGATCCAAAAATTCTTATCTCAATTATATTCAAAACTCATATTCACCGAGCTTGGTACTCAATCGGTGTTCTCTCAGTGACTACAAGATAATTCCGAGATGCTATTCATGCTCCTCTCATTTCTTGGGACAATTGCATATATCATCATCGAAGACTATGTAATAATCAAGATATGGTTCATATACCCACTGCATCAATCCTATAAACGTGATTGACACATTAATCAAGGTTACCAAAATTGCATAATATCCATATCTTGTCTTAAAACAGTCTGCATTACATCCTTTTCTTGAAGTCTTAACTGATGGTGCCTAGATCTCAAAATGATCTTAAAGAAAATTTGGCTCCATTTAGTTAATCGAATTCACCATCTATCCATGGTAAAGGATATTCATTATTTATTGTTACCCTGCTCAGTTAACAGTAATTCATACTTAAACATATTTCACTATACCTTATTTCCATATTAGCACAAATGCTCTCCAAGGTGACATTAATCTTTTGCTCATTAGCACATTTACCTACACCTTAAATCCTCACAATTTATCAGGTGCTTGGCATCAG
Source organism: Paratinospora sagittata (assembly GCA_035771175.1). Classification (NCBI taxonomy): domain Eukaryota; kingdom Viridiplantae; phylum Streptophyta; class Magnoliopsida; order Ranunculales; family Menispermaceae; genus Paratinospora; species Paratinospora sagittata. The sequence continues at coordinate 19,483,502 of CM069598.1, forward strand.
TTTTATATGCTATCAATCTCCTATCCAAGTAGCAATTTTAATAATTCATCAAAGAATACTCCAATATACCAGCTCACCACATGAATTTTAATCAACTGCATGCCTTATTACGTTACTCTAAATGGCTTTGTACTAGCCATATTCTCCATTTCCTCGTCATAACTAGCTTATCTTAGATAGAAGGTTTTGAGGGTATAAATTTCTCGAGATTCAAAATGAGAATTTTTCACTTATTCAGAATATTATTTTTTTTCGGAGAGACGCTCCACTTGGCATGAGAGGTGGCCAGCCAATTATACCCAACAAAGCGTCCAATTCCAAAAACTTTCATAGTTTAAAGTCCATAATTACTTGATGACCCTCATATTTATTCCACATATTATTTGCTAACCATATCATGGTAGATTCTTTCTCCTGTAGGCATACTCACAATCAATGATGCATTATTATAACAGAAGATAATACAATCTGCCTACCATATTATCAGAGATAAAGGACTAGGTAGATCCAACAATACATCAGAATATACACAATAACAAAATGTTGATCATACCTGTTATTGATGTCTTACTACTCTTTGGATATGGTCTTGTATTTACTTTAATTTATTCTCTAAAATCTGGTGGAGTCACATTGATAAAAATATTGGGACAGTCCATATCGACTAACTGGAGATTAATACATCCTGTGTCTTTTTTTTTATCAGATTGATAATAGACAATTATAGGTCGAGATACAATTTACCCAGTCTGTGACTCTTGCTCAGGCAATGAAAACCACTTCTGGTTTTAATAATTCTTTAACATCACTTTCCTCTTTTCCATTATTATTGGGTCAGGTACTAACAAAATTAGAGTCACGAATATTGTCAAAATCTCAACCTTACTCAATGTTTAACTTATCTTGAATTTCATATTATTGCCCCAACATTTCCTTACATTACTTATTTCTCTTTTTACCTAACACTGGTGTTGATGACTCGGCTTCTAACGGCAGTGCAAGCTATATCACTAATATTGTTGGGGTTAACAATTTCATCACAGCATTGGCTAACCCGAAATGTATAGTCTGCCTAACAACTTGCGCATATATTGATAACCCAATAATTATCAAACCTGCTGTATAGGATCCCAGAATTTATTCTAGATCCTTATCATTCTCAGAGTATCCATAGTGATCAGTCCAAAAATAACCTATACCAATCTATTGAATTCATGTTTGTATTTATGGTTAGGCATGTCACTACATTTTAACAAGATAAAACTTCTCATGCCTTAAATCAATTTCAGTATGATGATAGAAGCCCTCATAAAATAACTTCTTTAATTAATCTCATGCCTTAATCATCTCAGGAGTCTTTAACCCAATTTTTTTATTATCTCTTATCATCAGTTAGCTTAAACTTAGCTAACTTGCTTTATCATTTTCAGAGACTTAATGATTCTCTAAGATGATCTTCATTCAAAGTAGCAAATTCTTTGCTACGTCTAATATCAGACTGCCAGTTAAGATAGGAGAGTCCCTTCTCCTGAAAGTTTTCATAACTTTCACATATCTTTTCATTTCATCTAGCTTATCATTGAGACCTTTTATTTATTTTATTTTATTTTATTTTTACTTCAGTCTTAACTATATATGTTTTTACAGAAGTACTCACACTATTAGCACCCACATCTGGAGCTATCAATGGCTCAAGCATATGTCTTTCTTACATTACAACTTTGCCACAAGCTCATAAGTTGTGCATTTCATTGTTGTTGGGTAGTTACTAGGCATATATAAGCTATATATTTTATTATCACTGGATTAAATCCAGTTCTTTTTTTTTTTCAACCTTCTGATCCTTTCGTGATCAGCAATTTCCATTGTTAACCTTGACTGATCTTTGTCCAAATCTAGAATTCATCATCGCAGATGATTCTCAGTCAAGATAACATATTAAATTCGACTTAACATAATAGTACTACTCATATGTATACCCATACAAACAATCATAATATCATTAAAGCTTTTATCTTTTTAAGAATTTTAAACCTAAGCTCTGGTACCAATATTGTCACGAAGCCCCTGACGTAGGCTGATGTCACGACCGACACAATGTATTATACACTGTACATACCTATATACAGTATACAATACACTGTCAGCCTCAACGGGCATTCACAATAATTTCCAAAATTTTCAAAAATTTTTGACAGCACCTCCCCATAAAATGGACAATTCACATTTTTTTCCTGATATATCACAAATCAAATCAAATATATATATATATAATCCTCATTCCATTCATTCCACACATCTAGCCATTCTCATTTCATTCAGTTATCAAATCATATCATCATTAGCATCTCATAATCCAATATATTTAGCTCTCTCGTATATGCCCACACATCTCATCTAGATGATAATACATATATATAATGTGTGATATATATATCAAACTAACACAAGTATAATTCATTACTCCAATGCATACATACATCAATAAAGTAACGATCCGAGTCACGAGTCGATCACTCTCTAACTTTCCTTTTTTCTTTTTAACTCTATGCCTGAAATATTAAAGGGATGGAGTGAGCAATCAACAGCTCAGTGAATATATTTCTTGATATGACAATTATATGCATTTAGGAAAATATGACATTTAAAATCATTTCAAACAAGTATTAAACACATGCATCAATCAACGAATATATCATACATGACAACAACATAGATTTCATGAGTTTTCAAGAAAACAATGCATCATTTTTTCATGAAATCCACAATCTCCCTCCTTCAAGGCAAGAAAGCGGGTCTAACCCTTGTATGGCCGTTACAAGGTAGCCACAGCCTCTCATTACCCAATTCACAGTCATTTCAAGGATCTTCAATCCTTGTTAGGACAGACCTACTGACAATGAGGTTACGCATAACACTCATCCGGGTCTAATTCCTAACGAAATGACACCAACTTGCCTTTGCAAGTCTCACATGTTCCAATGCTAAAAAGAAATAATTTATGAATGCAAATTAAAACACAATGCAACAATATATGCATAACATATTTACATTCAAACATTTCATATATCTAAACTGCCATACAAGAACAAAAATCAAGAAAATATACTCACAGTACAGGACTTTTCAACTTAATTACAATCTTTGTCGCTTTCGAGTCCAGCTCCAATTTAAATCCAACTAACTCAACCTGTCACAACCACTCCATAATTCAATTTCGTTTATTCATATTTATTTACATATTTAATTTCTCAACTCACTTCAAATCACCAATAATAATGATCAACCTTAAAAATATTATACACATTCTGTGACTTGAAATTCTAACTCAATTTAGGACTCATAAGCAGTTAAAGAAACTATTATCTCGTTTATGTGGTCAATCTAGATATTTCCACAAAAAAGAACAGTGAAAATAGATTTCTAATTCATATTTTCACTAGTTCTCAGTTTTATTTTTCTCATGGAACATATATCAATTTTATTAAAAATATAATACATTCCAAAAATTATTTTGTCCACATCAACGGGTGTAAAATCCGGCATATTACCATTCTACTACCTTTAACAGATACTTTACTAAGGTTTTACACGTTCGCAGAAGCACTCGCGGAGGTTTTTACTAAAATTGTCAAACTGTAACACCTCGTAGTTTTAATTAAATACATACGTTGAATTACGTGTATATCGAGATGTATAATACACGTATTTTATCTGTAGGAGCCAAATATACGCGTGTATGATTAGTAAATAAATAAAATTATGAAATGAAGATGATACATATGGGATCATGCTATATGGGTGCTTACAATTTAAAAAAATGAAGTTGACTTAAATTTATGGGGTTGGTTAATTAAATATGTAAATTGAGTTGATGATTAAATTATTAAATGAAGTTGTGAAGTGAATTGAGTTGAATTAAATTGATTAATGTATGGGGTGAGTTGGTTAACTATTGAGCATGAGGTGCATTGGATCATTTTGTATATATAAATATCAACTTTCATTTTTAATCTCAAACTCTCACCAACGTCCAAAAACAAAAAAAAAGAGGACGAAATGAAAAAAAGAAGAGAGAGAGAAGAAAGACGAAAGGCGGAAGAAGAACGAAAGGGAGAAACGCGGGATTCGCGGGAAATCGGGACTCGCGATAAGTGATTTTCACTCTATTTCTTCGTGAACTTGATATCTAAGCTAGATGTAACCTTTCTTTCGGAGTAATTTTTGCTGTGGGAGCCGTTTTACGGCGTTTTCAAAAATTGGGGTTTTGACCTAACGTGAATGAAAATTCGCTAGAAAGGTTGGAAAACACTTCCTAGGCTGTAGGAACCTTAAATATATGGTTAGATTGAATTTATGTATTCATTTAGAATTTTTATAGCCGTTGGAAGTTTGTTGGAAGTTAGAGTTTAGATTGAAAACCTTTTGAATCATTTAAAACCCAATGAAACTCTAGTTGAAGGCTATAGAATGGTAGAATGCACTGTTGCGAGTCCATCGATGCTAAATTCATGATTTTTGGAGACCGTTTGACAATTTTAGTAAAAATTTACATGTTTCCAATGAATAGTGATGACGTGAACAGTGACATAAATAGTACTATGATCATATCCAGTGAATAAAATGGAATTAGAATCCAATAAAACTTCGATTTGAGATCATAGAATCGTAGAGAATTGAATTCCGGACGTTTCGATACTAAGATTGTGATTTTTGGATATGCTTTGATATTTTTAGTAGCTAAATATATGATTTTTGTGAGTAAAATTGACTTTGGATGCCTTCGCGAACGTGTAAAACTTCAATAAAATACCTGTTGAAGGTAGTAGAATGATAGAATGATTGATTTTACACGTGTTGATGTGGACAGAATAATTTTATGAATGTTCTAGATTTTTAATAAAATTGATATATGTTCCAGTAGAAAAATTAACTGAGAATTAGTGAAAATATGAAATAGGAAATCTATTTTTACTGTTCTTTCTTGTGGAAATATCTAGATTGGCCACAGAAACGAGATAGTAATTTCTTCAACTGCTTATGAGTCCTAAATGGAGTTGGAATCTAAATTCACAAAATGTGTGAAATATTTTTAAGGTTAATCTTTATTATGGGTGATTTGAAGTGAGTTAAGAAATTAAATATGTAAATAGATATGAATAAATGAAATTGAATTATGGAGTGTTTGTGACAGGTTAAGTTAGTTGGATTTATGGATTTAAATTGGAGCTAGACTCGAAAGCAACGGTGATGGTATTTAAGTTGAAAATTCTTGTACTGTGAGTATATTTTCTTGATTTTGGTTCTTATATGACATTTTATATATATGAAATGTTTGAATGTAAATATGCTATGCATATATTGTTGCATTGTGTTTTAATTTGCATTCATAAATGATTTTTTTGGCCTTTGGAGTATGCGAGACGTGCGAAGGCAGATCGCATATGTTGTCATTTCGTTATGAATTAGACCCGGATGAGTGTTATGCGTAACCTCATTGTCAGTAGGCCTGTCCTAACAAGGATTGAAGATCCTTGAAATGACTGTGAATTGGGTAATGAGAGGCTGCGGCTACCTTGTAACGGCCATACAAGGGTTAGACCCGCTCTCTTGCCTTGAAGGAGGGAGATTGTGGATTTTGTGGAAAAGAATGCATTGTTTTCTTGAAAACTCATGCAATTTATGTTGTTGACATGTATAATATATTCGTTGAATGATGCATGTGTTTAATAAGTGTTTGAAATGATTTTAAATGTCATATTTCTCTAAATGTATATAATTGTCATATCAAGAAATATATTCACTAAGCTGTTGATTGCTCACTTCATTCCTTTAATATTTCAGGTACAAAGTTAAAAGGCAAAAGGGAACGTTAAAGAGTGATCGACTCGTGACCCGAATCCTTACCTTGTTGATGTATGTATGCATTGGAGTAATGGATTATACATAAGGCCTTTCTGTCACACCTCATATCGGCGGTGTGATGGGCACGTCATACCGAGCGTACCCCAACCATTATATACCACATAATATTTTCACATCCCAATACACAGCACACCGCAGCGTCTAGTACCCCCGGGATCATTTGTCCACACTATTCACTTATGACTAGTGCAGGATTGGCTCAGTGGCTACTCAGATTGAGAAATCAAACCTTATGAGGTTGTGAGTTCGAATCTGGGGGAGGCCCTATACTATTCATGAGTGAATAGTGTGGACAAATGATCCCGGGAGTACTAGACGTTGCGGTGTGCTGTGTACTGGGATGTGACAATATTATGTGGTATATAATGGCTGGGGTACGCTTAGTATGAGGTGCCCATCACACCTTCGGTATGGGGTGTGACACAAACGGTCTCCAAAAATCATGAAATTAGCATCGATGGACTCGCAACAGTGCATTCTACCATTCTATAGCCTTAAACTGGAGTTTCATCGGGTTTTTATATGATTCAAATGGTCTCCAATATAACTCTAACTTCCAACAAACTTCCAACAACCATAAAACTTCCAAATGAACAAATAAACGAAATAGAACCACATATTCGGGGCTCCTACAGTCTAAGGAGTGTTTTTCCACCTTTCGAACAGATTTTCATTCAAGTTGGGTAAAAACCCCAATTTTAAAAACACTGTAAAACAACTCCAATAGCTAAAATTACTTTGCTAGAATCGTTACATCTAGCTTAGATATTAATTTCATGAAGAAATATAGTGAAAATCACTTACCGCAAGCCCCGATTTGACGCGAATCCCGCGTTTCCCCTTCGTTCTTCTTTCTTCTTCTCGGTTCTTCCTTTCTCACGTTTTCTCTTCCTTTTTTTTTTCTTGTTGCTGCAAACCGTTGAAGATAAGAGGGAGATTAGAAATGAGATAAGTATAATTATTTTGATCCCATGCTCCCCATACAATTTAACAAACCAACTTTTCCATCTTAATTTAATTCATTAAATCATACTACAATCCATATATTTAATTAACCAACCCTATTCACCTTATTGGATTTATATTATTTATTTAATAATTTTATTTATTTACTAATACCCCGTAAATCTAGCATATATTTTCATACACGCGTATATTTGGCTCATAAGTATAAAATACATATATTATACATCTCGATATACGCGTAATTCAACGTATGTATTTAAATTAAAACGACGGAGTGTTACAAATCCATTATCAAAATTTTAGGAAAACAACGTAACAAGTTAACCGATACTAGGTGTGCGTAAAACAATGTCTGTACATGATCAGTGTTTTCGTAAGACTTGTGCCACTCAATGTATTGTTCTTCAGCTAACTTTGTCATCAAATATTGAATCTAAGATCTCCCACCGTGTTTCAACAATTTATACTTGCTACGTGCATTGTATATGGCCTTCAGTGTAAATGCATTGCCTGCATCCCTTCGCTTTAAAACATTCAGTATATTTTTGGGCCTTGCTTGACTCCTACTCATATCCACAAGTATTTCCATCTCATCCTTTCAGTTGGCCCGCTTAAGAGTACCCTTCCATCCGATTAGCAGGTGGATGATTACGAGTGCCGCAATCCACTTTTATCATCCAATCATCATCAGTGGCCAATTTTTGCCTCCATAATAAGAATGGACAATTACACTTCTTCGTTGAGGTTTCATTGACTTTCTTCTTTCTTTTGTCTTTCGGATGGTACATACCGTACCTCTCACATGCAAGCTTGATTCTCGGTCGCCTACCCTTTCGTCTTCCCTGCATCTGAGTTCTTAATAACGATAGCAAAGCCATTTGCCCGACCTACTTACCTTGTTCATGCAATAAGTTCGGCCTTATTCTTAAACAAAATATCGGTTGTAAACTAATCAGTGTAGTCCTGAACTAACACTAACTCATTGCCAACAATTTTGGATTCATCAAATCCCTCGTCATCTTGATGAATTACAACTCAATATTAGTATTATGTACAAAATAAAACAAGAAAACAAAAAAAAAACCTTAAAAAAATACCAAAAATGCTTTGTCTGACAGTGGTGGTCGGACATAACGATTCTAGGGGCAATTTTCTGGGTTTTGAAACCCATTTTCGCCATCTTTTCATTTTGATTTTAGGTTTATTTTTGTATAAAAATAGTGTAGATACTAAATGCACGTACCATAGGGGTGAAGAACGACTTGAATCTCTTTCCATTATAGGTCGAATGACTTACTTGATGGTGCTCACTTCCAACACTTTGAACACTTCTCGAATAACTTGCGATACTTCAAATAGAAAGAAACCACTTGCGAATAATTCAAGATGTGTTTTTGATTTAAAAAATACACTAAAATCACAAGATTGAAGATTGAGATTTGTTGGAGAGTTGAATAGTTGAAGGATTTAGGGTTGAGAGTTGAATGGTTAATGAGGGAGGGGGGTGAAGAGATGTGGAAGGTTTTAAGGGGTTTAATAATTATCATTTTTGGTAACTTCACATGAAACATTTTTTGTCTTTTTACTTTTTTTAGATAAAGTGGGTGAAATAAAATATGAAAGATTGGGTGATAATAGCCCGACCCTAATAGTATATATATATATAGATTAGTCGATGGATAGTAAATATCAACAAACCGAGATCTAGAGAGGATTGAAGGATCCGGTCCAACCGTTGAGCCCAATCCCTTTCCAAAATCCAAATGCAGAACCTGTTTGAGTCGGTCCGTCAGTGTTGCTTACATAAGTTTCTTATATATAACGATTCCTTTTTTTCTGAATAAATGAATAAATAAAGGAAAATTGAGAGAGCAGCGTAGCTGAGGTACCGTACGCGCCAGCTTCTTCTTCCCACCCAACACGCAACCGTTGAATACTTTCTTCTCTTCTCTTACCTTCTTCTTCTTCTTCTCTACCACTACCACCTCTCTTCTAATCTTCAACTCTACGCGTTCTTCGTAAGTTCCTTCTTTTCTTTCTTCTTCTATTTTTTGTTTGCTTCTGATTCCATTTTACATATAACAATTAGAAAAAATTAAAGAGAGAACTCTTTCAATTCTCGATTAATTAGGGTTTCATCGCGCGCTACTAATTCTCCCCTTCATCTTGAAATAGGTTTTTTTTTTTTTTTTTTTTTTTTTTTTTTTGTAATTAAAAAATTTCCCTTCTGTTTTCACTTAAAACTTAAATTTTGTGTTCAAAGATGTGCTTTTTGCCCTCCATGCAATCGTTGTCTTTGATTGATTTTGCCCTAATTTTTTCCCCCAATCTGAATATATAAAATTGCTCGTTTCTGATCTTTGAATATTTCTCTCTGATCCAGTGAAGAATACTCCGCTTTGCGCGTGTCCCGTTCTCTTCTCCAAGTAGATTGATGCCTGCAACAACAGAGCTCAATTTGTTGAAAACGTAGAACAAACTTTCGAAAAACAAAAAAAAAAACCCTAATTTTCAATCTTGCGAGATATGGAGGTGAAGCTGTGGAACGACAAGCGCGAGAGGGAGATGTACGACAACTTCGCAGACCTCTACGCCATCATCAAAGCCACCGAAAAACTCGAGAAAGCCTACGTTCGAGACATCGTCACCTCCTCCGAATACGAACCCGAATGCCTCAAACTCATCGCTCAGTTCAAAACCCTAGCTTCCACTCTCAAAGAAACCGTTCCCAGCGTCGAACGCTTCGTCGACACTTACAAAATGGACTGTCCGGCGGCCCTTAACCGCCTCGTCACCTCCGGCGTTCCGGCCACCATTGAACACCGGTCTGCTGCAGCCGCATCCGGCAGCACGTCTGCCGCAACGGTGGCGGAGTGCGTTCAGCATTTTATCACGGCAATGGATACTTTGAAGCTTAACATGATTGCTGTTGATCAGGTTCATCCTGTGCTTGCTGATTTATTGGCTTCTTTGAATAAGCTTAGTATATTGCCGATGGAGTTTGAGGGACGTGTGAAGATGAGGGAGTGGATTGCGAGGTTGTCGAAGATGGGAGCGGCTGATGAGTTGACGGAGCAGCAGGCGAGGCAGCTTCATTTTGATCTAGAGTCGTCGTATAACTTGTTCATGGCGGCATTGCCCAATGCAGGTTCTTGATTTTGTGGTAAGCTTCTTTTTTTTTTTGCTTATATATAATAAGTGATGAATGGATTGGACTGTCCTTGGTTTTGGGTTTTTGGTTTCTGGCATTGTATTGTAGTTGATGGAAGAACCTCCAAGAAATTGATCACTGGTTTTATAAGAAGCTTTGAATCAGAAGGGTATGATATCTATGTTATTGATACCTATGTCAATATTTTTGTTCATAATTAAGAATTCATTTTGTGTACTAGTTTTGCTCAATGGGTTTTTCCTTTTAGCACATCAAATTATAAGTTCTCTCAATGTTTGCAACCTTTTTTTATTCTTTTTCTTTTTTATGGTAATGAACAAGCCCACAGATTTATGAAGCTGTCATGTTCTAAGTGGCATAATTATCGTCTCAAGGAATAACCATTTTGATGAACCATCTGCGGCTTCTGATTAACTGGTGCACTCAACCTTGTCACAATACCAAGTCCTGGTTGAATCATTGGCTCTGAAATCACTTGTTGGGTTTAAATCTTGCTTGGTACTTGTATTGTTCCTACTTAACCATCTTTTGGTCTAAGTAGGCTTTTACTTTAAAAGGCCTCAATGTTAATGTAGGAGAGATCTCCATGTGGATGTCATGTGACGAGTTTGTCTTTATCTGATGTGAGGCTATTATTTCGGTCCATAAGTACCCAACAATTACAACCTATAAAAAAAATGGAGGCTAATAAAAATTACATTATGTTGCAAGTATTTGACTATGTCCACCTCTAATTAGAAATCGAAGTATAATCATTATAAAAATAAGCCAAAGTATTTTGCTTATTGACCTTAAACTTCTACTAATAGATGTTCGTTTTAGAGAAGAAGTAGAGTATAAATATAGTTACCAAACAACCCCTTAAACGGTTTTAACTTTAAAGTTAGAGGAAGTTGAAAACTTAAAGATGTATAATTTCTTTTGAAGTATTTTGTGCAATAGGAGGGTTTTTATGGGGCGTGCCCTGGATAGCCTTAGCATTTTGGAGGAGGCGAAGTGGATGCCCTGCAATTAGGTGGCCTGTTCAAAGTTCAATGGGTGGTTCTCTATTTCAGATTGGTGTAGGAATTGGGGTGGGTGTTTGTAAGTGAAGTGCGGGTGTGTGGTGGGTTTTGGCTTGTTTGTAGTTTTTGGGCTTTTTTCTCTTAAGTTTGTCAGCAATGTTCCTTGTGGAGTATTTCTGATGCTCCGTTTTGTATTTCTTATATTTCCAATTAATAAAGTTTTGTTTCTTCTAAAAAAAACGGTATTTTGTACAGAAGATGAGAATCAATCACAAAAAGATTTGGTTAGATTTCATGTTCAAACTGCCCTTTCCTCTATGCTTTTTCAGGGGTCATGATATTGTAAGCACAAGAGCTCCGTGTGGTATTGAATAAATTTCTATCCATGATACTTGGATTCTTGAAAAGTTTCTTAATGCTTTCCTGTTTTGGTACTGTTGATGATAGCTTAATATGCATTGTTGGGCCTTTATTTGACAGCTATAGCTTTGAGGTCAAGTGGTTTCTAACATGGTATCAGAGCCTTGGTTTCGCAAGAGGTCTTAGGTTCATGTTTCTTTATTGACATTTGCATGTTCCCCATTTGCATAATTGGTATTTTTCTTCTTCTATCTCTTGTTTGGCTCTCCAAGTGCAAGATGAGGCTACACGTGAAGGGGAGTGTTGATGATAACTTGATATGCATTGTTGGGCCCTTATCTGACAGCTATAACTTTTAGGTAAAGTGGTTTCTAACAAGTACAAAATCATGCATCTGCCTCTAGGCCTTGGGGGAAAATGAGCTGAAGAATCCTCTTTGTACAATGGCCACTTCTATATGTATATACTTTGGAAGCCTTATTCATTGTTTGCCTATCTTTGTTTGTGAGCTTCCATTTGACCTCTTTGAGGATAATTTTCTTCACCATTTTAACTCCTTCAATGCTGTTCTTTGATTCAATTTTCCTCTTTCTTGGAAATTGGAAAACAGAAAACAGGGAGAATCCAAAATCAAAATTTCAGAAAATGATTTTTGGTTATTTTCAAAAACAGTTTGTTTTCAGAGTAAAATCTTAAAAAACTGAACCAAACACCTCTCAAAGCACGCAGTCCCTGCGTCTTAGCATCTAGAGCGGCTGGCATTCTCTGTTTGGGCTGCCTGCCTTATTGATTCTGCCATTTGTTGTGTTTTGGGATTTTTAGACATTGAACTTTATCAGAATCGCAGACAAAGCCAGGCCTTTTTTTGTCCTTTTTTGTTTAGTTCATGCAAGTGGATTACACCATTATCTCATTTCCACTGATTATATCAATTGAGAGTGTGATTTCTTTGATGCAAGCTCTGTTGACTATGCCTTAGGACCTCTTAAACCTTGGTAGGTTTCACTGGAGCAACTTTTCAAATGAATTTGAGGCAACAGCCATCGAGTGCTGTAATTATTTTCTTATGTTGATGCGTTTATACGTGCGTGGACAAAAAAAGGTGTTTTATTCTAGTGGGGAGTTGATAACTTTGATTTAATAAGTAAATCAAATCAAAGTTACGAATTTTTTGATCCAGAAAATAGGGAGACTGATGTGTCTCTGGATCAGCAAAGTTTTTTAGAAATATCAAGGACATGACCTGCAAAACCAACTATTCAATTTTGGTTAGGGAAAGACCTCATTACATGAATCCTACCAAAAAAAAAAAAAAAAGTTTACAGGAAACCTCTTCCTTCAAGGAAGCTTGGAAAATCTAATCAGCATGATTTACAGTACTAAATTAGTTTCTAGTGTGTGTCACCCTTTGGCCTTGAAAGTGAAGATGGATGTTCTGAATTCCTAAAAAGAATATATATTATCTTTTGAAAGTCTGTTTGAGAACCTGTTTCCCAAGGTTGTTCTGACAAACAGGCTCTCCTCAGCTTTGGCACTTCTCTTTCCATTTTCCCCTATTATATCTAAGTCATTGACATAGTCTTAAGACTCGAAAGTATTGGTATGACAAGCACAACAATGACTCCAGCACCAAGTGCTACGGCAATGCAAGTCCACTTCCTTGAGTTTGTCTGGTACTCTCTGGCCACATGTAGCTGCTCAGCTCCTCTTCTGACAAAAGAGTTGGCGTGAGCTACATGGCTTTCTATATCATTCAGCTGCTGACCTTGAGCCTCTACCAGTGCAGCCATGTCTAAGAACACCTGGTGCAGCTCAATCAGGTTCTTCTCTATCTCCTTAACTGCATCGTGTCGTTCTTGAATCTCTGATATAGTATCCATGATTTGGCCTCTACCCTGTTCCTGAATTGCCTTTTGCAGGAAATTCTCGCTTTCCCCGCTTGATATTAAGGTCTCAATTGTCTGTTCATCAGCTTTCTCCCCCGTTATTGTGAAGTACCTGCGCTCAACGGTTTCCTTGTATTCTGCTGTCATCTTCGCCCGTAAAGCTTGGAAGTCATCCATCATGTCCTTGAGCTTCTTGCCCAATCCGCCGATGACAGATGTCCTTGTTCGATCGGCCGAAGAACCTGGACCACACCCAGGAAGATTCCGGTGTGCAACATTGGAGCGTTCAAGTGCCTCGAGCTTCCCTTTGATTACTTTCACCCTCTTCAATACCTGTTCCACATCGGTGTCCATTCGGGTTCTGAGCTCCTTCATTGTTTTGGCATTGTGCACAGTTTTGCTCTCTTCATTTTGCTCCTGCAACTTTCTGTAAAGCTTCTCGACGCCCCTTAAGTCATCCTTAACATTCTCGACATCTTCAAAGAATCTGTCAAGGTTTACGCTTTCCTTCCCAGCCTCTCCACCAACCTCTAGGTCGTCGAGGTGGACCTGATGCTTCAGGTCAGTGTACTTCTTGAATGAACCTGAGAAAAGATCATTCATCTTGATCTTGATTGGCTTCTTCTATATCAGTTCTGCAGTTCTTTTCCCCTCTTCTTTTTCCCCCTTTTTTTTGAATTGTTTTTTTATTGGTAGAATTCAAAGAACAACACAACTCTCCTTCATCCTTATACCCTTATTTATTTTCACCTCCAGTAAATTTTTTTAACTTTTTTAATTTTTTTTTTTTCCTAAAGGAGGATAGGATAAAGATGAGGAGAAAGCTTATGCAATTGCAAATTTTTGTTCAATGAAGTTGGTGTTGTAATTTGTAAAAGGAAAAGGTCCATGTTTGTTTTGGAGAATGAATTATCAGAGGTTTGGAGTTGCTAAGAAATTCGGACCAACCAAACTAGTGTCTAAAATAGGGATTGGGATATGAAATGGGTGCATGCCACGTGGTGCTTACTGCTTGAATGAATGGAGGGGTTTTGGTTTGACTTGGTCAACCGGTATAACTAATTTAGGGATAATTGTTAATGGTTGATATCTTTATTAGATTGGAGCTGGACACCTTTTTATGAGAGGACCACTAACGCTTGATGCAATGATATGGGCATGTTAGCACACGTTTTTATAATGAACAATTCTAAATAGATTCACAAAAAACACTTACTATACTCACTTTGTTTTATATTATTGTTGAAAATTTATAAAGTATGCGAGTAAAATGAGTATTTTTTTTTTGATACAATTAGAATTTTCTTTTATAATAAAAAGTAGGAAAAGGAAAATAGATAGCACATCTCAATATAAATGAACAATTAAAATTTTTATACCAATAAACTATAGGTCAAAGTCTCTTAAAATAAAATATTAATTAGTTAAAATATCTTTGGAAAAAAAAAAAAAACGTACTTTAGTTAACCATATTAAACAGATTACTCATTAAAAAAAATAAAAAATAATTTTATCAACCTACAAAATAAAATATGTACTAAAATCTACTAACTCATAAAAATTGAATATACATGTTTAATAACTAATTAACTAATAATAACCAACTTACTAAATTAAATAAACTCGTATTAATTGAATTTAAAAACAAAAATATAGCATGTAAATTAATATATAATTTATAACTTGTAGTAAATTGAAATCAATATTTTTTGCTTAAACAGAGAAAAGAAAAATACAAAAGAATGAAAAGAATTGACCTAAAAAAACAAAAGAGGAGATAGGCAATGAAAGTGAAAATTAAAAACTACCTTAGAAAAAAAAAAAAATAGTTTGTTGATTATCCCAACTATATATATATATAGTTTGGCTTCTCAGTTCTATCAACAGTTCTGATGTCTAGAAATCCCATGGAATTAGAGAGTACAGCCAGCATTTGTAGGGATCCCAAGGGAGAGGAGAGTAATCTCTATACTGTAGTATTGCTAATTACTTGAAACTAGAAGTCTAGAACAAGCAAACCATCTGGTCATTGCAACATTTGTTCCAAAGAGTGAAAAAGAATCATTTATTTAATTAAATCTGAATCAGTTTCTTGGTACAATCTTCACTCTATGATGCATAAGACTTCACTATCAGAGCAGAGCAACAAAATTACACCCACTATTAATACCACCCTATAATTTATTTACAAGAGAGAAAGAGAGTTAATATTTTTCCAAGAGTTCTTCAGCATCATCACAAATGGAAGGCGAGGCTGCTATAAGACAATTTCTTGCTGTTGCGATTGTTGCTGACGTTGTTGTGGGTGTTGGGATTTCAGTTGAATAATGCTGCATTTCAAGCTCCTTTCTTGCATCTGCCACCAAATAAAATGCTTTTTGACATTTTCTAGAATGCAATTTCTGAAGTTTTTAAGTTTAAATGATCAGTTCCATAGCTAGTTAATATTTCTCTTGTACCTTTATTTTTTCTTTTGGTTTTTGGCTATGGATGGAAGATTATTTGCATTTAAAGGATTACAGAGATTTGTAGTTTGTACTACCAAATTATATAAACTAGAATGTTGATTACTCTTACCTCTAGAGCTGAAACCAACTCTAGCAATTCAAAACACTCTTCTAAGAGTGACTTCTCTCTTGAAACCACCTCTGCAAGTTCTGAAAGCAAGAAAGCCGTCTTCTGAGCCTATCGAATTCAAGTAACTTGAGGGTATAAGAAAAAGATATCTTTACATATATACTCACACAAAGATTACGACGAAGAGGGAGCGACTTACAGCCGGTGAAAAATCAGTTAACATTGTCTTCACTGATGCTGTGAGATCAGTTGCATTTCTTATTGCAACTGAAGCCGGTTGTGGATCCGCCTGAAAGCTCGTGCATGCCCATGTAAGTTCCCATTAATGGTTGGTGAAAATTTTGTAGATATAATTTGAAAATCTTGAAAGAAGGTGACTTTGAACTTTTTACCTTGGCACCTTCTATGAGGGGAACTCTGCAAACAACAGAATGTAAACAATCTTTGGTCATAGAAACTGCTGATACATGTTGGCTTTCCATATCTCCCCAAGCTTCTAGCGGCTGAACCTGCATACATATATATATATATATATAGGTTAGACATTAAAACCGATCATAATACTATTTTTTTTAAATAATCAAGTTAAACCCATTAATTATTTGATCAATCTGATCTACATATATCCCATTTTCAAGTTTTAATCTCATCAAGAGATGGAAATGTTTCAGAATACTGACCTGAGAACAGAGAATGGTGTTTAGCTTGAGTTCAAGCTTCTCTTTGTTAAAGTTGACATGCTTTTGCACAATAGATAATTGTAACTTGGAAAGACTGGCCCATGCATTCAACAAGCTACTCTGCAAAAGTCACCAACCTCACTTTACTCATAATATCATGAAGCCATTAATTTCAAAAACAAATCTCACAAATACATGATTAGATTTCATACTTCATAGTCTACTAGTTACTTTGCTAGCTTCTGGGTCAACCATGACCAGTACAATATAAAAAATGTTTTTTTTGTTTATTTGATGACTATTTCTACGTCACTTCAGCATTTTCCTAAAAAAATATGCACTATATAACTTTCAAATAATAGCAAAAACAGGGTACATACTTCTGCTAGAGCTTTCTTGCTAGCATCCACATCGGTAGCGCGAGCGTTAACATATCTCCATTGAAGTAGCCGACAGTAAAGCAGTTGAAGCATATGAGAGTCTTCTCCCAAACCATGTCGCGCAGTCAAAGACAATGAAGATGAAGAAGAAGAAGAAGAAGATCTAGTTTTACTCTTGAACAACTCCAACCCCAAATTAAGCAGATTTCCCACACCTTTGGATTTAGAAGGACTATTCGGAGGCTTCAAATTCGAAAACGACACAACTCGTTTTCCCTTGTTCTCAACCGACATTAATGGAGGCGAACCTGACCTTGCAGGAGATAGTGCCCACTGAGACGTCACCGTCCCATACACTCTCATCGAGCTTGCTCTACCGATCACGTTCTTGGATAGCAAACCGCTTGGATTCTGGAAATTCTCTGAAGAACTAGTAGTAATATTCGGTGGTGTTGTTGAGATGTTCGAAACAGAACTTCCACGACGATTACAAGGCCTCATGTACCTTGAAGATACCTCCATTCCAGATCTTCGAGAGCTCGTCTTGGATGACAAAGAAGAAGAGAAAGAAGAGTTCTTTCCGATTGCAGGAGAATGAATGATATTATTATCAGTGCTAGAGAACACATCACTGCATTCAGACTCAGAACTGATAACATCGGAAAAGGAATCCGAAGTTCGTTGACTCGATATCTTCCTGATCATCTGAATGTTTTCGTCGACGGAGAATCTACCATGAGGTAGTACTGATGAATTACTAAAATTATTGGACGATAGAAAATTGCTCTTTCCTGTATATCTTGCGGATCCTGGGATGATGATCGGCCTGTGATTCTCCTTCGAGTTGTCTTCCCTTCGAATAAACCTTCTGAATTCAGAAGAGCTCTTTTGCCTACTAAGAAGAAGATCAGCTCCACCATTTTCGCGCTCGAGTAGATCTTTGAGCCTGTCGTTACCGAGATGATCAGCTAGAGTTCCTGATTTCTTGCTGCTCGAAGAGTTTGAAGCAGGCCATAGACCTCGAATCGAACTGATTTCTTCAGCGCTTTGATGCTTCCTGGAACTAAATCCAGAAGAAGAAGAAGAAGAAGAAGCTTTTCGTTTGGTGGGAGATAAAGCGCGATTCGGCGATGGAAGTCCTCCGCTTTCTACAGAAGATGTAGTTGATGTTGGAGAAAGAAATCGAGAGCTTACTTCACGAGATTTCGGCCTTCGGGACTTTGGAGATTGATGATCTGATGAAACTGTCATCTCAGATATAGATGTTTCCTTCTTCTTCTTCTTCATCATCATCATCATGTTCTTGCTCTCATTGAAGGATTTTAGGGGAGGGAGAGACTGAGAAAGCGAGAGAGATGAAGCGACGAGAACGAAGAATTCAAAATTGGAGTTGGTTACGTTACAGATTTGGTTAATCCAAAGATCTTTTTTTTCTACTGACGGTTCAAATTGGCGGCAAGACAACTGAGTCTCCGCTGGAAGAGTAAGATGCTTTTTAGTGTGTATTTACGAAAAGCTCCTTGTGGATGAAGGTTAGTTAGTCAAACTTAAGAGAAATGTGAGGGTATTTTAGGAATTGAGTGGGAGATTATGTCGTTAAGTTGGTTGGACTGAATCACTATGATCAGGTACGTATATGGGAGACGAGAAATAAAAAGAGAGAGCATTTTGTGCCGGCAAAACTCCATAGAGGACTTCCAAGTGGAGGCCGTTTTGTTTACCACGTGGAAGAACAAAAGAGTAGTGCTGCTACTGCTTCTTTATTTATTTACGCCGGCGGTTTGGGTCTCAAACCTTTGATTGTATCGACAATGGGAGCCCACAGTCGAATGGGCCGCACCATGAGCAACTCTAGTTTAAATAGGCTTGAGTTTGGGCCAAGACATTTTGCCCAAATTTAAAATCGGGCTAGAATTGGGCTCACCATATATGTGTTAATATAAAATGGAAGCTACTAAAACTACCCACTCATTTTTATCCATCCACCCACCTAAATTTAAAAAATTAAACAAATAATAAAAAAATGTAAAATTACTAAACTAACCGTATAAAAACTATTCAAAACCTCTCATACTCTCTCTTCACCCACCCATTCTTCAACCAAACCCTAACTCTCCACCTCTTCAACTCTTTCAATCTTCTTCAAACCTACAAATTTTTGGGTTTTTTTGGAGTTATATCATATTGTTTTACGATTTTGTTGCCTTGAAAGACATTTAAAAGTGTGAAAAACAAGAAACATGGCGTCAAAAATGGGTTTGCGAAAATGGCAATGGAAACCCATTTTCGACGCGTCCGACCACCACTAACCGGACAAAACGATTATGTTTGTTCCATTTCGAATGAACAAAACAAGTCTGTCTGGTCCTGACAGGCCAGACAAAGTGTATCATCGTTGAATACGCTCTGTCCGTCCTATCAAGACCAGACAGAGCGCCTTTGCTTGTCCAGACAGGAACGAACAGAAACATTATGTCCGGTCTTGTCTAGACTAACAGAGACGGTCTGTCTGGCAGAGTCAGGACAGACAGTTCAATTTGGAGGTTTTTTTTTAAAACAATTATACATTTTTTTAATATTGTTATTTATATATACATTTAATACTAATTTTGACATGTAAATTTTCAGGATGATGAGGCTCCTGACGAATGTAGTAGTGTTAACAATGAGATAATACGAGATTATACTGAAGAATTTGTCACTGATTTGATATTCAGTAATAGGGATGAAATAATTGCATGGATTAGAGATGTTGACCGAAGGAATTGACTTGTTATCGTCATCAAGAGCTCAGATTCAGGGGGGCAGAATGGTAGGCGACCAAAAATAAAATTTGCCTATGAGAGATATGGTGTATATAAACTGAGAAAAGATAAAAAACGCCATGAAAAGAAAAAAAAAAAAAAGGTGATTGAAAGCAGAACGAAGAAGTATGATTGTCCTTTCTTGTTACGGGGGCAAAAGTTGGTTGTTGGTGATGATTAGACTATAAAAGTTGATTGTGGAGTTCATAATTATCTAGCGGCTACACAGATGGAAAAACACTCTTATGCGGAAAGGCTTACAAAGGACGAGATGAAAATCCTTGTTCAGATGAGTCGGAGTCAAGTAAGGCCTAGAGATATATTAACTACTTTGAAGCAAAGGGACATGAATAATGCATCAACACTGAGGACCATATACAATGCACGTAATAAGCATAAATTGGTGGAACATGGTGGGAGGTCTCAGATGCAACAATTGATGCTCAAACTTGCAGAAGAACAGTATGTTGAGTGGCATAAGTCTGATGAAGATATTGATCATGTGACGGCTTTGTTTTGGGCACACACAATTTTGATAGACCTGTTGCGTTGCTTTCTAAGAGTTTTGATAATGGATTGTACGTACAAGACGAACATCTACCGATATCCGTTATTTGAGATAGTTGGTGTTACGTCAACTAATATGACTTTCTCGGTGGCCCATGTATATATGTTAAATGAGAAATAAGAAAACTATATATGGGTACTTGAAAAGTTAAAAGATCTACTTGAAGGCTGGGCACAGCCAGAGGTTTTTATTACAGACAGAGAATTGGCTTTGATGAATGCGGTGGGGGTTGTTTTTTCAAAGGTCACAAATTTGTTGTCTTTGGTATATAAACAAAAATGTGTTGGCAAAAACAAAAGGAATGTTCAACCAGAAGAAGAAGTGGCACACATTTATGACCATGTGGCATGCCTTGGTGGAATCTGAGTCACAGGATAAATATGAAGAACATCTAAGGATGTTGCATACTGATTAAGAAAGTTATCCTGATGTCCTTGCATATATATCGAATGAGTGGTTGACAAAACACAGAAAAATATTTGTGGCAGCTCGGAGGGATGAAGTCATGCATTTTGGTAATGTCACAACCAACAGGGTTGAAAGTGCGCATGAAAAGTTGAAGAGACACTTAGGCTCTTCTCAAGCGAATTTTGAATCATCATGGAGAACCATTCATGAGTTGTTGGTATTGCAACATACAGAAATATCAGCATCATTTCAACAAAGTTTGTTCATTGTGAAACATTCGCATAGAGATTGGATCTATGACGAACTACATGATGTTGTATCCAAATGTGCACTTGACATGCTTCAAACAGAATGTGTCCGTTGCAAGGAGAATTATTTCGAAAGAGCTCACTGTGGATGTGTGTTGCGAAGAACCATGGATTACCCTGTGCACATGAGATCTTTGAATGCAACCAAGGACATCGGCCTATCCTTCTTTTTCCCGTGGATGCCCATTGGAAAAAACTTGACATGATTGTCCCTATTAAGGAGTCAAAGCAAGAATTGCACAACACGGTTGAGTTTGAAGCCTTTTTTAAGCATTATGATGGTAGCGATGCACCAACAAAGTCAAAAATGCTGAAAAAATTGAGGGAGATATATAATCCATCATCTACATTGATGTCTGAGCCTATAGTGAAAAGAAACAATAGGGGAAGACCAAGTTAAAGATTGATAGATCAACAAAGAGAGATCCATCAGTCTTTGAGCATGTGTTATTATAGGAAGATAGTTGTTCCCCTCTTCCTTCCCTGAATACTGTCAAACGATCTGGAAAAGTTCACAGGACAAGGAATTTGGGCCCTGAAAAATATATTAATCATTTTCCTATAGGTCTGAAGCCTTACATTCAGCAAGTCAAAGATGTATTAGCTGATGGGCATTGTGGTTATCGAGTTGTTGCTCTTTTTATGGGTTTCCGGGACGATGATTGGAAAAGGGTTAGACGAGATCTCTTGGAGGAACTTCAGAATTTTAGAGATCACTACACAGTGGTGTTCCAATACAATGGTAGAGTGGATGAAATGATTAAGGATTTGGAGTGTTTTGATGTACCAGCACTGTCATATGCATGGATGGCAATGCCTGAAATGGGTCACTTGATTTCCAGTAAGTATAATGTTGTCTTCGTTCTCATATCGAATCAACAGTGCTTGACGTTTCTTCCACTGAGGAGTGTACCTATTTCGACATTAGAGAGACGGTTGTTTGTTATGGGTTTTGTGAGTGAATGTCATTTTGTGCAGATTATTTTGAGTCCAACTAGTCCTCTACCGCCTATTGCCGCCTATTGCTCCCAATTGGGGAAAGTTTCATCTCTCATGTGCTAAGGGTTGGGACACACCATACTTTGACCGTATTTTATGTTTTACTGGAACTGTTCCTAATGTAGCAACTGTAGAAACAATTTCTGATTAAAAAGTAAATTCTTCATTGTCAAAAAAAAGGTTTGTAGCTGATCTATTTTGATGTCAAAAAAAAAGTTTGTACATGACGTTCACACAAATTAATACTCAATGACATTGTTTTTTTGAATTCCATTACATGCATTCATAATGAAAAAAAAAAAAAAACAGAATCCATTTTATGCTATGTTTGTCTTCTTCAAACGTTTCTTGATTGACTTCATGAGGGCTCTCCACGTTCAAAATGCTCAACTAGCGTGGAGGCATGATCTTCGTGTACATCACTAATGTTAACACCAGATAGAGTTGCAATAATGTCATCGACCGTCGTGTACACATCATCGAGCGTTTGTTCTTCCCCCCTCCTTGCTTTCAATACCATCAACATTTCCAGCGCTCGTTTGATGTGTTCCTAAGAAAATCAAAAAATTGATTAATACCAAACAAATGTCATTCATAGACATTTATAATTGCTATGAAATTTGGTTTATTACCTGCGCTTCATCGATGTTAGTGTGTCGGCCAAGTGGTACTTAAGTACCTCAAAATTCAGGATTCTGGACTATTGAGTGTGAAATTAAATGGAACCAATCCAGATATCCTTCTACTGTGTCCCATGGATTACATAGCGTTTGTCCACGTAGATAGTTCGGTAGCAAATGGTACTTCTAATTTTTTCACATTGATCAATGAAGGTGTAATGAACCACGTAGAACCTTAGCACCTCTCTCTACTCGAGTTGGGCTCATAGGATCACGTGGGATTGATTGTACATATCCAAGTTGACGAAGAAAACGATCTTGGTGAAATGGCTCAACCACTTCAAAACACTTAAGACATGATGTGTAGAATACAACTTCATATAATGGACATAGGTCCCTACAATCTGTATAAGGGTCCCATATAACCTAAAGAGAATAATGGAGAACGATTTCAAATATAAGTTAAAATTTGTATACATGACATTTAATTTAAACGATTAACATTTACCTGATTCGATTGAAGATCATCAATCATCTCACGCAATGTTTCAAAATTCTTTTGGCCTAGTCCCATTTCTTTTCTAGGCTTCCACTTTCGAGCGCATGGGTAGTTGTTTGTATAAGCATGATTAACGTGCGGTTGAACCAAAGGTATGTGCTCGTACAACTACGCCTAACAATTATAAGGAAATTTTTTTATTAGACATAAAAGAAAATGAAAGCGTTCGAACAACAAATATGATTTTCATAATTTACATGAAAGAAAATAAATAAGGTAGTTTTACCTATAACAAACTTGTGTATCCTACAATTTGTTGTACGCCATATATTTTCACACAACCTAATTGGCAATATAAGAAAGCAAGACACGCAGAACCCCATGCATATGTACTAATCGCTTCCAGGTTCACCAACAATTTCAAGTAAATTACGTTCACCCTTGAAATGCTCTTGTCAGTGAAAATCGTACAGCCTAATATGAACAACAAATATGCTCTTGTTGTACACTTAGCTGAAGGATATGGTTCATTTTCTTTAAGTTTAGGCCCAAATCTTTGTTTTAACCAATCCAATTGCACTGACTGTCCTCTATGCGTGGTGATCTCATCAGTTGCATGTTGAATTGACACCCCTAATGCTTCATGGAGTAGTGAGACTGCCTCTGCATTGTTTATTACTTCACAATTTATTGCCTTACCCAAAGTTGGTATGCGAAGTAAAACCATGACATCATCGAGAGTGATGCTCATTTCACCGAAAGGTAAGTGAAATGTATATGTCTCTGGGTGTCACCTCTCAACAACAAAAGAAATTAAAACTTTGTTGACATCCTCATACTCTTTAATAATTTCCATAACCCTTTGCTTCTCAGGGTGTTGACTGAGATCCCAAATCACCAATTTTGTACCATAATTGATGCATTTCAGAAGTTTGCGTTTCTGCATGAGTAAAAAAAATATCAAAATCGATTAAATAAATTCATTTAGACGTAATTACAAAAATTAAATAAAAAATCATTATATACCTTGTTCTGTCATATGAAATATGCTACGTGTGTTTTAAAATGTGTGAGTACTGATGGATCAGTAGGTCCACCAGGGTAAGGACCAGACAGTACTTGTGAATCGGAAACCTCCGGTACCACAACCTCTTATTCTTCATCTTCATCTATAATTGGTGGCTGTAATTGCTCTTGTTGGTGACGTCTTCTCCTAGTCGAGGCCGTCGGCTGATCTCTTTGGGAGTTTTGCCCCTCAGTAGTAGAGACACTGGGTCTTCTTTGTCTCTGCGGCATATCTAAATAAGAAATAATTAAAAAAATCATGTTAGTACCATAGGTTAGTGTAAATAAAATAAAATAAAAAAGAATTGTCCATCCGGGGAGGGACGGACTTAATGCCTCTGTTCGTCCCAACACAGATTGTAACGACCCACTTTTCGCATGTGACATCATGATGACGTAAAATGCCCAACTCGAAGTCTTGTGCACGTGATTGATGTGTATAATACTCGTATATATTGTGTATATGAAGTATTTTTATGTATTTTTATGTTTGTTAGTGTGTATGTGTAAGTCAAAATACGTGTATATGTTTGTTATGTGTTTGTGTGTTTGTGCATGAAATAAAACATTTTACTTGCAGCCACTTAGCCATGATTATGACACGTATTAACTTGTTGGAAAGCTGAAATTAACACGTTTTGGCTTGTTGGCAGCTAGTTGAAGGTGTTAAACTTGCTGAAATTGAGAGAAATAACTTGTTGGAGCAAGTTCTAAAGAAAAAATAGAGAAGAAGAAAGAAAGAGAATGAAAGAATGGTGCTTGAGGGCTAAAATATCAGGTAAGGAATGGTGGTTTTGAGCTGAAAATTCCATTAATGAATTTCTCTCTTCAACTTGTCTATTATATGTAACATGCAAGTGATTTCCATGGCTAGAAATGAAGCTAGAAAGTGAGGGTTTGAGCTGGATTTTTAGTGATTCATTGAAGGAAACCATGGGAGATTGCTTTCTTGTTCATTGGTGAGTAAATTAATAGTTTAAACATTGATTTCTATGGCTAAATCTGAATCTGGAGAATGGGAATTTGGTATTGGATTTGATTGATATGTTGACTCAAACCATGGGGGATTAATTCCTTGTCCATTGGTGAACATTTTGATGATAAAAACACTGATTTTTTATGGATAGAACATGGTGTTCCAGACCATGTTAGAACAAGGTTTTGGAACCCAATTTCAGTGACCATTTGTGGTGTTTTAATATGTGTCTTGACTGGAAATTGATTATGGATGTGTTGGGTTGATATTTGACAGAAATTGAAATGCTGAATTTCTGAAATTTTGGGTTGATGATGGTTCATTTGATGACTAATTAACTGAACAGTGTGCTGGAAATTTAGAAAATTGGGCAATACATTGGTAAGTTATTCAATGATGTATTTTGATCAATTTGATGGGCAATTGACTGAAATTTAAGTGTTGAAAATGTTAGAGCATGTGAAGATTGCTTAGGTAAATTGCTTAGTGATTAAAGTGATTAACTTATATGGATGGAAATTTTGTGTTAATTTGGTGATCAAATGAGTAATTTGATTATGTGCTGGAAATTCCATGTTAGTAACGGAAAGGGTAAGGTAAATGGGTTATTGATACTTGGTAATTAATTGAATGATCAAGTGATTAAATTCATTTTGCTGGAATTCATTTGTGTGTGTGCAATGTGTAATTTGCAGTAGGTTGATTATGAATTGGATGAGGATTTGTGAACACAATTGAAGTATTGGTGAATTGGCGAAGAATTGTGGACTTAGGCAAAATTTTGTGATTTGTGAGTATTTCTCACCTTACTTCTCCATTTATAGCATTGTATATATATGAAATTGAATTATTGAATAATATGCATTATATTATATATGTGCATTGTATTTATGATCATGAGCACAGATTTTATGCATTGGACTGGCCTTAGGTATTTAGAATTAAATACCTTAGCATTGGATTTCTTTCTATTTACTTGTTCTTTGGGGAAAAGTGCCAACGGAGTACTTGGATTGGTACTTTGTGAAAAGGACTTTTCGAATCACTGAGGAATGTAAGGGTAGAAGGATTAGTTGGATAACGTGTTGGTTTGAACCCATGGCGCAATGGGGGAAGTGTAGGCAATGTTATCCTGATGTGACCTCCTGTTGAGGCTTTTCTACATATCTTTTATGAAAATGATGCATAATTATATCTTTAGTGTGGAAGCATGTATCATATATTTCATTGATGCATTTAAATTTAACAATGTTATTTCAAGTAACATCCATGTTTTACATAAATGCATATGTGGAGATTTTTGTGAAAAGTATTCACTCAGCTAGTTGAGCTCATTCCATTTTCCCTTATATTTTTCATGATCAGATCGTAAAGAAAATGGCAAGGCTTAGAGTTGGTGTAGCCTACCTTACTTCTTTTAGATGTGAGTTTTGATTTGTACATAGGGGAAATGGTAGAAGATATTTGTGTTTGAACTTTTGTTATTGTATATAATTATCACAAATACTATGGTATATAACATATAGTTCGTGATAAAATTTTGATCTGTATATGATAAATGGAATAATAATAAAATAACATTTTGAAGTTCCATGTTTATATTAAGGATAGTCGAATCTTGTGGATTGGGTCGATGACATCATATTCTAGATGATGATGCGATATCTCTGTATTTAATTCAATTATCCTGATCATATACAGATTATGTCTTTGGATCGTATGTAACTTTCCGCGTAGAGTCTTATCAGTGCCTCAGGTTTTGTCGGGTTGTGACATTATCTGGGGTACTGTGCCGGTCGTGACGTCATCAGGGAAGGGGTCGCGACACGGATGGACAGAATGCATTCTGTCCGTCCCCCCACGGATGGATGGACTGTTCTTTTTTTTTTAATTTGTCCATCCGTGGTTGGACGAACATAGGGTTTTTGTCCATCCAACCATGGACGGACAAAGGCAAGTCTGTCTGGCCCTGGTCGGCCGGACAACTCGTTGTGAACCTCAAAATAGGGTTTCGAAAAAACCTTTTCTCACCACATTTCAACAATTTTTTTCATGATTTAGGTCCTAGATCTAGGTATAAATGAACAAATAACACTAAATAAAATAGCAAATCCAACTTATAACTTGAAAAATTGAAGATTTACTCACCGATTTATATTTGAGATTTTCCTCACGAAATCTTTCGATTTTATTGCTAGATCTCTTTTTCTTGCCAAAAAGTCTTAAAACGTTGATTTAACTCCTTCAATGGTTGAAATCAAGCAAGAAATGAAGATTGAGAGAGAAGGAAAATGGATCGTTGGATAGGAAAGGGAAGAGAGGCGTTGGAAATTGGAGAGATGGTAGGAAGGGTATTTTGGGGATTAGGGTGGGTAGAGAGATAGGGTTTAGTTGTTTTTGAATTTTTAGGGGGGGGGTGGTGAAGTGAATAGGAGGGTTGACATAGAGAAATGAGTAGGTGATTTTAGTAGCTTCTTATAAAATTTTGCACGAACCTAGATCTGGCTAAACCTGATTTTTTGCCACCCCCAAATAAGAACAAAAAGTTTAAAGACGTTAAGAGTATAATGCAAAAACTTCAAACAGTTCACGGGGTGATTAATTTAGAATAAATTCCAAGAATACCCATTTATTTATCAATTGTTTAACATTTTTAATATATAATAATTTTAATTTTAAAGGGTACCAGTGAATGTGGATGTGCATTGCACGTAATTGACAATTATATTTATTTTATAGTTATATTTTATAATTTATATTTATTTAATTTTAATTTTAAAAGTGTGTAAAGGATTAAGTCACATCAGTTACATATGTCGGTTGGAACAAATATAAAGAAAAAGGTAAAAATTGTAAAGATGAGTTGGTTAGATTTAATTGTTCCAAGAATACCTTTAATTGTTTATAATATAGGCTGGAAATCAAAATTTCAAATAGATTAGAAAAAGGTATTCAAATCAATATAAAATCCATAAAGGGTACTAAGAAAATGGATTAATTTATGAAAACATTAAAAAATCATTTTCCTAATGCTGATGAGGCAGTACATTACACCACATTAGGAAAAAGAAAAACACTCACCACTCACCATTCACCGCATTAATATGTATATAATTTTGGGTACAAATTTTGAATCATCTTAGCATTTTTTAAAAAAGAAACTAAAACTCACCACATGAATAATAGTTTTAGGTTTGTTTTGTAGGTTGTTTTAGTATTTCGAATCAGGAATTGATCCTAGCTAGAAGTGAAAGTCATGAGTTAGTACCCTAAACTAAATGGACAACTCTCTATATAATTTTGATGTAGAATTCATCCATTCTTTGGAGTTTTGGTGCATGATTATTACATATCTTGAAAATGATAAAGAAACTTAATTAGTTGGGTGCTCGCCAAATCATGCAGTTTTATAAAAGAAATATAAATGTATATTTCATTGCATTGAGTATATATAGTATTTATACAATCTGAAACATAAATGGTAAATGTCTTATTTGAAAGAGCTTTTCCAAAATATTTTTGAAGCAAAAACACTTTTAGACAGCTTTTTCCAAAGAGATTTTTTTTTTTTTTTTCTCTTAAGTGGTTCTCGAATAAATGTTTTTGGCCAAAATATCATGATATTTAACACCCAAGGTTAAGTCCATCTACCCCCAAAAAAAAAAAAAAAGTATGGTATCTAATCCCTCTACTGTACTCTGATCACAGCCTAAAATCTAGAGATTTTTTTTCTCTTAGTGAACTTCATCTTCTTTCGGTTCCAGTTGAATGCTCTGAACACCAGCAATCAACTTGTCTTCTTCAGAATTATCTGCAGTTTCCTCTACGACACTTGCACTTGAAGAAGTACTAGGAATTTGTTGTTGAACAACAAATCTTCTCCAATCCCCACGCCTACGCATTCTATTTCCTTGCACTTCAACCACTTGCGAGCGTCTCAATGCTCTGAGCACCAGTTCAACATTGTGGGTCATGCGCGCAACCTTGTAGAATCCAGCAATAAGCTCAGCCGAAACCCAACCTTCCTCATCCATCTTGCTCTTTAGATAATCATCTTTCACCAAGTTCTCCTCGCTGAAGTAATATTCTATTTGTTTACGTATTGCTGCGCGCAAATCAGCTTCTGGGTCACTCAAATTCTGCACTGGAAGAGCCTGAGGACGCCTTGGTGGTACTGGCAGCACTGGTGCTGGCGCTGGTTCCATATTGAAATAGTATTGCACCGGTGGTGGTGGTGGTACCATCTGATTTGGAAGAGCACCATAAAAGGCAGAACAATCCTGATCTGGGTAAGGGTTAATGTTGGAATATTCATTGAAATAGGGATGGTCGATGGGCAAAAAATCTAATGGGAATTGAGGAGGAAGAGGATAAGGGAGAATGGGTGGCTGCGGGGACGGATTGAAGTATGGAAGATATTGATCATGATCTTGGATGGGAGTGAAACTATATGGGGGAAGATCATACTGAGGAAGTGGTTGATGAGGAAAGTTGGAAAAAGGGCCATGATTAACAAACCCATTAGACCAGTAGTAGCTACTGACATTAACGATAGCTGTGTCATTGCCTCGTAAGCGAGGCTGAGAATACCTGTTAGAATAAGAATTTCGATTTTGAAAACCATTATTTCCTCTTGCATTGAATGTTCTTCCCCTTTGTCCAGGATTTTGATTGGAAGATCTTGGGTGATGGGTTGAAGAAGAAGAAGAAAAAGAAGAAACTGAAATGACTTGGTGAGGAAACTCCATGATTAATCAAGCAGGAAGAAGGAATAACCAGAGATATATCAAGAAGAACTAAAACTTAATAAAACCTGAACTTCCCTCTAAGATTTCCGCTTCTCCAAATCAACAAAATAAACCAGAGATTGATGAAGTGAAGTTTGATGACCAAACCTGTTTATTTATAAGCGAATGGAGCTTAATCATCCTAGTTTGAATACAAACGCAACTGCAGATGTTAATCAGCATTTGAATACAACCTGAACTTTCTATTTCACAACCTGAACTTTCTATAGCATTTGAATCATCCTAGTTTAAATACAAACGCAACTGCAGATGTTAATCAGCATTTGAATACAACCTGAACTTTCTATTTCACAACCTGAACAAGCCACCATGAGCAGAGTTCAAAAGATGGTTATCATTAGATTTCTCAGTTTTTTTTATTTTATCCTTTTTATTTGTTATTATTTCTAATTATATTGCTTGACTAGTGTCTTTTAATTGAAAATCTTATGAATAATGGTCAGAGGCGGGTTTCACAACTTGTTTTAAAATTAACAAAAATCCTGGAGACTATTGGCCTAAAAGGTAATGCAAAAGCGAAAGAGGCAGAATTTAGGTAATTTATACTTATATAAAATATAAATTTGCTTTAACTTTTCAGTGTAGTCATTTTTATTTTTTTCAAAAGTTTAGTTCATCCTTCCAAAGCTTATTTATTTTTCATCGTCTATCAAAAAAAAAAATTTATTTTTCATCAAAAGATTTTTTAATATTAAAAAAGGGAAAATAATAATTTTATATTTTAATTAATTTTTACTTTTGTATCTTTTATATATATATTAGTCAACAGGCACATGCCTTGCACCGGAGTGAATTTGTGAATTGATTAAGAAAAAAATTGCAAATGTTATCATGTAGTAGAAACAATATTTTTTGTTTGTCTTGTTTTATCTTTAAATGATAAAATATAATAATAGATCTAAATAATAATAATAAAAAGAAAATAAAAAGAAGAGTTAAACCAATGAAATTTAAAAATATTCAATGGAATTAAAACAAAGTAAAGAAAAAAAAAATCTTACAAAATGGATCTAAATAATAATGAAAGAATAGTATGGGCTAATTAATTTTCAAAATCTTCATTAGAATTAGAATGAAGTAACATGTGCATTTGAAACTTTGCAATTAAATAGACACTACTTGTCATAAGATACATGCCTCTGCAATTGCATTATCTGTTAGAAGAGTTGCATTGAGGTCATTCGACCCAATTGTAAACCAAGTTATGAAACCCCGCCTCTTACCATTATTCATAAGATTTTCTATTAAAAGACATTCATATCCTTTTCTTATTCATAATGCCCAATATATATGAATCTGGGTTATTGAGTAATTAATTCTTATGCACAATATATACAAAGATATAATTTATCTTTTTCTTTCTTTCTTTTTTTTGAGCAGAAAAAAGATGTAATTTATCTTATGATCATTGAGCTACTCTTAATTTTAAGATGATGATGAAGCTTAATATTTCCTATTATGCATAATGGCATATATATGTATCATCTACATGTGTTATGTGGGAAGGTGATTTCCATCAATAATCCATAGGACAAATACTTTTTTTTATCTAACTTTAGTTTTACACTTAAATTTAAAATTTCCATTTTTTTTTCCAGAAAAGCATTTGGTATGAAGAATTAGATATATAGTTTCTCAATTACTATCATTAATTTCTATAACAAATTATATATACTAATTGAAAAAGAAAAAAAAAAAGAACAAGAGCCAAAAGTATAAGTAAAATTAATTCTTTTGCTACATTTGCTATTTGTTTTAAGGATTTTAAAATCATATAATAATTAAGAGGAGGCATATCAAAATGTTCAGATATTTGGTAGATTATCCTTTCTATTATGGGGGGAATAGATGAAGAATAGTTTTTAACTAATGCCACTTCTCATATTGTTGTTATTATTATTATTAAAAGTTTTTGAAGTGATAAAAGTGGAGTGTTGATTGATTTAAATGCTATATATTATACCATTTAGCTGATGTAACGTCTCTTACATGTGAATAATGGAGTTATCATTAAAATATTTTTTAAAGAATAACATTAAATCTACCATTGGTCTTATAACAAAAAAAATTACCACTGGTTATTTGAAACTTGATTTCTCAATAAGATGTACGAAAATAATATTGAAAAATTTGCCACAGTTAGCAGTAATGTAACAGTTGGCAGTAATGTAAGTATTTCCAATATACTCAATTCAATTCAAGTTAAGAAAGCATTTACCAAAACACAAAGTTATATAAGTAAACATTTTATATAATCGTAGGGAATATTAATAACACACGACCATCTTGTTGCGACATTGATTAAAACCATAAAATAACTAAATAGTCCACATAGTATATGGATGGATAGGTCGAGACATGCGCCCCTGAACTTGCTCAGAAAAGAAAATTGGTGAACCAATTCATCTTGTGAGCCAAGCATGCGTTGATGATAACTAATTAAAGAAACTTCGATTTATTTTAAGGGTTCTTTCAAGAAATACTCATGCAAGTTTTCTGTTAATTGATGCATCATTGAGGATCTTAGATGACCTACACAATCATATAAAAGTATAATTATCATTACACCAAAGAACTTCTAATTCATCACAACAGAATTATTTTTTTGCTTACAACAAACAATCAGAACCAAGGCCGACTAAAGGAGGGAGGGGAGGCTACATTAGGAAGCTGCTAGCAAATGTATATGTATATCATAAATCCAGTTAACCAAATTATACAAAGGATTAGAACTACTATGACCATATACTTAAAAAAAAAAAAAAAAAACTCTTCCTTTTCTCATTACTTCCTTTTTCTTTTTTTTTCTTAATCAACCATTTTGAATTTCTTTGATGTAACCACTCCACATAGAGAATAACTTTCAAAAATTAAAAAAAAAAAAAAAAAAAAACCAAGGAGAGCACCATTTAAATTAGAATGAATAAACAAATACATATAGCAAGCCAAGATCCAGCATCATCTAGGAGAGAACAAGGTAGCCAAACCTTGATCCACAGTAATTTGTATTGGACCATATGCCATCAGATCCTTTTTCTCAGATTTGTAAGTACCCTCCCCTCTTGCAAGGACTTCTCCATCAGAGTCTATGATGCCCCCTTTTGAAGGGTCTCCAACACGTTGACCTGGTTCCAGAATGAATGCTTTGACCTGTGTAATTCACATGGATTAGTATATAGATGTTTAGTTTTAAAGTATAGAAATAAATGCAAATCACTTCTGTTTTACTCAAGAATTAAAGGAATTACTTGAAAGGATCAGTAGGCCTTGAATGTACATTTCCCAATGAAATAGCCGGCCAAGTGCACAGCAGATGTACTACATGGAAGTGTACCCAGTATTTTCTGTCAAAAGTTTCATGTCTAATAGGAAAAACTGAAAATTATCCATCTTATTTTGTTGATCGGTAGGTCTTGAATGTACATTTCCCAATCATAATCGGTCAAGTATGCAGCAGAAGTACTACATACATGGAACTGTACCCAGTATTTTCTATCAAAAGTTTCATGTGTCTAATAGGAAAAACTAGAAATTTAAACATCTTAATTTGTTTCTTATGAACCATTGATTGTACCACCATCGGCTAATAGAGATTGCTTCTGAGGAAACCCATGGATTTCCTCTATCACCAGCAATAGGTTTAACAAACATATAGCCTCATTCCAAATGCTTAAAGTCCGTTTTCACAAATCTTGTCCTACAATTCAACTAATTGTATCTACGGCCCATTCTCTCAATTGAGGTTGAGGATACCCAAATCTTCCCTCATGACTACTACTCAAGTCAACTTTGGTCTTCAACTCAGACAATCTCACCCGTCAGAAGCGTAATCCTTTGTCTGTTTTAATAAAGGCTAAACAACTTCAACTAATTTTCTCACATCTTCTCCCTAATTGGAGCCACTTCAAACCCTAAGGTCTCACAAATGACTTCATTCCTGATTCCATCATTTCTAATTTTATGATTTAGCCACCTTGACATCCTTACAACTACCAAACTCAGTTTATGAATGTGGTATTCCATAATTCTTCATAGGTCAAACAGATTTGACATATTGAAAAAGAGCAAAACCACTAGACTTTCACAAGGACCAGAGAAAGACAATTTGGCTAAAGCACATCGAAGAGGATTCCAATATCTGAAATCTATTTCAGATTTGTTTTGAGACAGACAGAAGAATTTCATAAATCATATAGATGTTGCACGAGTGAGAGACGAGAATGTTAATTGGAGGAAACTGCTGCTTATAAAAGGTTTACCAAACATGGTTCCAATTGTATCTCTCTTGTATACTTGTCACAAAATGTGGCACCACCTGTTACAAATGGCCACTACAAACATATGGCTGTGGCAGACCAATCATAATCCTGATTTGGTATACCATAAAGAGGGCACATTCCTTAATAACTCCTTTGTTCAGTGATTCGGTTTTCATTCCTTATAGTAAACCAAATCAATGTTTTAAGATGACGCACAACATTCCTAAAACTTCATACCATTTGATATTAAGTCAGCAAAAAATGTTGAAAGCTTCGAGATTTCTTCACTGATGATCAAGCTATCCACACATTTATCACTTATTTTCCTTTTCTGAGAGCACAGAGTGGGGTTGTGGTGGTCCTACTGTCATCGTGAATGCAGATAGTCTTAGTTTTATTATTCCTTTTCATATCCAAAATTTAATCGATTTGTTACCAATTTGAATGCTGACTTAGCCCTCAATATAGTGGAGTGGAAGAAACGGATTCATGTAGCTGACCCCATCCAGTTGGGAGAAGGCTTATATTAGTTGAGTTGAGTTGTTAACTTGTTACCAATTTTTGCATTCATTCAAAAAAAAAAAATGTAATTAATTAGTAATTAACAATGTTCTAAGTTTTATTAGTCCTTTTCATTTCCAAACTTTAATCAATTTATTGTTATTTTCACATATTTCCCAATCAATAATAAATGTACCTAATTAACAACGGAAAGACCAAAAAATATACAAGGTTATGTAGCAATTTTAGCTCACCTTGAGGTACAACACATAAGGTGATTTCACATGGCTCCCATCATTCAACTTTGTCATCAAGGCTATCAAGGATGATTTGGGGCAATCTTTAACCATAACTAGATCCAAATAACCATCTGAAAACTGCACTCAACAAGTAAAGGAAGCATAAGGATAATTCACACACACAGAAGAACTAGTACCAAAGAGGACAAATGAAAAAGCTGAATGGATTCATTGATTCTAGTTCTTGAGCTTTATTTTCAGAGGAAATAAAACTAGTTTTTGAGTCCAAAGGAAAGAATTGCAGTCATGTAAGTTATGATCACAGTTCAAACCAAATGCAGAACACAACATCAGTTTAAAGTTACAGTCAGACAAGCAAAGAGGTCCAATGTTCAAGCAAATCCACAGTTGAACCCTTTCCAATTTTGGTTCTTATGATTTTGCAAAATCAATAGGATGTAGATCTCCAAGCATATCACTCATCAATTTAATGAAGCTCAATAGTTATAGGGAGAATTATAATAAATGATAAGCTCAAAGAATTCTCAAGTTACCTTGGAAGAAAACCAACCTGAGCATGGGGTGCTGCCATGGTATCTTCACTTCCCCAAGGAACATTATGAAGCCAAACTGAAATAAAAGGTCCATTAATGGTTCTCCACTCCAAATCCTCCAAACAAATATTAGGTCCTCCATAGCCATGTTTCTGAATTTTAAGAGGACCCACTTGACTCTGACCCCGTGTATAGAGGTTGCCAGTGCATTCCTGAATTTCATTGGTTGGCTTACCATAGGCTTCATAACCAGGAGCAGGTACAAAGGAAAGACGCCCATTATATTTTCGTAAATTGATTAACCGCACCAATGCCTGAAAGAACACCCAGTAAAATGTCAATTAGGGGGAGTAGGAGACACAGATGTCCTATTATATATCATTCAATTGAAAAATATAGCATAGAAAAAGCTGACTGGTCCCTTTTAATGGCTATTTGACTGGTTTCATGATCAGTAGTGAGACAAGAGGACCTACACATATTATATTTTCTACCCGTGCAGCTTCTTCTATGTTGTGAAAATTACATGGGTATGAACGTTATTAAAATGAAATTGAAAAACTACATACATCATAAACTAAAGAAAGGTCCAGTGGCATCTGAGTATGACCATTACTAAAATTTAAAATAGACTTCACTCGTATAGGTGTGAAAATACATGAACAAAAAGGCAAAATTATAATATAACATTTAACTTTGCTATATCCAAAAGAAAACTAATAGTAATAATACGGCAAATTAATTGGTAAATTGCAATATTTGGAAAAGCAAGATATCAACTCGTTCACATACATAAAAGTCTAGCCGAGAACTTCCCAACCATCTGTACTTCTCAGACTCAATATCTATATCTGCCACAAGACCTGGCAAAACCAGAAAAAAAAATTCCATATTAGAAATAATCTGCAGCTAATTCCTATGCTAAAAAAAAAAATGTTTTCACAAGATTGATCCAAGAGAAATATGAAATACAAGATTTTGAAGAACAGCAACTCAAAACAAAGGCTCACGCTCCAAGTTTTTCTTTTTTTTGGGTTGACGAGAAAATTCAAATTCGTTAAGTCTTTTGGAAAGTACCCCATGCAAGCATCAACACACTAAAAAATCTGGTCTCCCCTTCCATGATAGTAGCAACATCCAGAGAACGTTTATGGCCTGCATACAACTATATCACAGTAAGCAAACTGTAGAAAAGCAGTTGAACAGAACAAAACACCAAACTGCTAATGACACAAAAGTACCTTTTGCCAAAATACGGTCAGTATTAATAGAAATAAAAGTAACATAGAACATCCAAATAGGTTGTCAAAAATGAATCGAAAAAAGTAAAGAATCATGAAAATTTGATATTTAATTTTATATATGACCAACTTTCCCATGTAGAGCTCTTAGAACAGGACAACTTCTGTTGAGGATAATTCTTCACTGTAGTGTAAACATCACTATCACAAAACCAGCCAATTCAAAAATTCTGAATTAATGAACAGAGAAGAGGTTTACAAGAACTAAGGTCTGTTTTTTTCCCCTTAACTCCAAAACCATATGTAACGGCCTGATGGGTCCTGATGTTTCTTAATGGCTGATCTTTCTTTGAGAGTACACTACTACACAGAAAGGAGATTATCCTCATGAAAGTTTGCCCCTTCTGAAACTTCTACACCGGCCAAATAACCATACGAACACACATCCACTGATACTCCATGCTTGTGTGCATGCCTGTAGGTATAAACCTAACCTCGGATAATAGAAAGCATAGAATTAGAAACTGAACAGTCTTCATCAACAGAATCGAGTAATGATTTTGCCATGCCATTTCCAGTGCCTGCATTCAAACAATATGATTTCAAACTCACAATAAAAGACAAGATTATCATTAACATCTATGTCGGGATGATGGGATCCATGTCATCAGCCAACAGAACTAATCTCAGATAAATTGAAGAGCACCAAAAACAGAACTAGTACCAATAAAATGGAAATATATAATTACATGTTGAAAATTAACCATTAATATGCTCATGTGGCCATGTGGCCATGTATAACTTGGAATTTGACAACAACATGGAATGTTGGATCCAAGAAAACCAAGAAATTATGGTCACTCACTTCTCATAGTTTATTTACAGACTGATGAAAACATGAAATACATCGATGGTAGGACAAGAAAATTACATATCATGTACATGCAAACGGATGACAGAATACATTCATGATATGTACAGAGTTATTTGGTATATATAAGACCAATGAAAAATGCTAGAACTCAACTCAACTCAACTAAGTCTTTTCTCAACTCAACCCTAAAAATACTAGAACTACTAAATAAAATAAATCATGAAATGGCCTTTTACAAAATCAGATCAAAGAAAAACATGGTATAATAATTACAGAAAAAAAGACTTTGAAACAAAGAATAATATCAAGATAAGTGCAGGAAGGACGTTTTAGGTGCTGATAATTTCTCCGTCCTTTCCTCATTTTGCTATTAATAATTATTTTAATACAACACTTTAAGCTGGCACAGGTAACCATGTCTGGTATTCCAGTTTAGGGTAAAATTTGTCTCCATTCCACACACATACACATTATTATGTCCTTAAAAACGACGAACCTGCAGATACTATCCCAAGAGGCATTTTTATGGCAGACTCCCAATCCTCTCGTTCCAACAGCCCATTCACAACCTACTACACAATGCAAAGTTTGTCAAAAAGAAGAGATTAGAGGTAATAAACAAACCTTTTACAAGGTGAATGAACCACAAATTCCAAAGTTGAACAAGACAAATCACAGTGCAGTTCATATTTGAGATTATATGAATATCTTAGTCGCATGATGATGAAATATAAAATAATGGTAATTGGTGACAACATTGGGATATGGCATCAGTACAAGTACAAAAAAAAACAACTAAATTAAAACAAGTAACCAATTCAGCTAGTGATTCATGAGATCAATGGTCTAAGAGCCCAGTTTTTTAAATGATTTTGGTGAATCAAGTCACAAATTGTATAATTCGCTGATGTGAATCGCTATTCCGCCTACCATACTAATAATGTCATATGACAGGCAGAGCCATAGCTTATCACCGTTTCCTAAGTGCAGGTCTTTCTATACCATTAATATCTTCCTATGCATTTCAAGAAGAAATATAAAGTGAAGCATACTAAAAAAGGGGAACAAGAAAGTTGACTGGAAGGCCATCCAAAGTTAGCAACTTTTGAATAAGTGATCTTCAATATTCAACAAAAGAATGGAGGATTCAGCCATTGAATATATTAATATAAATCATATTACTATTGATACGGTTCCACACAACATACAATGAACCAAGCCTTTGCTATACTAGTCCAACTCATTATGCTATAAATAGGATGTGCTACATTGATAATCATTAGTGTTGTCAAGGCGGTAAGGTGATGATAGGCGATATACACTATTTAGACTAGGCGTGGCCTAGTTGAGGCCTAGGCACATATAAAATATTTATTTAGAGGTCCCTAGAGAATTTATTTATAGGTCTCTCTCTCTCTTTCAGTGTGTGTGTGTGTGTGTGTGTGTGTGTGTGTGTGTGTGTTTGTGTGTGTGTTTGTGTATTTCTTTGATGTCGTCGGAAACGCCGTCATCGATGTTGCCGGAGATGCTCTGAGTAGACAATGTTGTCGGAGAATCACCGGACAACACAACGATGGATTAGGGCTCAAGTGTTTCCCATTCAAATCCTTTTATATTAAATAAAAAACATATTTACAAATAAACCTGTATAGTTTTATATCTTCATCCGTGGACATCTTCAACTCTTCGAAAAAATTTTAGACCCCCCTCTGACTGCCTAGCAAACCGCCTAGGCAGTTCTCCGCCAAAATGGCCTAGGCTAGGCCTTGACAACACTGATAATCATAAAATTATTTAAGAAGTTAATAAGTACTCTAAAGAGGACTTTAGCTGATTATGAGAAAAAACAAATGAAAATCTAAGCCATCAACATGAAAAATAATCTAGTCCATGCAATAGATAAGATTAGTTCATTGACCTCAACCAAGACACCATCTCCACTGACGCATACAATCCCATCATATCTTGAGAGATCCAAAGAATGAGCAACTTCTTTTGCATGGAGCTGATATTGTGTTTCTAATACATTGAAATAACTGAATTAAATGAGAAAACGAAGTTCAGAAACAAGGTCAGGTTTTGAGAAATAACTACCTTGAACTGTATATTGGACATTGGCAGCTACCAATAATGGCTTCACCTCATCGTGAAAAATTTTCAAGGCTGACTTCTTTCCTCCAAAAGGGTTCACAAGAATAAAAAACCTTTTTGGACGGCCTGTAATAAACGCAAAAAAAAAACTCTAAAGAGATCAGCCTACATCCTGGACAAACTTATTATCTATTAATGTCAATTCTCGCGCTTAAGGAAAAGAACAATAAATTGACAGTATTTTCATACAAAAGCTTTTTGGTGCAAAACAGCAATAGAAATAGGCTCCAATCTCTCAAGAAAAAGTATTAGTGTCATCAATTCAAAAAGATTTGTCATGAGTTCATACTGTCTAAAAGAAATGGTGAAATTGAAATCATTAATTGTTAAGATAAGTTAATAAATATCAACACGAATCAATATGCCAATGAGACATACGAGCATGCTGTGAGTGAAAAACACACATATTCAAGGAAAAGTCTTGATATGCAAATTTATTAAGAAATTTCTTCTTCAACAACAATAATATACAACTTAAAAAATTCCAAAATAAGGATGAAGTCCTCATTGAGAACTTTTACAAAAAAATGCTCTTAGGTCAGTATGAGCTGATCCATCAGGTACTTTACCCACTCAAGATAAAAACTTTAGGGTATTAAAAAAAAATGACAAGTCGGTGGAGTCCAACCAATTTTGAAAAGCACACACCAGTTAATGAAATTGCAAGTTGTGCGCAAGGTTTTGCTAATCAAAGTATTCCTGCACCTGCCAGTGTTTTTGAGAAGATAAAAAGGCTACACAGTGGAATTTTGTTGCTAGAGTATCCGAAAAAAGGTTGGCGATCGAAGCAGATTTTACAGCTTCACAGAAATGTGGCTAGAAAGCACTTAACAGGGGAGATCACACATATAAAGAGAGTCTAGGGAGATGAAGGAAGGAAGGGAAGCTTTGCAATTTTTTTAAATGATTAAATTATAGAATTATATTAATGAAAAACTTAGACAAAAATCTGATCTATGTACAATATTTTCCATCCTGATTAAGATTGGAGCCAACAAATTGGGGATTCATTACCCTGGTCAATCGAAAGGAGTTGAATTGTAATTCACCAAACTCGCCAAGATTTCCACAACTAATTCTTAAAAACATAAAACCGATAACATTTTCTAAAACCTCAATTTCAAATTCAAAAACAGCAAAACTAATTCGCATGCAACTAAACTCTAAGTTTGCGCATAATTCCAACAAAATTCTAAGTTTGCACATAAAACCAGACCACAACCAATCCACAATTCTTAAAAGCTAAAACAAGATACGAAGCTCGATCACACATCGTAGGATCATATACAATAATATCATAACACTCACCGAGAGAATCAATAAACTCCTGGAGCTTCTGGCACCAAATCCGCTGCGAATCCACCGATAAAGGCTGGAACACGAAATCCTCCCTCGCTCGAATCCGACGACGACTTCCTCCGCAACACCGCCAACTCACCTTCTCAACAAATGCCCTAACTCTAATCCCAGACCCCTCCGTAACGAACCCCAGCACCTCCGATTCAACCGTCAAGCTCCGGTCACCGCCGTCCTTCCACCGGAGCTCTCCGTCACCTGTGAGCGTCAACGTCGTCGGAGCTCCGTTGACTCTCACGCTATCGGAAATAATCGCTTCTTCTTCTTCTTCTTCTTCTCCGGTTCGATTCTCCATTTTTCTGCGACAAAAAGGACGTCTCAATCTGTTGTTGAAGTTTCGGAGAGAGAAAGATATCTCTGAAAAACTGGAGTACAAGAGATAGCAGAGAGACAGCAAAGTGCCCAACAGTACAGAATATGTTTGGTACACACAGAGACAGAGGAAGATATGATGTGAAACGGAGAATAGAGTTTTCGATGTACTACTATTGTTAAGTTTTACATAACGGGTGATTCGTGGACGTTGGATTTCAGATTGTTATGTCGTGGCGCGTTCGTGCTCGTCACGTGAGTTTGTGGTTTCGTTTTTGTACTTTGTATTAGGTAAAGTCAACCGTCAACTTGAGAGAATCATTCACGTGACTCGCACGTTAATTTAAGTATTTTTTTAAGGATACGCGGACTTCTCAACGCTAAGGTGCGCCGGTTTGTCATTGAACGCTGATACTTTGTTTTTTACCAAGAATATTGTACATGTCCGTTGCTTGTAATTTTTATTATAATATAATTCTTTGTTAGAAAAGATATTATGAATGTTTTGTTTTTTAATATTTATAATTATGGGTGTTTCGTGGGTTAGGTTGGGTTATGGCTAAAATCTAATTTAATCTATCTTTTATGAATGTTTTGTTTTTTAATATTTATAATTATGGGTGTTTCGTGGGTTAGGTTGGGTTATGGCTAAAATCTAATTTAATCCAAATAGTTTAGGTTGATAAATTTAAAACTCAACCTAATTCAATCGAATCTATCTTCCAACTTAAACAGTTCAGGTTCAGTTTGATCGAATTTGACTTAAACCTCATATTTGACATATAATTTATTAATATAAAAACTTTAATTATTTATTTATGGTTTAGATTTTAATTGAGATTATATGCATTAATAGTATAATAACCCTATAATATGTATATAAATATATATATTATGGTACAAACTAAATTAGATAGCATTAGATAAGAATCATAAGATACATATAAATCTTAAAAAAATAAAGTCTAAAGAAATATTTTAAGGTTTTAACACTTACCTTCGTTCTGATTGGTCTAATTAAATTTTTACGGGCTCAATTCGTGATCCAACCTAAACTAATCAGAGTGATATTTTAGAATTTAACTCAACTCAAACAAAAAATTGATTAGTCAAATTGATGAACACCGTATAATCTCAATGACTAAAATCTTTCAAACATATGCTTGAGGGCAATTAAGAGTAATATATTAAAATTTTAAAAAAAAAATTTAAGCTTAAAATATAAAAATGTAAGAAAGAATTGAAAATTAATTAATTGTAAAATTATTATTATTTTAGTTCTATTAATAATAACATTTTAAAAATATTTTAAGTAGAAAAAAAAGCTTTACCGTTAACTAAGTATAGATTATTTTTTCTCTTTAAAAATTATAAATTGTAATTAAAAAAAGAAAAAGGAAAAGAAAGAGTGGAGCATTAACGGTGGTAGGCCCGATGCTCCAATCCTAGTTTCCAATTTAGTCTGATCTTATCTTATAGGATAGAATAATAATTGAGTGCTTTTACTTCATTTAATATCTATTACCACGTGTTTAAAAAAAACAAAAAAGAAAAAATCTATTAACACGTGATGACATGATGATAGCCAGGGTGTTCCTCGATCCCAATCCAACTGAGTTGGGTTAAGAAAGTTACGAAGATTGAATCACAAATTTAGCCGATAAAAGTTTGAATAACCCAATCCTGACCTATTATATATATATATATATATATAAAGTTTTTAGAAATATGTTATATTTATTTAATAAACTAGTCTCGTCATTATTATTTTTTAAAAAATTTTAATAAAAAAATAAATTTATAATCAACTCATGTTTGTATTTAATTTTTTTTATAATTATTTGTTATTTTTTAATTTTTTAATTTAAAAAATTATAATAAACTCACTTTATATTTACTGTTTTGTTGATATTTATTTATTATTTTTTTAATTTTTTAATAAAAAAGAATAAATTTACAATAAACTCATATTTACATATAATATTTTTTTAAGATATTTAATATTATTCTTTCTAACCTTTTAATAAAAAAAAGAATATTAAGTTTAAGTGCAACTTGATCAATTGACCCAACTAAAATTGAACCTCAACTATTTGAGTTCGGTTGGGTTAGAGAGTTAATTGGGTTGTGTTAGATTTCAAATTTATCAACCTAAATTATTTAGGTTAAATTAAATTTTATCCCAAAATCGACCCACTCAACCAGTGTAGAATAACTATTATAATACGATACAAAAAATGTTGTGCCGTTACCGATTTTGTTATTTAAATCCTATTTACAGATAATGATGATTATAACATTCATTTAATCTAATAATAGTAATCAACTTAATTTTATATAAACTGTTGGGCCCATATCAAAAAGGGTGGGTTTTATATGTTTTATGTAAAACAAAAGATTTAATCGTAATCTTTGACGTGCTAGGTGAGATCTAATCCTAATCATTGATCTGGTAGTTCAGATCTAATCATAACCATCAATTCATTACTAATTAATTACAAGTTTGTCATATATCATAATTATAAATAGGGTTCAGAATTCAATTCAATGTATTCAGATCTAAACGATCAAAATCTTCTACGAATTATTTACTTAAGAGTTTCTCTTGATCAAGAGAGAGAGTCTCATTATTTTCTCCTTAAAAGTAAAGAGATGGTTGTAATTTATAATTTATAGTAAAATTTTTACATTTTATCGGTGAACGTAGGTCTTAGAATCGAACCACGTTAAACTTTTGTCTCTCAACTCTTTATAGTTATTGTCTTTATTTTACCATTTAGTAATATAATATTGTTTACGTTCCCCAAAAAATGGTGCCGAAACCTCTGAAAAATTCTTAGTATGCTCTGTGGTTGCGGCTTTGGCTGATCTCCACATCAAAAAGATCTTTTTTGAGACATAATACTATTCACGTATACGACCCTATTCATGTGTACGACACTATTTATATGTCTGACCCTATTTAAGTAGATGATACTATTCATGTATACGGTACTATTCACGAGAAATAGTGAGAATCGAAGTATATTAACTATTCATAATATACTACTATTCATACGTGTACCTTGTCAATGAATCAATGCATTATACCGTTATTTTACTGAATCAACAATTAATTTAATTTGCCAAACTTAGTCTTGTCCTTAGTAACTTTAAATAGGGAACGGGAGGCAGCTTGCTGCTTTTGAAGGCTTGATATTTAAGTGGGTCTATTGTGACCCTACCTCTCAACTTGGGAACTAGTCTGGTTGATTTTATTGA
Organism: Paratinospora sagittata; assembly: GCA_035771175.1. NCBI lineage: Eukaryota > Viridiplantae > Streptophyta > Magnoliopsida > Ranunculales > Menispermaceae > Paratinospora > Paratinospora sagittata. Next base: position 19,528,255 of record CM069598.1, read on the forward strand.
AATCTGCTCATTATGTAAGGTAATACTAGATATCTAAATAAGTCATGTTGGTACAATCGATCCTTATATGCATTACCAAACACTACAAATTAGACAGAAATACAGTAGACGAACAAACAACTTGGCAGGTTCCAACTCAGCATGTCCCTTCCAATTTATTACTATTTGGTATTAGTCAAATCTTGCACCAACATAAACTAATTATATATTTCTCTCAAAATAGTAGTAATAAACTTAATCTATCATTTAATCTACTTTTTATATCAACTTAATCTATTATTTAATCAAATAATAATAATCAACTTATATCTCTCTAAAAAAAAAACTTTATTTTATATCTTGTTATACATAAAATTTTATGCACACCACTATTTATTGGTTGTTAAATTACTATTTATATTGTTTACTCCCCACAGAAAGATAGAGAATTTTTTTTTTTTTTATCAAGGTAAAGATTTGATCATCTTTCTTACCACTCAAATCTTTTTTTTTTTTTTTTTTTTTGTGTTTGTTCTTATATATATATTTTTAATAATCTATTAATTTTTTCAGTCACTTATTAATAATGATTATAATTTAATCTTCATATATCCTTGTATAAATATTGGATTTGATTCTCTTTTACATTAATAAATGACTCCATTAATTGTTCAATTTCTATTAAGGGTGCAATATATTTTGCTAATAAACTTACCTCGACATCTTCAATAGACCTTTTCTTAAGCGGAAACCAGAGATAAATTTTATTAAAGTCAAAACAGAGAACAAATAGATATAAACAAGAAATACTCCAATTTCAAAGGAAACCCAACATAACACAAAAGTAAGCTCAAAACTTTACAACATAAAAGACGAATTTCGAAACCAATCAAACACGCTATACCTTCCCGCTAGAGGAGAGCAAGCAACCTAGCTAGCAACCGTAAAATTTGAGGCTTACCAAATAGCAGGAGGATGCTTTAAAATATTCTCCAAAACCCTGCCATTCCTCTATCACTATCTTTGAGGGATAGAAGGAAAGAGTGAGGGGAAAGCACATGATTAGAGATGTATTTTTGTAGCACATCAAAAGTGGCAATTTTCTATGCGCCAACAGCTACGCATATACCTTCATTTGAGGCATGCTAAGAGACTAATCATCAATTAAAACTCAAAGAAGGATTTGCATGAGAAGAACAGGAGAATCTATCCTCACCAATTAGTAAACTGCCTTAGGAAATGGAAGTTCCGAACATGATAGCTAAGATCAGATGGCAAAAAGAAGGACAAGAAGAAAGAACCTGGACTATTAGGGAAATTAGACAGGCAGAAAATATGAAGGAATGAAATAGTCAACCAATGGTCTTCCCAAAAATGAATAACCTACATATTCCCAACTTTAAACTTTCAAGGGCTCCTAAAACTGGCTCTGGAGGCTAACCCAGTTTCCCCACCTGACAGTAGAAAAGTGGTCTACTTCTAATAACTTGAACCCTAAGGTATCCCTTCTCTCTTGGACACTAACACAATTATTTAATACCCAAAGCTAGGGCAATAAACGGGTCGGGACGGGTCAGGTTTGACCTAAAAATTGGCCCGACCTAATCATGTCGAGTGAAGAAAAACTCTACTCAATTCCAACCCGACCTCATGTTTTGGGGGTCTTGTACCTGATTGACCCATTGGTCAAGCGGGTCGGTTGGGTGGTCGGACTTTAATATATAACATCAAATTATTAAACATTCAAAAGTATATAAAAAATAAAAAAACATTAAAACAAGATAAAAATAATAATGAAAAGATGTAAAAACTAAAAATCAAAAACATCAAGACCACAATATCACAATAATATAAACCAAATAAATAAAAAAACTCAAAATAAAAAAGACATAATAAATAAATACATGGATAAAACATTTTTATTTTCCAAGGCTTCCTTGCCAAGCATAGTGACCCCATTTACAAGAGCCTCCTTGCTCAACATAGAGGCCTCATAACCCATGGGGTTTGTTGTGTAAGTGAAGGAGGAGGGGGGGTTTATATTATATTGTATTACATTACATTATATCATATTATATACATATATTTATTATATATATATAAGAGTGTATTATATTATTATATTAATATAACATATTATATGTTGGTGCAAGATTTGACCAACACCAGATAGATGATTATGTAGAAGAGATGAACTGATATGAAAACACGAACCAATCAACCTCAGCAAGAATCAAATACTTCAACTTGAAACAAGAAAAATAAGAATAGACTATCGTAATGAGCATTGATGTGGTGCCAGCCAAAGACCCTCTTATACCTAAGTTAGAATCAAGTTGTTCTAAGAGTAACTTTGCATTAGTTGTAGAAGCAATGACAAACATACCTTTTTGAGGAAGGTTAAGGGGGCATTTATAGAGGTAATCCTTGGTTGGGTGGCATTGGTTGCCAAATTGCCATGCCACGTGTTGTTTTCTCATATGTTGAAAATAAATGAGCTCAAATCGGGGGAGCTCATCTATTTTAGATAACTTGGATGAGCTTAAACCGGTAAGCTTTATCTGTTTGGAACATTTCGAGTGAACTCATCCTTTCTGAATATCTCGAATAAGTCCAAATCAACGTGTATATCCACCCCTAATATCTCGAGATAAACTTTGGTTGGGACTTAGAAGTTTGAGCTCTTCCCTAATCAGCTTGACTCCTCTCCATCTCCGAGGTCGAGCTGACCAACGTGTATGCATACTGGATGAACTAGGTCGGTTTCATTCTACTAGATGAGTCAAGCTGACATCTTATGCAAACAATGAGGGACGCAACTCACTTCTTGCACATCGAGCTCGCCGTTGCTCAATCGGACGAGCTGAGGAGGCGCATCTTCCAATTTTACCAAGTACAACAATAACTAAGAGTGAGCTCGGTGTGGCCGAGCTATCTTCTATGAACGTCGAGTGGTGTAGCTCATCCTATGCCCATGAGGTCAATCTATCCAAGTTGTCGTCTGGACCAAATGGCGAAAAGTGCCCCCTGTTAGGCCCTCTATGTCGAGATTTCGATTTCCTTGAAGAGTCATTGAAAACTATATTCTCGCCATGTCAGCTCAGTATCCCCAAGGTCATCCTTATTTATTCCACGTCAGTCGAGGTTGAGCTCATGGTTCAACATTATATTTGTCTGTACTTAGTCATAACATATGAGAAACTTTTCTTTCACTCTTAACAAGGGTTGAAGAATATTGGGTTTTGATGACCAAGGAAACCTAAAATGTAAAAACTTATATATTGTTATTATTTGTAATACCCTTAACAATAATTTGTTTGTATAACATATGTAAGATTATATCCCTCCAATTCTAATTCTATTTTGAATAAATCTTACAATACTTATTTACTTAGAGCCTCCATTCCTTTCTCTATTTTAAATAAATCTAACATACAAAAACATAACTACTAACTGGTAAGTGTTAATTCTCATCTCATATTACTTTTTTATATATAACTATGAAAAATACAAAAGATTCGTAATAGCATGTGTATATATATATATATAAGATATTGCTAAAAAATTTGTTATTATTAACTAATGACTACATTATATACTTTGACATCATTTAATATGCAAGTCAAATCAAAGAGTATGTATATAATATATCCATCCTTTTACTTAGTTAATATGCATGTTTTTAATGCCTTTTTAATCTACATTTGGTAAGAAATTAGAAGTTAGCAATTTTCATTACTCATATGGTTTTTAATTTAAAATAAATTATTTTAAACGTGATTCTACATAATTCGAAATAATTGTCCCTTTTAGTTTACCTAGCTATATAATGAGCATGATTGTTACATTTTTAAACTATGCATTTTACTTTGGTAAATTAATTTTCAAATTATCATTATAACCCTTGTTTGATTATAATATGGTTTTATTGTTTCCAACATTTATCTCATTTTTTAATTAATCAACTTGATGAATTGGTCAATTCACAATAAATAAATGAATGGGTATTCGTGGGATGTATACAAATTTGATCATCCCGTGAGTGTAAGTATTTGTATTATATATAGTATAAATATAATAGATTATTTTATGGGGCCTCTTATTTCAATAAGCCCCACCACCACATCCTCTAAAAAGTTGTTGGTGGGTAAGACAATGTAAAAAGCTTGGGGAGGAGCAATTTATAGAAGAAGAGCGACTTTGTTCTCACTATTCATCTTATGTGGGATTAAAAAAAATGAGTTTCTCACTAATCAAGTTAAAAAAGGCATCAACATTAGTTAAAAGGTCATCAATATTATTTGTTAAAGGTATTAATCATAACATATATAGTTAAATATGTTTTTTATTTATCTTTTTCGGTAAGCTATATATATATATTCTTCAATTAAAAGGTCATCAATATTATTTGTTAAAGGTATTAATCATAACATATATAGTTAAATATATTTTTTATTTATCTTTTTCGGTAAGCTATATACATATTCTTCAATTATTATATATAAAACCAATTAGGTGTCATTACACACGTAGGGTTCTAGGACTTTAAACACCTAGGAGAAAACATATTACAGACTCGATAAACTCAATATGCAAATACAAGCTTAGAACATAAAGGACTGTCAACACAAACTTAAAGAAAAACTGGAGATTCATAAACAAGGGAGCAAGCTGAGAAACTAAGACACTTGGTAACTGGCCTCTGAGGAGAAACAAGCAACTGAGCTTCCTTTTATAGACGTGTTGAGAATCTTGCGGACTTCAAACCATTTCAAATCCATGGACAGGTGGCCTGCGGTACTGAGAAAAGTAGATGGAGATATGACTGGCTGGTGGACGCTTGTCAGCATGTGGAGCGTGCTGGTGAACAGAGACAGATGTCGGGTTAGTGGACCTTTACTGTGGATGAACAGTGTTATGTCGAGGATAAGATTCTTTGCTTTTTGTGACAGGTTTGTCTTTTATGGAGACAACTTCACGTGGTGACAGCTGGGCTGAGTTGGCTGATGAACTTGAATCTGAGGAGGTGGCAGATTGGACAGGAGCATGTGGGATCACATGGGGCAAGTTGAGTGATGGGCTAGAATCTTCCAGGCTGGTTGGCTGGGCAGAAGAGGTAGACATCGGCTGAGATGATACAGGAGGTACCTGCAGAACAGAAGGCGTACCTGGTTGCAAAGTGAAAGACTGCTGGTAGAGTCGTTTGTGAAGAAGGGGTCGAATAACGGGTCGATGTTGACGAAGTCTGTACATGACACATAACTGTGTTTTTGGAGAAGCAAACGATAGGTCAAGGTGACCTAGGTGACCTAGGAGTCGGAAGGCCGTATGAATGCGATGGAGATAGATTCTCGAGGGCTTCTTCATCAAGTTCGTCGTGGAGAGAATCCCAGTAAGCTTGGGAGCACTGATATTGATCAGAAGGAGGAGATAAGTCTCCTGAGGCTATGAGAGCGGCTCTATCTTCATTGTGAGCTCTCTGGGCTGCAACAATCTCTTCGTAGGAAAGAGGAGTGTTGTCCCGTGAGAGATCTGGTGGATTTCTGAAATTAGGCGGAGGAGAATTGAGACTCCATGGAGCTAAGTTCTGTACCAGAGAATCGAGATGTTCTTCTGGAATGAACTCGTGCGGACCTCGAATTACAGGTGCAAACAACTGTAAACAACCATGAATGAGGGTTGTTTGTTGCCTGAGTTGATTCTGTAGTTGTTGAGGAATGAAGGCTACAACTATCTTATAAAGACATGAGACACACCAGATGTACCAGAATAAGTTTTCAGTTAACTCGGTACGAAGGTGGATGATGAACAGATAGGGCCGTGTCTGGTTGAATGGGTTACCTTGAGAAATCTGTTATGGGAAGTCCATGAGATGCCGGTGGGCATAATAGAACATGTTGGCTTGGGCCAACTAGTTAACTTCATGGGCCGTAGTGGGCTCTGGAACACCTGGAGGGAAAACAGCTCCAATAAGGGGAATGGATCTAGATGAATGGATTAACTGTATGGGCTTGGGCCTGGTAACAAGCTTGGGCTGTACCATGAGAGGTAGATTGAAACATCCTGTGATAAGCGAGAGTTGGGTCTTGGACTTTTGAATGGGCCTTGATAAGAAATCTGCGAGAACATTCTTGTTGCCTGGGATATGTTTAACAGTAAATGTATACTGTGTAAACCATTCTTGTAGACGAAGAAGTTGAGCAGAAGGGACCAGTTTATTCTTAAATTCCAGCGTCTTTGGAAAGGATGAACTATCCATTTGGATTTCAAATTGTGCTGGTCGGAGGAATAATGCAAACTTCTGAATACCATTCTTAACTGCAAGTATCTCTTTGATGGAGATATGGTAATGAAGTTCTGCATCAGTAAACTTACCACTCTGATAACCACAAATATTTTCAGTAGTACCCTGTTTTGCGAGGAGAATAGCTCCCCAGTAGTGATCAGAGGCATCAGTCTGAAGAATTAGAGATCCGGTGGTTGGAAGAACCAGTGGAGGAGGATTCTGACAAGCTTTCTTCAGATATTCAACAGCTTGAGTATGGATGTTTTGCCAAGGAGAAGGTTCTTTCTGTAAGAGAGAGGAAAACACAGTAGTGTACTGACTGACACGGGGCAAAAACGAACGTAAATAGTTCACAATACCAAGAAACTGTTGTAGTTGTTGTTTTGTGAGGTGAGAATCAGGAAATTGCAGAAGTTCAACTGCAATGTGGGATCCAGGTTGATAGACTCCATTGAAGAACTTCATGCCTAAGAAATCAATTTCAGAAGTATTGAGAATACTTTTCTTTTCTGAGAGCATGATACCGGAAGATCCAGTTATATTCGGAAACTGAGAAAGAAGGTGTTGATGATCAACTTCATTCTTGGAGAACAAGAGTATATCATCAATATAAATCAAAGTTGTATGCAATAATGGTGCAGAAATCTTTGTCATAGCTTTCTAGAAGAGAGATTGAGCAACCTTAAGACCAAAAGGCATAACCGTCCATTGGTAATGTGCATTTGGAATGCAGAAGACAATTTTGGGACGATCATCTGGGTGAACACCAAGTTGCCAAAAACCTGCTTTAAGATCAAATTTGCTATAAACAGTAGATCCTGCAAGCAGTGTGAGCTGGGACGAAATCTTTGAAAGAGGGAACTTATCATCTCGTAAGAAGGTGTTCAAAGGCTTATAGTTTATAACAAGTCGTTTCTTACCTCGTCGTTGTTCAACTCGTTTATTTACATAGAATGCTTGACATGCCCAATCAGACTTAGTTGGTTCAATCAAACCTTGGGCAAGCAAATCAGCACATTCTTTCCTGGCAAGTTCAAGTTCATCAGGAGGCATTCCTGGATGAATGGCTTTAGGTGGATTGATATCTTCATTGAGCTTGAAGGGCAAATGAACATAATACTCTTCATTCTTTCATAGAGGATGAGGATGGTGGAAATCTTTATGAGAGTTAGAAAAAGATTTCTGGAGTCTGTCGGGTATAGATGAAGCATCCTGTATAGTATACAATTTTGGAATAGTTATATACGGAAGAAACTGTTGTTTGTAGGAAATACCTGTGGGCAGTATCTTGAGAGTAGTTTTGGAATAAATATCCATGCCAAATAAGATATCTTTGTCAGGAAGATCACAACCAATAATATGAGTCCAGATAATTAAATCCGGAAAGAACTTCAACCCGATTTTCTTGACAGTAATCAGATGGGTCTGGAAGACTTCATTATTGGCTGCCTTGAAGGATTCAGTATGGGGCTTCCAACATGCCTGGGGAAGTATGCTAGGGTTCATCATACTTTTGAATGCACCTGTATCAAAATAAGCAATTACCTTGATAGGATTGTCGAATTTTGTTTTAAGAACAGAAATCTGTGCATAAGGCATCATATGTGAAGGAGTCGTCGGAAAAGATGGTGAAGACACCATGCCCATATAGTTGTCATCAGAACTAAAAGAATCATCAGAAGAATAATCTTGATAAGCAAACATAGTAGCTTCATCAGGGGATTCTTGTTCTGAAAATATAGATTCAATATCCTGATCATCTTGAAGAGAGTAGGAATGTTGAATCTGTTGGATCAGATGTTGACTCTTTTTCTTGTCAAGGCATTGTTTTGCATAATGACCTGGTTTCTTGCAAATATAACATCTGGAGTCTTTTGGAGAAGAACCACGACTTTTGAAATAACGGAGACGTATTTTCTTCTTCTATGGAAAACCTTTCTTAGACTTGGAGAAGAACCGAGGTTTCTTCCTATTGTATTTCCAAAAAGGTTTACCTTTTGGGCCTTTCTGGCCAGGAGGACAAATACATTTCTTCTTGCATCCAATTTTGAGATACTTCTTATCACATGCCTGTTTAATGTTAAGATGAGGATCAGTCATATCTTTGACAAACTGGCGCATTTCATATAATTTGTCAATGGCTGTGAGGAGATATTGGAAAATTTCAGCAAAAGTGATTTGTTCCATAGATCGGCCTGTAGCAATAAGAAGTCGATTGAGTTCTGGATGACATTCTGGTGGAAGAGAAGCAACAAAGGTATGCTTCAAATCTGGTTTATCATTTACACCAAGAAGATGATAACGGTGTATCATCCTGGTAAAGTGGCGGTGAAGATCCTTTTTGTTGAGAGAGCAACATTTTATAGTGAAGAATTCTCGTTTGAATTTCTTTTCAACCAGAGAAACATTGCCGACGAATTCAAGGCTCATATGGTTATATCCTTCAACTACAGAGAGTTGAGTAAGTTGGAGGATACGATATTCTCCAAGATGAACTAACCAATCACGAACAAAACCTGTGCATCGAGAAAAGAAGTCGACTAGAACAACTTGAGAGGTTTTTCCTGTGATAAGTTGATTGGTCATCCATGCACACCAAGAAGTGATCCTAATTCTCCATTGTTCAGATGGAACATCATCAAGAGAAAACCAAGGACCACCATTACCGGGTTTAAATCGATTATAGGGTTGGTTCCGGTTAGGATTGGGTGCAGGGGTTTCAGCTGTAGCTTCAGTGAAATCAACATCTTCAGTATCCAAGTCCTGAAGACTAGGCTCATTTGAAGAAGAAGCACCTTGAGCCATGTGAATCTGAGCAAGAGCTGAAATATCCATAAGCTGTGAATCTGCAAAAGAAGTAGAAGTATATTCATAGGAGTCTGCAGTAGCATCAGAGGAATCAGTAACTTCGTCAGAGATTTCTTCAGAAGAAGAAGAAAGATCAATAAATTCAAAAGAATCAGTAGACGAATCAGTAGGTGTAGCCGAAGATTCATTTGTATCAGCACCAATGTCATCATCAGTTGTATCATCTGCAAGATCCTGATAATAGGGCTGAACTGGGTTACTTGGTGGAGGTTCAGGGTTCATGGGAGGTGAAGGAGGAAAAGGCAAACCAGGAGTAATGGGGACCGGAGGGTCATAATACTCTGGAGGAGGTTCCATTGGAGGAAACAAAGGAAGTTTTCCTTTATCCCTAAACATTGGACATGGGACCACGTACAGGTAGAGGTCTTGGAGATGGGGAAAATCTCTGCGGCTGGGGTGTAGCGGCATCTGCTCTAGATTTAGAAAGTAACAAACTAGATAGAAAAGTCTGGGATGCACTCTGAGTAGGAGGTGGAGTGTAAGTAGGGGTAGGTGACGTGGAATGTAACCTGAAAGTATTGAGAGACATGGGATATGTTTCTGGGTACTCAGGTTGTTGGTATTTTTTCAGATCTGCAACAACATAAGATAATTGTTCTCTGAGATGACGTAATTCTTTTTCTGCGGCATCAAACTGAGGACCAGTGTATCACTGCTGAAGATAATATCGGAGTTGAGCATCCAAATTATGGATCTTAGCAGTGAGTTCAGTATAATATTTCTGACTGATATTAGCCTGAATATATATTTTCTTAACAAGGCTGGTCGTAGTAGAAGAAAGAGTAAGCAGTTGATCATCAATTTTTCTCAAGAATTGATTCTGAATTAGAGCATTCTTTGTCTGCCAATGTAACACTTCTTCAGGCTGAGACAAAGGCTTGGAAGAACCATCAGGACTAACCCCAGTAGGGACTGAAAAAGGTTTAGTCGTGGTCTGATGAGTAGGATCTGCAACTCTTTGCAAAGGAGGAAAATCAAGGTCATAAGGACCTATTGGAAAGCTAGGTTGAACCATTGGGGATGCAGGTGGAGCAGGAGGTTCATAATAAGAACTTCGAACATAATTATAGAATGAGTAGTATTTGTGTAATTACCATAATTAATGGGGGGTTTTCTTGGGTTTGGCAGATATGTTGTTGAATTGGATGGGCCAAGGAAAACCTTTTTTTCAGCAATTTCTCTTGATACTTGACAGGTGTGTTTTAGTGCATTTTGTTGGGAAAAATTGATGGTTGTAAAGAAATAAATTTCACAATCCCAAGATAATTTTCCAACCAAAAATACAACAAAATAACACCAAAGATTTTAGCGTGGAAAACCCTCTAAAGATGAGGTAAAAACCACGGGACCCATAGGCCGCTTAAGAAATTTTACTATAATAAAAAAAGATTACAAACTTTACCATTCGTTGGATCTCTCACAAAAAATACAATACCTATGTATCTTCAATTTGTGGATAAAACTTCACAAATTGGCTCACACTTTTTCTTCTCAAAGAAACTCTCTTTGAGGCTATCTGGATCTCTCGTATTTTGATCTCTCAGGATGAATTTCAAGAATGAAGCAAGGGCTATAGCTCAAACAGGGGCATTTTCGTAATTTGTTTGTTCAGCCCACGCAACCATCATTTGTTGACTATTCTCCACCCACGCATCCCACGCAGCCTGCATATGTTGAATTCATTCAGCCGCCCATGTGTGGCTGCCCTTAGATGTGAGGTGGACCAACATACCACTTTGTTGGGAAAATCGATGGTTGTAAAGAAATAAATTCTACAAACCCAGGATAATTTCCCAAACTAAAAATACAACAAAATAACACCAAAGATTTTAGCGTGAAAAACCCTCTAAAAAGGAGGTAAAAACCACGGGACCCGTAGGTCGCTTAAAAACTTCCACTATAATAAAATGGGATTACAAACTTCACCCTTCGGTGGATCTCTCACAAAAATACACTAACTATGTATCTTCAATTTATGGGTAAAACTACACAAATTGGCTCACACTTTTTCTTCTCAAAGAAACTCTCTTTGAGGCTCTCTGGATCTCTCAAATTAGATATCTAGAATTAGATCTCTCTGAATGAATTTCAAGAATGAAGCAAGGGCTCTATTTATAGAGCTCAAACAGGGGCATTTTCGTAATTTCTTTGTTCAGCCCACGCAGCCCACGCAGCCCACGCAGCCATCATTTGTTGACTATTCTCCGCCCACGTTGTTTGACATATGCTGGCAGCCGTTGAATGTTCAGCCGCCCTATTTGACAACCGCCAATGTTCAGCCGCCCTATTTGACAACGGCCCACGAGGTGGACCAACAAATCTCTCCCTCCACTCATGTGGAACAAGGTTCCTCCACACCTGCAATCTCTCTACAGATAGCAAGTTTTTCTCTGGTCAGGGACTTCGTCATCATATCTGCCTCATTGTCATTAGTGTGGATGTTCTCAACTTGAAGCAGTTTATTTTCCAGCACATCACGAATCCAATGATACCTCACGTCGATGTGCTTGGACCTTGAGTGGAAGGTTGAGTTCTTACTGAGGTGAATTGCACTCTGACTGTCGCAATAAAGAACATAATTTCCTTGGTTCTGATGCAATTCTTGTAGGAACTTTTTCATCCACAGGATCTCCTTACAACCTTCAGTGATTGCAATGTACTCTGCTTCTGTGGCACTTAAGGCAACATACTTCTGTAATCGTGATTGCCATGAGACAGCTCCCCGGATATCGACTTTCTCGTATCCACGTTGCTAGCCATATCTGAATCTGTAAATCCTTCTAATACAAATTTATCATTACCAAAACATAAACAATGACTGGAAGTACCTCTAAAATACATGAGTATCCATTTGACTGCTGTCCAATGTTCATTTCCAAGATTTGATAGAAATCGGCTCACAACACCAACAACATGAGCAATGTCTGGTCTGGTGCATACCATAGCGTACATTAGACTGCCAACCACTGATGCATAAGGCACCTTGCTTATCTCTGATTTCTCCTCCTCGCTTGAAGGACACTGGCTAGCATTAAGCTTGAAGTGGCTTGCCAGTGGAGAACTAACAGGTTTAGCTTTGCTCATGTTGAACTGCTCTAAAACTTTCTCAATATACTTCTCTTGAGATAGCCAAAGTTTCTTGTTCTTCATGTCACGAACAATCTTCATGCCAAGGATTTGCTTTGCGGGTCATAAGTCTTTCATTGCAAAAGACTTGCTCAACTCTTTCTTTAACTTGTTAATCTTGCCGATATCTTGGCCTACAATTAACATATCATCAACATAAAGCAAAAGAATAATAAAATCACCATCAGAGAATTTCTTGATGAAGACGTAGTGATCAGCTGTCGTTCGGTTGTACTCCATTTTCTCCATGAATGAGTCGAACTTTTTATACCACTGCCTCGGTGCCTGTTTCAAACCGTACAGACTTTTCTTTAGCCAGCATGCCAACTTCTCTTTTCTTTTGTCTTGGAAACCTTCGGGCTGCTCCATATAGATTTCCTCGTCAAGATCACCGTGTAAAAATGCAGTTTTTACATCAAGTTGTTCAACCTCTAGATTAAGACTAGCTGCCAAGCCAAGAACAACTCGGATTGAAGACATTTTTACCATCAGTGAGAAGATTTCATCGAAGTCAATGCCTTTCTTCTGCCCGAATCCTTTCACAACCAATCTTGCTTTGTATCGAGATTGCGAGCTACCTTCTTCACTTTTGATCCTGTACACCCACTTGTTCTTGAGGGCTTTCCTTCCCTGCGGTAATTTCACCAAGTCAAATGTGTGGTTCTCATGCAGAGATTTCATTTCTTCCTGTATGGCTTTCATCCACTCAGTCTTATGCTGGTCAGTGATAGCTTCGGTATAGCTCTCCGGTTCTCCCCCGTCAGTGAGCATCACATAGTCGCTAGGAGAATATCTTTGACTTGGTTGTCGCTCTTTGGTGGATCTCCTTAGCTGTGCTTCTGGTTGGACTTGTTCAGGAACTTGTTCTGGTTCTGAACTTTGAGCTGGTGGAACATCATCATCAGTATCTGGTGCAGTTCCCTTGTCATCTAGATTTGGTGGTGGAGAGACTGGTTCCAGATTAACTGGAATTTCATCTGATTGTGGCTTCTCAGGTTTCTGAAAGTCCTCGATCGTCTGATCTTCAAGAAATACCACGTCTCTGCTTCTGACAATCCTTTTGTTGACAGGATCCCAAAATCTGTAGCCGAATTCTTCATGGGAATATCCCACAAAGATACATTGTTTCGCTTTTCCATCCGGCTTGGACGTCTCGTCTTTAAGGATGTGAACAAATGCTCTGCAACCGAATACTTTCAAGTGTTTGTAAGAAACGTCTTTCCCCGTCCAAACCTTTTCTGGTACGTCGTAGTTCAATGGAACTGATGGAGAAAGGTTGATTAAATGGACTGTTGTTCTCATTGCCTCCCCGCAATAGGAGTTTGGCAGTTTTGCATTTGAGAGCATACATCTGACTCTTTCATAAATGGTTATGTTCATCCTCTCTGCGACACCGTTGTGTTGAGGTGTCTTTGGTACCGATTTTTCCAGCCTGATGCCGAAACTTCTGCAGTACTCTTCGAATGATCTGCGATACTCACCGCCATTGTCTGAACGTACACACTTCAAACGTCTGCCAATTTCTCTCTCAACTTTTACATGAAATTGCTTGAAAACTTCATGCACTTGATCTTTAGTTTTCAAAGCAAAGGCCCACACTTTTCTAGAGTGATCATCAATAAAAGTCACAAAATAAAGGGCACCTCCTAGTGACTTACAACTCATTGTACAGACATCTGTGGGTATTAAATCTAGAATATTTGCCTTTCTAGATGGTGGGGAACTACGAAATGCAACTCTATGTTGTTTACCCATAATACAATCAACACAAGTACGTAAAGATGTACCTTTCATTCCTGGCAAGAGCTCCTTCTTGGAAAGAATTCTGAGACCCTTTTCACTCATGTGGCCGAGCCACTTATGCCATAACTCGGTGGGAACTTCTTTCCTTATGGTATTTACTTCCCCTTTACACAGTTTGACTTCTGTGAGGTAGAGTGATGTATCTTTCTTGCCTTTGGCTACTACCAAGTTTCCTTTGGTGAGCTTCCATTTTCCTTCACCAAAGTTATTATTGTAGCCATCGTCATCAAGCATTCCAATGGAGATCAAATTGAGGCGGATATCAGGAACATGCCTCACATCTTTCAAGAGTAACCTGCATCCAAGGTTAGTTTCTAAATAAATATTACCGATGCCGATAATTTTGGATGCATTATCATTTCCCATCCTCACTCGTCCAAAATCACCTTGAGTGTAGGCTGAGAAGAAATCTCGTCGTGAGGTGACATGGTAGGAAGCACCTGAGTCAACTATCCATGTAGAGTCTTGACATGCAAGGTTGACATAATCAGCATCTCGAACAATGACAACTTCTTCAGTGAGAGTTGTGGTGTCATTTGTTTGGGTTTCTGCTTTTTGATTTCTGGATTGTTCCGCCTTTAACTTTCGACATTCTTGAATGAAGTGTCCGGGCTTGCCGCAATGATGACACTTCTTGTCATGCCACGATCTGGACTTCGAGCGTCCTCTTTGCTGACTTTGGTTACGAGGATTTTTGCTTTTACTTCTTCCGTGTCATTCTTGCTTGTCTTGTTTTTCCATGACAAGTGCTTCAATTTCAGGAGTATATCCATCGTCTTTTCATCGAGACTCTTCATTCAACATTCTGTCTTTTACCATATCCATGGTAAGCTTGCCGTCAGGAGCTAAGTTACTAACTGACACAACTAGAGTGTCCCAACTTTTTGGTAGAGAACTCAGCATCAACAACGCTTGTAGCTCGTCATCTACGGTCATCTTCATAGAGTTGAGTTGATCTACAATGCCTTGAAACTCGCTCATGTGTTCCGATACGCTGCTTCCATCTTTATACTTCAAATTGACTAATCGTCGCATCAGATTAGCTTTATTCTGTGCGGTTGTCCTCGCATAAATTTTCTTCAACTTTTGTCAAAGAACGTAAGCATCGTGTTTATTAGCAAAATTTTGGAAAATGCTCTTGCCGATCCATTGTCTGATTTGAGCAGCACACTTTCGGTTCAGCACGGCCCAGTCAGCGTCTGTGCTGGTTGTTTTTGGTGTCTTGTCATATGTCGAAGTTGTAGTCACGACTTTCTCCTTCGGCATTACAATCGGCTTCCACATATCTTTAATGTATAAAAGATCCTCCATCTTCGGCTTCCAAATTGTATAATTAAATGCAGTCAACTTGATCATATTGTCTGTGCTCTCCTCCATTTGAGTCGTCAGTCAACAGGTTTCGCGAAGCTTGACACTTTTTTGTGAATAGTATTCCCTCGTGAATAGTACTCAGTAAATAGTCTTTGTGAATAGTATTATTATTCACTATTCCAAATAGTACCTGCCGACAAAATCGAGTCGTATACGTGAATAATATTATATGTATAAATAGTACCTTCGTTGAAAACGACCTAAGCTCTGCGAAACATGTTGACTGCCGATATAAAATTGTTGTAGGGGAGGTCCATCTAATTATAAAATAAGTAGTATTTGTGTAATTACCATAATTAATGGGGGGTTTTAGGTGTGTTTTAGTGCATTTGACACTATTATTTTCATTTTACTTTCCTTTACCTTTGTTTGGTATATGCTAAGAAAACACCAACTACAACTCACTGTGCAGTTTATTGCATGCCAAATTTGTTTCTTTATTTTATCACTTTTGCAATCTATGTGAAAGCATTCATTTATCCTTTACTATAAGAAATGTTAATGAGTTGAAAATGATTATTTGTTTCCATTAATCGATTATTGTTAATGGTTTAAAATTGGCAATGAATTGAAATGCATATTCAAATTTCAAGAGTTAAAGAATTTGATGGTGAAATTGTTTTATTTAATGAGATTTAGTAGGGATTACATTTGTCTTCTAAAGAATAGAACCTAATATAATTTTTCTTCTTATTAACTTCTTGTATTCTCTTTGTCTTTCAATGGTTTTTTTTATAAGGTACAAATGATGATCCGTTCAAATTTTGTATTACTTGAATGTTAGAATTTGGTGTTTGAGTTAAATGATAATAATCTCAAAAAAGAAAACAAGAGTTGACCGGGAACTCTACTTTTCTTTTTAATTATTTAATTTTACTTTTAAAAATTTTAAATTTATAAATATATTTTTTGAAAACAGTATGCATATTTTAGATTTTTTTAGAATGATAATTTAGATAGTTCATTAGGTCATGTAAATATTTAATTTATGGGAACTATCAGATAAATATATTAATTTTACATATATTGTATTCATCTGTTAGAAATATTTTTTCAATATATAAAAAAAATGTCACGTACATACTGACTAGTTTTTTTAATGCATACATACAAAAAATATATATAAACGATATTCTACTCTTCACTTTGTGCAATTGCAATAATTTCACAATATCAACCCCTTAGCGGACAAGTGTGCTTCATTGAAAGAATTAATTGGTGTCCTCTTAAGGAGATGATTTATCTTAAAAGACCTTTTGAGGAAGATGAGTTCAAGGCAACAATTTTTGGGTGTGATGATTAAGAGGCCTAGCTCGTGATGACTTTTTTATAACATTTTATAAAACATCCGCGAAGGTTTAAGTCAGAAATTTTGAAAGTTTTTGAGGAGTTCTATTAGCATGGGGTTGTTGACATTAAAACCCACAAAACTTTCGTATGCCTACCCTAAGAATTGTGATTCATGGAAGGTTGTGGATTTTAGACCCATGAACTTTATTCGAATATTTATAAGTTCATTTCCATAGTTCTTTTTTTTTTTTTTGCGACTAAAGACAATCCTTCATAGTATAATTGTTGAAACACAATCAACCTTCGTCCAAATTAGAAAAAATAAAAGATGTGGTTTTGGTGGTCAGTAAGGTTGTGGAATCATCTTTAAACCTGATTTTGCCAAGGCATATGATACAATTGATTGAAACTTTCTTGATTTCATAATGATGAAAAAGAATTTTGGAGAAAGACGAAGAAGGTGGATCAATTAGTGTTTTTATCTTATGTTACATACTTGATTGTGGTGAATGGTATGAGACACCATTGAACAAGATAGCGAAGTGGTTAGAGTACGAACACATGATCGTTAATAACATAAGTTTGAGTCTTGTCGCCAGGTGAGGTGGATGTTTACGTGAGAAAAATTTCTTGTCTCGTGGACTACCTGTGAGGGGCACCTACACACCCGTTGGAATATGCCACTCTTTCCCCTCATTGGGGCTTGCCCCTAGGGATTAGTCGGCACGCATAAGCTCACTAGGATACCCTGAGTTATAAAAAAAAAAAAAAGAAATGCTTGAGGGGAAAATTTGTAAGTGCAAAGACGCGTGAGGCAAGAACATTTTTTGTCACCTTTACTCTTCACCTTGGTTGCAGATGTCCTAGGTATATTGATAGTTCAAGCTAGAGATTTCTCTCTTATCCGTAGGTTCATGATCAATAGGTATAAATTTGAGGTTTTCCATATTCAATTTGTGGATGAAACTTTATTATTTTTGGAAGGTTTGACCCTTAATGTAAAAAAACATATTGTCAATTATTTAGTGTTTTTGTAAAGTGTTGGGTTTAAATATGAATTTGGCTAAGTGCCAATTGACAGGGGTTAATATGGATCAAAATCTCATCTTAATTTATCCACGGATGTTGGGTGTGAGATATAAACTTGGCCACTTAAATACCTTAGGCTACCTCTTGAGGGAAATCCTCTTAAGTGCAGTTTTTGGGAGCCAATACTTGCAAGGGTGACAAAAAAGCTTGCAAGTTGGAAGAAAAATCTTCTTTCCTACTACTAGGGTTATTCTACTGAAGTTGGTTCTTATGGCAACCCTTACATACTTTCTATCGCTTCTCAAGATTCCGGGGTTGGTGTTTTTGCAAGTTTGAAAATATTTTTCACACTTTTCTCTAAGAGGGGGTTGGCAATGGGTGCAAGGTTCATTTTGTCAATTGGGAGGTCGTACAACTTCTAATGAACAAATGTGGCTTGGTCGTTGGGAACATTGTCAAAAAGAACAAGGCTTTGGGTAGGGTGTAAGAAAACTCGATCACCTGACCCGAATTGATCAAACCCGATCATTACGGGTTGGGTTGGGTTAGGTTTAAGACAAAGGTCGAGTTGGTTGAGTTGTATTTTTCACTAACCCGACATGGTCGGGTCAGGTCTTGGCTCTTGCTGTCACACCCTGCCCGGACGAGCCTAAACCTGCGGTACACTCGCGGACGGGGCGCACATTTGGAGAAATAACGATGATAACAACAGAGTGCGCAACGGAAATATATAACACATACAAGTACAAATCTGATTTCATTTCATTCAGAATATAATTTGTACATGAAACGGTCAAGGGAACATACTCCCAAAAATCCCCAATGAATCATACAAAGGGTACAAAATGTGGGCCCCATAACCTGCACCCAATCCACCCTAATTTTCTGTGAAAGATTGGATAATAATGGAGTGAGCTTAACGCGCTCAGTGGGAAAATAGTTTGTGAGTATAACAATTAATAAAGCATACTTCAATATCAAATATCTTAAATACATATGTGAGCATCATAATCAATCAATATGTATGTATGCATGACACCGTCTCGTAATGGTTTGATGAACGTACAACGCCTGAGTTCACGTACAGGTGTCCTTCCCTGGGCGTAGCCAGGTTCTCACTGTACGTCCCTCCTCAGGAACGATGCTCTGGATTCATGTACTGATGTCGAGTTCTCATGTACGTCCCTCTCCAGAGAAATGTAATGAATAGCGAGCAATGCTCCTAACTATTCTATGAGTCATAAACCATATACGTCCCTAGGTGGTGATATGTATGATGCCAATACATGAACTGATCTAGTCTACTGGTCTGGTCTTTTCTTGATATTTAGACTGACTTTGGCAACGTCTGGTGATCCTTATCAGGGTCGGTATCACGACGTTCAAGGTTAGGAC
This sequence comes from Paratinospora sagittata, assembly GCA_035771175.1. Lineage (NCBI taxonomy): Eukaryota > Viridiplantae > Streptophyta > Magnoliopsida > Ranunculales > Menispermaceae > Paratinospora > Paratinospora sagittata. The sequence continues at coordinate 19,547,402 of CM069598.1, forward strand.
ATTCGGTATAACTTGTATAAGCTGATAGCTTTCAATAAGACCAACTAGATCAGTCCCCAGTTGAGAGGTGAGACACTAGGTCTGCTTAAATAACCAATCGCCTAGAGCAGCCCGCTGCCTCCCGTTCAGTATTTAAAGTTACTGAGGACAAGACCGAGTCTAGTTGAGTCAGATTGACCACAAATCCGGCATTATAACAATATAATACGTGAATTCCAAGTGTACAGGCATAAGTGCGGCAGTATAAACATTATATGACATAATGCAGTGTAAATGAACAGTAGACATAATAATACTTGAATGTAAACTTTAATAAAAGTTATAAAACACGCAAACCTATGTTTCGTTCCCCACCTTCAGATAAGAACTTCTTCTTTTTCAGATCTGGTGCTTTCCTCCGGACAGAACTTCGTCGTACTGCACTGAGAGTCTCAAAAGACTAAAAACTCAATATGAGTGAAAAGAGGAGGAAAAACCACAATTTGGAGTGAATTTGGTGTGAAAAATGAAGAGGAGAGGGTTGGTTTATATAGAGTTTTTGGCGCCAGGAAGTCCAGGCGGGTGCCTGGACATCCAGGCACATATGCCCAAAAATAATAATAATTTTTTTTTTGTGAAATACAAGGTATTACACTTGCTAAATTCTTGTCGAGTCAACCCGACCCGACTCGACCACCCATGTAAACATATGCATTTTTGCGTTCCATAGAGATTTGACACTAATTTTTGTCAATTATTAAAATTATCTCAACCTAATCTTATCTAAACAAAAACTAAAAATAATGTTAAATTAAATATGAAATTAATTGAAAACTCAAAATTAAACTAAGTAAGTTGTATTTTAAATAATCAAATCAACAAATCCTAGGATTACTATTTTTTCTCAACACTTCACCTAGGTCTATTTATTACAAAATATCTAAATCTAAGATATTCAATGCTGGTGCAAGATTTGACTAACATCGAAGGGTGATGAAGTGGAGGGAACATACTGAGCTGGAACCCGCCTAGCTATTTGCTCACTTGTTAAATATCTCGAGCTTGAAAGAGAGAAAGAGGAAATAATAGTCTATCGTGGGGAGCACTGGTGTGGTGTCGGCCAAAGACCCTCTGATACCTAAGTCGGTTTCGAGCTCTCTCGGGGATTAAACACACATTAACTGGAGTAATTAATGACTTACCTCACTAATGAGGAGTTAAGGGGTATTTATAGTGGTTGGGATCTTTGGCCAGGCTAGTGTATCACCGTATTAGTCGTGTAGAATCCCAAATTTGGTGTAGCGGATCTCGTATTACCCTTATCCGGTCGTTAGTAGGTCGGGCCTTGTCAACTCGATACGTCAAGCTAATGTTGTCGCCATATTCAAATCCATATGGTCCTACTGGCAAGTCGATAACCTGGTAGATGTTTAGTCACTGCCTAGGTCTGTACCCTGAGTGGTACTCTGGTCGGTACCATGGCATCCCGAGTTGACATCTTGATGTGGTCTACGTGTCTGATTTCGCGGCATCCAGCTTGGTAAGCTGAGAAATGGGTCCAACATTCAACACATTGAAAGAAAAGAAGTCAAATACAAAAATAGAAAGAAATGAGAAGAAAATTTAGCAACGGATCCATCAAATCTTGAATCAGCTTCTTCGTGGCTCTTCAATGCATTTTCCTTCATCTCTTGCTCCTTAATTGTCTTCTCTCTCAATGGATATCCTCTATCTAAGCTTTAACAAGTTCTATTTATAATTATGAAATAGGAAAGAAGAAATTTCATCCAACTCGCTAGAGGAATCCTAATATGACTCGATCTCCCCAGCGTCTAGCCTTCCATTCCTGGCACCTAGGCGGCCATGCCTTAGTGAATTTTCCTCTTCTGCTTCTTTCCCATGCCTAGGCACCCACAAGTCTAGGCCGTAGCATCCAAGTGTTGTCCATGATTTTATTTTCTTTTCTCCAACGCCTACGCTTCCATTTCTCCAAGCCTAGGCCTCCAACCATTGGTTTTATCACCACTTTTCCAGCAACTCACAGCCTTGGCCTCCACATGTTGTTTTCACCACCACTTTTAAACTTGATTTCCCTTTGCTTCCTTGCTTGTAATCCTACAAAATAAAATAATTAGTGAGTAAATGAACCATAAAATAATCCTAATATTCACAAATATCACTAATAAACCTATGAAATAACTAGGTATAAATCAACTTATTAGTTGAATGCAACCTCTCAAAGTAGTTTACAATCACCTCAATGATTTCTTCTTTGGCCATAACTAGATTCTCATCATCCTTCTCCACCTTTGTGATGCAATTCCTCGATTTCCTAGCACTAGATATCCTATGAAAAAACTTTGAGCTAACATTGCTTGTTAGAAAAATGGGTTTTAAAGTCTCTTTTTCAAGTGAATAAAAAGTTTGGAAATTGGGTGCAAATTGTATTAATTCGTTAGATGATGAAAAGGTGTATATAGTCACATTAAACCTATTCATTTAAATGAATGTGTCTATTCGTATGACACCTATTCATTTACAAGGATGTGACTATTCAAATGGTGTCTCTTACCATGTATGGGTATGGGCATGGGCATGTCCATAAGAAAGTGTCTTTTTCCAATTGTGTGTCTTTGAATTATACCCTTTCGACAAGTATAAATAGTATCCATTTAATTCCAACTTGCATTCTTCTTTTTTTATTCATTGTAAGTGTGAGAATACTGCATATATTGATTTGTTGTTCTTGTAATTTGAGTGCTATTATTACCAAAAGTGATCATTGTATTCTAAGAGACAATGATCAATAAACCGTGAGCACCAGTGCAAGATGAAATTGTCTTAAGGACATAAAGTCAAACTCTAACATCGACCAATTTAGTTATTAGTTTAATTTGTAAGTAACCCGCTATTCTACAATCTTGAGGCAATTTCCATATGATTAATACTCAATCCTTTTCAATTGTTAACAACTTTTTAATGGTATAAGAGGTTTTTGAGTGTTGGAAAAAAAATGTTTTGCATTGTTAGGGGGTCTTTTGTTATTTAAATGCAATTCAATGTATGTTGAATGATGCCACAACCCATAATAAGTGATGTCATGACCGGCACGAAACCCTCGAGTATACCCTCCATCGATACACCTGGTGTCTCGTCAGCCTAATACAACACTAAATCCAATAAAACACAATCTTAATATAACATCCATCTAAACACAATCAACAATGAATAAACATATTACATATCCAAATTTACCAAAAATAAAATTTCTTAAGTCCACAAAATATACAAAACCCAACACATTACATCTATGTGTTAAATATACATATACTAAGTGTTATCATGTACATAATATCAAAATACAAAAGAAAATGTACAACACCTACATCAACAAAAACCAAGGGATGCTCCACAGTCAAGCCTTCCCTTTACCCTTCTTATCAGATCCTGAAAGAAAAAGTGAGGTGTGAGCTACAACAAGCTCAGTGAATGTCATGTACAAGTAGCAATATACGTGCATTTATAAAAATCATGGCAAGATCATAAAAACATTTGAAGTATCATGGTGATGAATTAAGATTACATACATGTCAATATAATGCATCATGTCATAAACAAGACAATGCATATCATTTATGATCATGCGTATGCAATCCTAACACCTCCTGAGCAAGAGCAATCAAAGGCCTGGTGCGCGACACACAGCGCCCCTATCTGACACACAATACTCGTATTCTAATAGGATTTTTAGGGTCGTGGAACACGTAGGATTATCCTAAGGTAATCTACCTATACACAAGCCATAAAACTTTCTGCCAGGTCCACAACTGGGGATCACCGGTAGACTTATGAGACTTCCAAAGGAAAATCTCAATTAGGAGACCCAACCAAATTGCTAACCCTATGAATTATGCTCAAATACATTTCATGGAACATTAAAACATGCATAACACTTACATGTATCAATTCAAATCAGTTTAAGTAATACAATGTCATATATAAAGAAATCCAAAAGTAAAAGAACTCTCACACTTGATTGGCTAAGCTTAGCCAATCTAATTTCAATTCCAATCATCACAAGAAACACTAGGATGCCTTAAATCACCCCAAACACCAAAGTCTCCAATTGACTATATGGGTTAATAGATCAATTACAAAACCCTGAAAAATAACATGGTTTACACAAACTGGAAATCAGCCATAAAGTGTGCCAAAAACCCATGTTTAAACCCAAATCAAAAGTCAATTAGATTCTAAATTGGTTATACACATGAGCCAAATCCCATATTGCTCAATTCAACCAAGTAATATCAATATAACCCAAAATTAACCCAATTGAATGTGATAGGTTGATCCCTATGATCCAACTACTAGAATACATGACATTCAATTACAATTAGGGTCAATTAGATTATTTATCAAGTCAATTTCATTAATTGACCAAGTCTAAGTCAAAATCCCCAATTTGGGCAAAAATCTCTACAATAGGCATAGAGCCAAATTGAACTAGGTCATTCAATTCTAACACATGTCCAACCATTCTAAACCCATAATTTCATTCAATTTGGGTCCAATTAGACAATTCCTACGTCAATTTAATCAATTGACTTGGTTTAGGTCAAAAACCCCAATTTGAGCAAATCCCCAAATTACATGACAATTTCTCAAATTACATGGCCTAGACCAAAATTACACTATAATAGGGTATCCACTAATCAAAATCAGTAATTTGGAGTGCCATACATCTACAATTACCCATGCATTCATCAAAAATCACATGCAATTTGAATAGTAAACCCTAGGTCTAAAATTCTAATTTAGGTTAAATACATGAAACCCTACCAATTTCTTGTTAGAAACTGGGGGTTTTACCATTTATGGATTTCCCATACCATCTAGATACACATATCATAAAATCAAAGCCTAAGTCGAACATTGGTTTTCCACCACTCCCTTAAATTTCGGGATTCATACAAGCCTTAGGTCAAAATTAAGCTTGCAAACACACATGAAAGAGATAGAAGGAAGAAAATGAGAAAGAAATTGATACCTTGGAGGGATTTTGGGCAAGAATCACCCAAACCCTATCCTTTTTTCTCTCTTTTCTCTTCTCCCCTTCTTTTTTCTCTCCTCCAAGCTCCTTTCCCTCTCTTCAATGTGAAAAAAAGAGCAAGTGAGCTAAAAAAAACGAGTTGGTTGCTTTTATAGAAAAATTTTGGGCCCACATGGAAAAAATACACTTAAATAAAAAGGAACAGTTTTTCTGCTGCAATTACTTTCACTTAGATAAGTAATTTCTTACAAAAGACTTGCTAATTTAACATCTTAACCGTTCCAAAGTTTTATGAGTCACTTAAAACCATTATGGTACAATTTCAGCTCAATCCAACGGTGGAATTAAAAAATCCAACTGTTTAATCAAAATTGCGCAAGAAAATCTGCAAATCTGTGAAACAGTGTTCGGAGTCTTATATCTCAAAGTAGACAACTCGTATTAAGATCTTCACCGTTCATAATGAAGACCTATCAGAGAAGAATAATCTGACAAAATTTATACTCAATCGGACTATGTATCTAGGATATTGACTCAATTATGTAATCGGTGACGAAAATTTCTTCCTTCATGGAACGAGCTCCACTGGATCCAAAACACCGTTTTCGACATGATGGTTCTGAAACTTCATGCACACTCTCTATGACCTAAAATCATGCAAAGAAACTCAAACCTACACTCGTCGAGTGTGCAACACCTCGTAGTTTTAATTAAATACATACGTTAACATACACGTATATCGAGATGTATAATTTACGTAAGGTCATGACGTCACCCTACGTCAGGGGCGTCGTGACAGAGTGTCAAATACACATATGTATATGTATATAAATACGTATACGGGTACTCTACGGGTAAACTATAGGTCAAAATGAGTTCATCTAAAGGTACAGGTGCTACAAATAATGTTCTTTGATTGATTTGCTTTATTGGGGGGTTAGCTCTATTGATGGATTTTGTTTTTGATAGTTGTTGAGCCAATTTGATCGGCATGCCGAGCTGGCACCCAATCAGCTCATCCCCTTGTCCACGTGTCGCATGAGAAAATAATAGACTTAATTCCTGGTCGACCCAAACCATGATCAGCCACTATCGAGCAAGTAGAAGGGGTACAGGCGACACAACATGAACGTAAGGCGGGAACCACGTGGAAACAGGTCGACACCTACTAACCTGTTCTGGACTACTTAGCCAGGAGACGATTTCTGACGTAAAACACAAAGCCTCATGAGCTGGATGTAGCTCGGTACACCCAACTCATGGAGGGAATAAAAGGCAAGGCGCCATGTAAGGCAAACTCCATGGATCTAGGGCATGAACCAGGGATACTAGGCGTATATCATTGCAAGACGATTACCTACCAATTCTGGCCAAAGACTCCAACCTCTATAAATACTCTACATTCTCCATTGACAAGGTACACAACTCATTACACTAATAAACAATGATTTCTATATGAGATTCAACTCGAATCTGCCTTAGGCATTAGAGAGTCTTTGGCCAGCACCACGCTGGTGCTCCTCAAGATAGTCAGTTCTTCCCTTTTCTCTCTTTCAGGTCCGAGGCACCGAGCAAGTGAGTTTTCACCTTGTCAAGTTTCAGCTCAGCACGTTCCTTCCACATCACTATAAATTGGTGTTGGTCAAATCTTGCACCAATAATTGTTTTATGTGTTCAGTGAAATGTATCTGTCACACCTTGTTTTGTCAGCCAAGAAATGTGTACAATACACAACAAATAGAAGAACCAGAGTGCAAACATTTTTGGACATCAACTCAGATTATTTTATACATCCTCTTTGGATTAAAGAAGGTACAAAGTACACGAGTTACATTATTATATATATATGAGTGCGCAACAAAAATTATATTGTAAACCACCTAGATCTAAGTCGACGTCCGTACTCTACATGCCTTGTTCTGCAAGTAGCTCTCGTTGGCTCTCACTCTAGCTCGAAACGTCTAAACCCCAGAAAGATAACAACGGAGTGAGCTATCGCCTAGTAGGTCAAGCAAATATTCCAAGAATTATGTCAATCAATATAGATAGCATCACATATTATCAACATCTAATAAACACAATCGTCAATCAAACATGAAACAATATTAGATCAGATATGTGTTAAGCAACATGGCATATCCTATCCTAGATACTAAGTCAGCTAAGTTGTGCCCTGGCTCCACAGCTATATCCGACATGTAGTTCTCCCTGACACCATAACAAGTTTCTCATTATTGTGATCCACAATTCAAAAGTCGAGTTAAGCTTTGTCGTTATGCTCTGGATGCATAATCGATTTAATCCTTGTGGTTTGTCCAGGCTCCACAGCTGATACCGGATCATTCATAAAGTTTCGAAAGCCAAGAAGAGTCTAGACTCGCCTGTGTACCTTCCCATTGAACAATTGAGTGCACAACTTAAGGTGCGAGATATAGGCTTACTCGTAGGAATACGTAGAATGACAACTGGGTACAAGCCTCGCAGACTAGACCATTTCCACTACTCATAGTCGTAACATCAGTGACGAACTCCGTGCATTAGGGCACATGTATAAAATGGAGGTCAAGGTGAGATCTCCAAGTATTAAAACATAGCATGAAAGGTCTCTGGAAGCCTCTATAGGAACCTTGGTTATGAAGTCGACTATGTGTATATCAGATATAATGAACAAGTATATGATAACTTTATAAAAAATTATAATGCACGCAAACCTATAAATTCATCCCCCACCTTAGAGTGTACGCTGAGGTCCGTATGTTGGAATCAAAGACTCTTCTAAAGAGAGAATGGTGGGAGAATGTAAATTCATCCCCCACCTTAGAGTGTACGCTGAGGTCTGTCTGTTGGAATCAAAGACTCTTCTAAAGAGAGAATGGTGGGAGAATGAGAGGGGAACTGCCCCTATTTGTAGGTGTAAATTCAATGGAAACATTCTTGGTATATGTGTTTCTCATATATATTTTGTGGTTTTTCATTGGTATTTTGTTTATAAGTCTAATCCCAGAGGATTTCAGTATCGATCGCTGCCTTTTTAGTCGACATGCGTCACCGTAGGGATCCCATTTCTCTTCCCTTCATTTATTTTTCTTTCTATTTTGGACGACCCCACATTTTTTCCTTTTTTTTGTTTTTTTAAGATGTGAGGTAGTACTCTTTCTTTTCAATTCTTTTTTTCTTTATGACAAAAAGAGCTTTTTTTCTTCGTCTTCTTTTTATTTTTTTATTCTTTTATTTTTCTTGTGACTTAATTCAAGTTTCCAATTTATATTTTTAATTTAATGTTTTTCTAATTTATATTTCTATTTAATGTTTTTCTATTTCTATTTTTAATTTAACAGCAATTCCAGTAATTTATAGAGTTTTTATATTATTAATTTAATTATTTTAAGCAAAAAATAAAATAAAATAAAATTTATTCATAATAAAAAGTTAAAAATTATTTTTATGTTTTATTTTTATATTTTATTTTAATTTACATAAAATATCTATGCATTGCTGGATTAAAAACTTGTTGTATTAGAAATATATATCAACTTATAAACTTGTTCTTTCATTCTCAATTCTTTTTCTCTTTTCTAACTTATTCAAAGTTTCTAATTTATATTTTTAATTTAATATTTTTTTAATTTAATGTTTTTCCAATTTATATTTTAATTTAATCTTTTAACACTTCACCTACAATTCTAAAGAAAAACGCAATTCCAATAATTTAAAAAATTTATATTTTTAATTTAATCTTTTTAATCAAAAAATAAAATAAAATAAACTCTAGTCATGATACAAAATTTTTAATATTTAATATTTTAATTTTTATAATTATTTTTAAACTTATATTTACATAAAATATCCACCCATCGTGTGAGTTACAAACTTGTTATATTATAAATTATCAATTTTATCCTGCACACCAATTTCTTCACAAGAGGGTCTCACATACTCTTACTAATTATTTATATATTTTTTTATTATCATTTTTCATATTAGTTCAGATCTACCTCTTTTTTTTTTTTTCTTTTTTTTTTTTTAAAGGTAATTGAAAGACTGAGAAAATCTGTAAGATATGTAGTTGGAAAACATTTGTGTCAGTTTTGTGTTGACTGCTAACCAATAAATTAACCATTAAGAAAGTTAATGCTAATCTAACATGAAATAAATAAATAAAATAAAATAAAACCCATGCTGATGTGGCAACATCATCATCGATGGGATGATCCATAATTCAAATGATGAAAAATTTAAGCTGCGTTTGGATCGTGATCTGAAAACTAAAATACAACTCAAAAGGTGAAAACTCATAAATCCACATTTTGTTATTTTCATTGATTGCAAGTTGGCTGAAACCCTAATTTGGATATTAAAAACAAAAACCAAATTTCACTGCTAGGCAATAGTCAAAAACCCAAGCATCAAAACTAATCAAACCAATGAATTAGAAAGGAAATAACTTATACCAAAAACCCAGAAATAAAACTGATTAATTAATGACAGAGCTATAAGATTGGCCAAGTAGTATTCCTGTGGAAAAACAATATTTTACCAACAGCAATCATTTTTCAGACTGCTACATGATTGAGAAAACTAAAAACTCTAGTCATACAGAAGTTTTGCAGATTGAGTTCTCAAACTTTTGTTTTCATTTTTGGAGATTTTCTCCTCGGACTTCTCACTTCTAGATATAGCCTTCTCGATTGCTTTCATCTTTTTAAGATTCTTCGATCTCCGCATTGGTACACCCTTCTTGATCTTTCTGTTGAAGAAATTGTTCAAAAAAGAAAGTCACAAGAAAAAGAAATAATGACCATGAACAGATGAGATTCCTTATAGAATAACTGTTAAAATTCTTCACATACAACTCCACAAACAACTATATCATGTTCAGGTCATAGGAAGGATGCTACACAGATACATGTATATTTGGATAACAGAGTATGCTCCATATTGGTATAGTATAGCAAGTAACATGCTATTATGCGGTTTGCAGTCAAAGTTACAAACTTCATTTACCCAATCAATTGGTGAAGGCAAAATTGCAGCAATAAATAACACAACTCCATTTTTTTATTGGTCAGAGGCTTAGAGCTAAATATAATAATAATGGTGAATTGAGGATGCTTTAAAATTTAACAACAGCTTCGCAAAAGATTACTTTCTCTAATTGATAGATCAAAGTTAAATTGTTGATCAGCAGAACTACCAGATAAAAGAAACACAGTCATGAGATCAGGCACAACTTATCCCCTTCACCGCCACCACCCTTTCCTCATCCCCCACTCTCCCCCAAAAAAATGATGCCACATACTGGGACTTTAGTTTTGACTCGAGTCCTACACTTATTCCTTGTCTTGAATTTCATGTCCTATAGACAAGAAATCCATAACCTCAAACAGCTTGCCACAAGGGTATCCTACTATTATAATGGTAGGTTAAGTTAGAATTCCATTCATCAATCTTCTAGTCGTCGTCATTACCCAGTTATTGAACATCCTCTATTATTACAAGTGGGCCTAATGAAATCTGAGATGTTTACTGACCTTAGGCTGGGCTTAAGAAGATCTTTGGTATCGTTACTCACATATGTCATGCCTTGGTTGGTCAAGAAAAGAATGTGTGATAGGCTTCCCCTTGCAATCCAGTATGCCCTTTTGTGTAATGTTCCTGATCAATACAAAACTACTATTGTTCATACCTCTAAGATCCTCTTTATTTTTTAATTTCATAAACAAATTTTCTTTCAGTTAAAGGCAAGCTACTGCATCCCCAATATAAATTAAGGTATTTTTAGCTATAATAGTCCAAATTGCCCTATGTGGTTGGAAAAAGGCATAGTTGAGTTGAGTTGAGTTGTGTTGTATAGTCCAAATTGCATGACTTAATCTAGTCAGCCTGCAGAACCAACGGTTGACAAAGAGAACCTTGGAAATGAGGCTGTCACAAGCCCCAAAGGAATAAAGCATGGATCAAGTTTGGCATTTCAAAAGGCACTAGTGACCTTGGATTAACATCAGATAGATATAATTGGTTGTCTTGTCGCCTCTTTTTTCCTTTACATTTACCCCTTCTTGGTTCAATTTGACAGTAGGCGATGTTAAGAGTTAGCACTTCTTTAAGTTCATGCAAATAGTTGATAGCTACAAGAGAACACCTGCAAGAAAAGTAAATCTAACCTGTTTAGAACACCAAGACCTTGTGCTGAAGTGCCAGTTTCTGTTGTGTCCATTGCTGCACATAAGAGTAAAATTTAGGAAAATGACCCAAACATTTCAGCTTATCATGCAGTACAATGTATGGGATCATAGCTTAGTAAGCAATTCACAAGTCACAACACCCATATCCATGAACAGCAAAGGTCCTCGGCAGTATCATAGCTTAGTCTTTAGTCTTTACAAATGGTCACGACATCATCAATCCGTGGGTTAGGCAAGTGCACTACCCATATTTGTCGTTTTAGCTTGACCATGACATATAAATAGGCCAATTTGAAGCACAAAACTAATGGGATAGACTAACGCTGGGGAGCTTCACTAGAGTTCTTAGGATTCGCTCCAATGCCTTTCAAACAATTTCATAGATTATACATCATAAATGCATTCATATTAATTGTAAATATATACTTAATGAATTCATACACCATACACTAACGTCAGAAACCACTCGGACTAAAAGCTATAGTTGTTAGTTACAAGCCAAACTACGTATATTAAGCGAACAAAGATATTACACTCTAATGTGCAACAGGACCTGTGTTCCACATTTATAATAGAGGAAAGGCAATACGAATAAATCAAAGAAACAAGCAAATGCGTGCAAGGAGGTTCATGTTGGGTATGTGTGGAATGAAATAATAGCCCCACATCAGATATGTATAAGTTCATGTCATTGGAAAATAAGTTGAAATCTCATCCTCTTTGCTACAGAGGCATTTTGGAGTAAAACCTCACATTTAGGCCCAAAGGTGGTAAGTTGGGGAAAGTAGCGATATTAGTAGAGATCCAAGCCTACCTAGCAAGTGTATCAGAGCCGATGGTTTAGATATGGTATGTATCCCAAGGTTGAGCATGCATAATTTCTCAATGGTCAAGATGATACCCTTAAGCAAATCGACAAGAGGATTATGCCAAAATGAAGTGAGCATGGGTGAGTGCTCACAGTTGTGAATGATTCCTCGAGATGATAGAAGTGTTTTCAAGGCGCCAAGGCGATGTCTAGGCAATTTGCCCTGTCTAGGTGAGGCGTGACCTAGACGTGGCCTAGGCGATAAAAAATATTTATTTATAGGTCTTTAGAGTTTAGATAATTAATTAATTATTTACAGGACCTTGAACAATTCATATACATAATTATATATATCTAACTATATTCTATAATGAATGTTAAATTTTCATAAAATGATTAAAAATACTTCATATTAATTAAAATCATGTCCACAAATTGTTGGCAGCAAATATCTATCGCCAAAGGGTCGTCGACGATTGCCGGAGATTTTGATGACGTTTTTTGGTTGGAGCAAATGGAAAGAATGGGCTTAGAGAGAGAGGCGTTCGAGGGTTTACTGTATAGAGGAGGGGGGTTTATGTTTTTAAAGCTTACTTTTTTTTCTTTTTTCTTTTTAAATTACAGAGACCCCCCCTAAACTTTTTAAATATTTGCACAACCCCCACCGCCTATCTAGCACTGCGCCTAGGCGTTTTCTTCCTAAAACGTCTAGGTGTCGCCTTGGTGACCCTATTTGGTTCAGTACCAAACTGTCAATATGCTAAAAAGGACAATCTCAACAGTCAAGTTTGAGCATTGCTTGAACTTGAAAAATATCCTACACTGTTGGGGTGATTTTATATATGCCTTGCGACGCATATTTCGAGATGACGATTGGTTATTAATGGCGAGTGGCTTGAGTTGATCGTCGCCAAGGTGGAGATTATTAACATATTGTGCATTCTGTGGCTCGGCCACTTCATGTGGGTCATCTATATTCAATTTCATTAGTTTCCTAATTTTATGCTAAAGACAAACCCTTGTATCTCTTCTTGATATATTTTCCAATTATTACGACCTTGTTTGGTTCATAATCCGGATACAATTTTTTGTATTCGAAAATTCGAAAATGCCAAAACCGTGTTTGGTTCAAGGAGTCCAAAAACAGTTTTTCACTTCTTTTGTTAAGGCCATGTTTGGTATAGAATTTAAATGCAGTTTTTTGTTTTTGAAACAAAGACGCCATGAAAATTTGTTTGGTTAAGTTGCTTTTGGAAATAGTTTTTAAATGCATCTTTAAGATTTGCGAAGAAAACAAGAAAACCTTATTTTCAGGAAAAAGTACTTAAAAACAGTTTTTAAAAAGTGTGTTTTGAAAAACTGTTTTTAAATGCTGAACCCAACAGGCCCTAAGAAAACAAGTTGTTTTCAAAAAACAATAAAATGACGTTTTCCGAATGTTCTCTTTTTTTATTATATTCCTATTCACAAATCGCAATCCAAACGCAACCTAAGGTTTGAGGGATTTAGAGAGATGATAAAGCCATAGAGGTATGTGGGAGAGGCCTCTTTAAGAGAGTATACGTAACTCTTATAATCTCAAATTAATGATTTCTTCATCTCCTGTGGACCTAAACAAATCTTTCACCGAACCACGTAAATTTGCGTACCTTCTCTTGTTTATGATTCATTACTTTTTGTGCACATGCATTTGTGTCTATTCAACCACAACACGCGTCACAAGTTATTTCCTAGATCATTGCATTGTTACAGGACCAAACATGGTAGGTTGCTTTATTGTTATAGACCCTTTAATTGGATCTTGGTCTTCATTGAATATTTTTGTGTTTTCACAGTTGTGCACCTAGTTACGGAGAAGGTCAAAGTTGAATTGGTAACTCTTTTATAAATCATGTTCATTTCATTATTCAATGACGCCTCCTAGTTTTAATGGTTTACATTTTGAGTGGAATAAGAGATTTAGTATTCTCTTGCTATTATATCTTGTTGAGTTAAATATTGCACGTGTATTAATCAAATGGCATCTATATTAGCAAAGGTATTGCACACGAGTTCGAGGTAGACAAATTTGATGAGAAGAATGATTATGATATGTGGAAGATACAAACACGAGAGATCCTAATACAACAAATAACATAAGGCATTGAAAGGTCTAAGAGGGAAACTAGCAAATATGTCAAATGAAGTTTGAAAAGACTTTTATCTCCAAGCATGCAGTACCGTTAGCCTATATTTGGCATTAGAGATTACTTGCACTAGCGTGCTCAAGAAATCAACAATAACACTTTGAACAAAGCTCGAAAGTCTCTACAAGACCAAATCTTTTCTAAATAGGTAGTACCTAAAGAAAAAGCTTTACATGTTCCAAATGAAAGAAGGTACAGCCATGGATCTTGATGAGTTTAATAAGATAGTTGTCAATCTATTAAATATTAATCAAAAGGTAGATGATGAAGATAAAGCCTTGCTACTTATTTGTTTACTTCTTAAATTTAATGGAAAATTTGTTTACCTCTCAATGTTTTCAAGGCCCCAAGGCGATGTCTAGGCGATTAAAAAAATATTTATTTATAGGTCTCTAAATAATTAATTAATTATATGCAGGCCCCTGAACAATTTATATACAAAATTATATATATCTAATTGTATTCTATAATAAATGTTAAATTTTCATAAAATAATAAAAAAACAATTCATATTAATTAAAATCATGTCCACAAAACATTAATTCATGCCACAATACACATTATCCAAAAGGTTCAAAAGTACAAAACTCAAATATCTATCGCCGGAGGGTTGCTGGAGATTTCAACGACATTTCTTGGTCAGATCAAATGAAAAGGATGAGCTTAGGGAGAGAAAGGTTCGAGGGTTTACTGTAGAAAGGGGGTGTTTTTGTTTTTAAAGCTTTTTTTTTAATTAGAGAGATCCCCCCTAAACTTTTTAAATATTTGCAGAAACCCCCACTGCCTGCCCTAGCACAGCGCCTAGGCGTTGCCTAGGAGACGCCTTGAAAACACTGTTAACTCTTCGTTCATTTAGCATTTGACTACCACTTTGCGTTATGGGTAGGAGACTATTAGATTTAATGATGCTACAGTAGCTTTTTTGTCAAATGAGTGCCAGAAAAAGTCTTCAATTAATATTTTTAGGTAAATTGTCTATTTGATAAGAGGTAATTTGTCAAGGATAGAAAAGAAAAGAGGTAATTTGATAAGAAAAGATCTAGATTGAAATCTTAATCTATGAAGCAGGATGAGCATTACTTTGTCAAAAGAAAGTGCATGTAAAGAAGGATTGTCCAAAGCGTAAGGCTAAGGAAGAAAAAAATAAGGGGTTTTCAACACAACTAGTGTGGCATAGGACAATGACTTAGATAATTTCAATAATGTCCTATCAGTTTCTCTCACATTGATCTCAACATATAGTTGGATTCTTAATTTAGGTTGTTTATATTATATGTCTCCCAATAGGCAATGGTTTGCTTCTTATCGAAATGTGAACAGTAGTACTATTCTAATGAGCAATGACAGGGCATATAAGATAATGAGGAGAGGAACAATAAAGATTAAGATGCATGATGGTGTTATGAGGACCTCGATAGATGGAAAACATATTCAAGAGTTGCAGAAGAGTCTTATTTTTTAGGCTACTTTAGATTCACAAGGTTGCAGAGTCGTTGCTGAAAGTAGAGTTCTAGAGATAGTTCAAGATGCTCTTATGCTTATGATGTGTAACAAGGTTGATAACTAGTATGTATTATCCAAGCATATATAAGCAGGGTACAAATGTCTACATCTTCAAATAGTGGCTCAACATCTACACACTTGTGGCATATGTAATTGGAGCATATAATCACGGGGGACTCGATGAGCTAAGCAAGAAAAGCTTATTAAGGAAAGTAACGTTGAGAAGTTGAACTTCTATAAGCATTGTGTTTTTGGGAAGCAATGCAAAGTCAAGTTCAACAAGGTAAATCACTGATCTAGAGGTACTCTAAAGTCTAAACTACATTCATTTAGATGTATAGGGTCCTTCCAAGGTTACCTCAATGAGAGGATCTATATATTATATTTCCATTATTGGTGATTTTTCTAGTATGATATGGGTTAAACTAATGGAAAGTAAGGATGAAGTGTCGAGGAGCAGACTGGCAAGAAGATTAAAAGGTTGAGAACTGATAATGGTGGTGAGTAAACCAGTAGTGTTTTCTCAAAGTTATGTGGAAATGAAGGAATTAAAAGACATTTCAGAGCAAAGTAAACACCACAATAGAATGGAGTTGCAAAAAGCATGAAATGCACTTTACTAGAAAGAGCGTGATGAATGTTATCCAATGCTAATTTGGGCAGAAGTAGACAAGCGGTGAAAACAACTTGTTTTCTCATCAACAAATTGACATTTACATCAAATGATTACAAGAATCCTCTTAAAATATGGTCAAGTCATTTGTTAATAACAATTCTTTAATGTCCCACTTACTTTAATGTTAGAGATAGTCAAGGATCGAAAATTCGATTTCGACTTAACTTCGGCCACTTGAAAATTAGAATTAATTCAGAGAAGTTTAATTCGACATGGAGATTTTTTGTAAAAATTCGCTAAATTAGAGAAGTTCAAAGATTTTTGTATAAATGCTTAAATATAAGCTAAAAACTAATATAAATAAATACTTTTAATACATAAAAATATCAATAAATGAGCTAACAAAATCAATCTTGTTAAGTGGGTTGATGAATTTGAAATGTGGCTTTTGATCTTAATTCTTTTTCTTTATTTTGATATTTAATTTTGTAGTGGCTTGCTTCTCAACTATATACTTTGCTAGTTTGAATTTCATCATGCTTAATTTATTAGTTTATTATTTAAATGTATTTTTTTTAATTATAAGAGTTAACTAAAAGAATATGACTTTAGAAACTCTTTCAATTTATTTTTAAATTTTTATCTTATTTCAACTTTAATTATTTATTTTTGCTTCTTTTCTTCTCTTTTTGGTAAAGGATATCTTATAAACTATATAATTTGTTAGCTTGTTAAATTATTTTTTAAAATTTATATTGCTATGTTGGTTAATGAAGTTGAAAATAATACATAATTATTGGTTTTTTTTTTTGTTTTCTATTGATGAAATAACATTTTTTTACTTCTCTGTCAAATTTTGTCGAATTTTATCTTATTTTTTATCGTATTTTTTGTCGAATTTTTGCATTTTTTATTTTATATCTACTTCGCACTACGGTGGTAAAAAAAAGGAAAATAATTCGTGAAAGTTTGCCGAATTTCGGAGAATTTTTGAACCATGGAGATAGTAAGATTGACCTAAGAGATAGGAAAGTTGTATTTCAGGGTTATGCAAATAACGCAAAAGGATACAGGTTATTGTGTCTAGATTGGCATAAGTTTGTGATTAGCATAAATGTTACATTTGATAAGTCTACTATGATGTTTAGTACGCAAAAGGGTTCTCAAGAGGGCACAAGTGATAATTTAGGGTGGTTTAGGATTATCACCTTTATTCTCATCTTGAGAACATTTTGTTTATTGGGCATCATGACAGAGTCATCAATGTAACATCCTTGTTCATCACAAAATTGTGCAAATCCTGCCAATAACATAACCTATATCCCTTCACACCATTGGCATAACCCAAAAATGGAGTTTTCCTAGCTTTTGGATTATCCTTACCATCTCTAACATTAAAGTAAACAAGACATCCAAAAACTTTTAAAGAACTATAATAAGCAAAATAACCAAATCATTCTTCAAGTGGAGTATCCAAAATGCTCTAACCCAAACCAACATTGGATAGCATACATTGCACTCGTTCTAGTAGAACGCAATCATCCTCTCTGCAATTCCATTCTATTTTGGTGGTTCCTTTAGCGAACTCATCAAATTCCTAACATATCTATTGGTTTCCCACTTAGAAACTTCAATGCTTGTATAAACCCTGTAGTATCATGATATTTTGAACTTATACCTTCCTCATAACAAAATCATTTTTCCATTGAGTTTGTCTACCTCAAACTTCACGTTCAATACCTTCATTATTTTTTGTGTCGCTAATTAATACGCGTGCAATCTCTTATTCAACTAGAACTAATAGCAAGAGAATACCAAAATCTTCCTTTCCACTTACAATTTAAACTATTGAAAAATGTGGGGTGGAGGCACCATTATATAATGAAATGAAAAGAAATTATAAAAGAGATGACAATTCAACTCTGACCTTCTCTACAACCGGGTGCAGAACTAAAAAAAATCAACCAATTTACCCAACAAAGTAACTACACAAATTTGGAATTAAGTCGAGATCAACTACAACAACATTATCCTTCACAGAGAGCATGATCCAACAAAAGGGATTGTAGTAATATAGCAACCTATCCCATGGCAACACAACGATCTAGCAAATAACTTGCAACTTAGCATTTGTGGTTGAAAGAACTTGACACTCTAATACAAATTTTGTAGTGTTCTACAGCAGCGGAATACACACACACACACTTAAGCAAGAACAAAACACACACTAGAGAAGGCATATAGATTCGCCTACATCCACGAAGATTAAAACAACATTAATAGTAGATTGCCTAAGTTACAAATACTCTCAAATAAGCCTCTCTCACACACCACTACCGTGTCTCTCAATGTTTCAAACCTTAATAACGGGTAATACATACACCAAAGAGAAATATCAAGGTCAGTCTGGAAACTAATAAAATAAAATACAAATTAACCCACATAAAGTGGTCGAGCCACATAATGCACCGTGCGAAAAAATAGTTCAAACAAAAAACTTCATAACCAAAGAAACTCTCGGATACTATGTCCGAAACCACTTGACCTAAAAACTATAATTGTTATTAGGTGATATCAATTTAAAATAGATACTAACACACACAGCGTCAACCTGTTATAGTGATTCTTCGGGGATGAACTAAAACGGCCCCAAGATTTTCCTTTTCTTGTCCAAAATAGCACCAATTTATCGAACAGTTTTATCTAAACCTAAGAGAACTGTTGAATTTGAATAGGATCATCTAATCTAAAAGCTTTAAGTTCTATTCATGAATTACGTTCAGAAGAAAATGGTTTCCCTTCAGATCGAAGAAGAAGATTAAAAAAAAAACCTTGAGGGAGATCAGCAACGGACTGAAGAGAGACGTCCATGGCAACAGCACCGTTTTGCTTCTTCTTCTTGTTCCTGTTCTTCCCCATGCCTCTTCTCTACCAAACACGATTGAATTGAATACCTTCTTCTTAGGGTTTTGAAAGTAGCTAGTCACAGTTTTTAAAAACCCATGGTTCTTTCTTTTAATAAATCTTGATTTAAATTTTTTTTTTTTTAAAAAAAACATTAAATTTTGATTTATTGAAGCGTTAATATATTCTGTCAAAAAGAAGAAGAAAAGAAACGTTAAGATATATCTTAATAAATATTTTTACGTTAACAAAATACATATAAAAAGTTATTTAGCTGTAAAAATAATTTTTGAAAAGCAAATTATTAAATTCATTATATACAATGGTGTTTTTTTTTTTTTAGAAGCACATTAAGCCAAGGTTGAATGCTCTTTCGTTATTTAGTTGTTAAAATAAAATAAAAAAAGAGAAAATTATAATTATTTTCTTAGAAAAATGCTAAAAAGATAAAACTCTCTTCTTCAATTGTTACAAATCTGACGCATCAAATATTTACATATTGTTAGAGAAATAAAGTCCAACTGAGCTCCAACTCATCAGAGTCAGTTACGAACTTATGACACGCTCCAATTGAATATATATTTATATATATTGACGTATGTACAGAAGGCAGATTGTGCAGTTCTTTCTTCTGCAGTCTTTCTTTGTAATAAGAAATTTTTTGGAGAACTCTTTGTTCATCTTTGTTCACTTATCTTCTCTTTGATACTAAAGAATTTATCAAATTGTAACAAATATATTAAAATTAAAAATTAATGCAAGAGTAATTTATAATAATTGATATAATATTTTTAATTACTATTAAAAGAGGTAAAAATCAACCACGGCCTGGCATTGGATACGGCCCTTGAGGTGGAGGTTAGAATAATAAGTGAAGTTTTAATAAATAGTTTGTATATACTAAAATAAAAACAAGAGAGGAGAGACGAAAAGCGTAGAAAGTTAGAAAGGTAATTTTTTTTTTTTTTTTTAAGGAATAAGTGTAAAATAATTGGCTGAGGCTATTTCGAACTTTGCCATAACAAAAAACGTCAGGAAAAGAGTTTTTTCCATTAAAAAAAGGTCATTTAATTTATAAATAATAATCTACGTAAAGGTGAGAGTTGGGCCAAGTTATAAATTATTTCTAAATAATTAAAAAAAAGGTATTAATATGTGTGCAATTACATTGTACGTGATTTTTATTATGTAGAATTTAAGATTTAAATTTATAAATATTACTAATAGTATTTTTTTAATTGATAAAAGATACTAATATTAGTTATGAATAGGAGAATGATATATTTTTTTGAAAATAAAAAAAGACTGAAAAGAATAAAAAAAATTGATTTATATGAAGTAAATTTAAAAATAGAAGAAATGCAAGGGATTATAGTTAGTTAAACTTTTTTCTTTACAAAAAAAATAGGTATGAAAAGGGTTTGAAGCGTTAAACTTATTTAAATAATTAATTTTTTAACATTGGCAAAATTATTATACTGCAACTTCTCCGAGTATTTGTATTATGAGTATATATTGACCTTGTGTAAGAGCACAGAGCAAAAAGTTTGGACAAATGCAAACTGGGTGCTATTTGACATATATACATTTGCGATTTAAACACGGTTTTGAAATATTTTTGTGAAGCTCCCTTTTTCTATGCTTCGGTATTTGCCGCATTTAAAAAAACGCTTTTGAATAGAAATACTCGGAGAATGACAATTCCTGCCCCGGTATTAAATGTTTGGCATCACTCTGAAATCACTAGTATAAGTTACAACTCAGGCCCAACCAACTTACATAACTTACATAAATAATCAACAGCCACGTTCACGAACTGTTCTTGCCCACCATTTGATTCCAAATGCAAGTCCTTAAATTAGCTATACTTTTTTCCACAAAAGCATGCAAGTGTGTCAACTTGAAGTTTCCACTGGGCGAATATCATGTCTTCTTCCTGGAATAAAGCTGAGAGATTAAGAGGAGCCTTTTTACACAAGATGCAGATAACTCATCACTTCACAGCATCTGTAGAAGATTCCTTATTACTAAACCAGGTGAGGAAATATTTAAAGTAGGCTCTCTTGCTGATACATTTCAAACAAAAAGTCTTCTAAAAAACCCATCTCAAAAAAGTATAGCCTCTGTTAAAGCATTTCAATGAGGTGCTTGCCAGCCATTCGTACCATAGAGCTAAAAAATGTTATTGTTTCTTCTCAAATTTTTTTTTTCCTTGTTTTAAAGATTAAAAGATCATACAACAAGAAGAAGCTTATCAGTTAATCATGGAGAGCTCAATAACAGTGATGAATGTTGATGATCAAGGAGATAAGAAAATGGGTGTGAAACAAGAGTGCATTAAAGGAGGATGGAGATCATCTGTTTACTTAATAGGTAATGCCCAGTTGCCCATGTGGTTAAATTTTTCAATTGAAATTTTGCTTTAATTTTCTGAAGTTTCTTAACTTGCATTGGATTTTTGAATCACAGGAGTTGAAGTATCAGAGAGATTTGCTCTGTATGGTGTATCGGGTAACCTTATTACTTATCTCACTAAGGTTCTACATGAATCAACAGCAACAGCTGCAAGAAATGTGAACATTTGGTCTGGTATTTCAGCGCTACTTCCATTACTAGGAGCTTCCATTGCACATTCTTGTTTGGGTCGTCTTAAAACGATCCTCTTTCCGACTTTAGTTTATCTAACAGTAAGTAATTCAGTTCACCTAAACATACAAGTTCTTGTCGTCTCTAACATCAAAGGCTAAGGGCCTCTTTTGAGAAAGTGCTTTTATTTTAGAAAAATTGGACTCAACTAGCTTTTTTAAAAATAGAAAAACCTTTTTTTCACTGTAATTTGGTCCAAAATTAAAATAGATTTTGTCAAATGACCCAAAAACTGTAGTATTATACTACCGAGCAAAACAAGGCCAAAATATAAAAATAAAAGGCCTTTGAATTCATTCGCTCATGTTTGATTAGACTCTTGTTTCATGTTACGGACTTGTTCTCTTGATACTCTCAGTCTCATTGGTTCTGTAATCCCCTGAAAATTCTGAAAATCTACTTTCCAATATCAAATATAATCCCTGAAAATTCTGAAAATATCTACATGATCATCATTAAACCCTAGAATTAACAATACTATGTATAATACCTATGTACCTCAGCTGTCTCGTTCATCTCTTTCACGCTCCTCTCCTCTCGAACCAGGAATCAAGAAATGTGGAAACGGCAACCACGGTGCGACTTCTTTCTTTCTCTTTTTCTTTGCTTCGATGTTATGCTCTCTCTCTCTCTCTCTCTCTCTCTCAACTCTCGGCTCAAAACCCCAATGCCTGAAACCCCATCTCGTCGTTGTAACCAAAACTCCAAGTAGCATCAACGCCCAATCCTTTCATCCGAACGCACGAGACGCCAAACTCCCCTCTCCGCTGCCCGATTCACGAACGTCGGTGAACTGCCGCCGTTCCCTCTTTCTCTCTTCTCTTCTCCGCCATCTTCCTCTACTCTCTCGCTCTGAATCTCGCCGCTCTCTATTCTCTTTTGCTCGAAACTCTCTCTCTCAAAACCCTGAACCCAATCGCGCAAATCTCTCTTCTCTATTCTCTCTTGCTCGAAACCCTCTCTCAAAACCCAAAACCCTCTCTCCTCTCTACTCGAACTCAAACCCCCCGTCTCTCTAAACTCGCTTCTCTTCCTCTGCTCCTCGTTTCTCTGCACCAATGTTCAGCGAGCACCACCAAGATTCCGGTCCTTGTGAACTCGAAACTGCAGAAACCTTTTGCCGATTTCAAACCAACCTCCGCCTTGTTGTCATAGC